>JABBOT010000029.1:600000-1089838 GCA_016165875.1 Acanthopleura granulata
CTGTTTTGGTTTTCTTACCTCATTTTAACCCACGTCCGAGCATTTTTGTTTTCTTTTTAATGTTCTCATGTCACTATCGAAAACCTGAACTGTCTCGTATTTCCACCTTGTTCTCGCCACGACATGGCTGAGATATGGCCGATGTGGCGCTAAGCCATAATCATTCATTCATTCATTATAAGACTTTGCCACCACTATCCAGTTTTCTTATTTATCTGATTACGTCCTGTTACCAAATGGAAATTATTTCTAATTCTGTGTGGTTACACCTGTGCCTCTGGTTATTTTAGATTATGGACGGCTCTGATGACACAAAAGTCTCACACATGGGAAAGCCTAATGCTTATCCCATAGAATCACAACTATTTCAGTTTTGTAGGGAGAATAAAACCCTGAGATAAAAGGATCGGGTTTAATCCTTTACGTGCGACAATGTGCAAACTAATATACCGTCGTCCCTGTTCTTGCTTTACTTTCTATGCTGTAGCCTTTCATGCCTAAATATACCCCTGGCATTGCCTGAAATCAATGAATGAATGAATGATTATGGTTTAACGCCACATCAGCAATATGTCAGCCATATTGTGGCTCAAACGTGCTCAAACCAGGAAGCCGTGAATAGTTATCAACATGATGTAATGATCATTCAAAATAAAAACAAAACAGATGCACATTTGGAAAAACAGTTAAAAAAACTAAATGTCAGTTAAAAGTCGAAATTCACCGTTGTTTTATAATTTATAAAACTTTACTTTATATAAACAATATCCTACGATATAGGACAACAGCATTGAAAAAATTGATGATAGCATCGCCAGGAATGCTGTTAATTAAGTCAAATATAAAATCCACTGTGTATAGCCAATGCCCCATATGAGCAGGATATGTCTGATGCCGTATTGCGCATCACATCCGCCACACTCGGGAGCACTGCTCCCATCCAGATTAAAATTGTGTGTTAAAAATGTTAAAACAACTTGGTCTCTACGAAAACTACCTTGAGTGTAGGAAAAATAACCAATGCCATACACGACGAATATATTTAGAAATTTTTGACCCATCATGCGGGATTTGGAAAGTAGATATATATTTATGTAGGATAACTTTCTCTTCCCCGTCTACGACTGTGTATAAATGGATACCAACATAACTTGGTATCCAACAGAATATAATTTATTGACCTATTTTCTATGAACGATCAATATTTCAAAAATAATTTGATTTTTAAATTTATTATTTCCAATTTTAAAAAGGCGGAATAACGAGTCACTGCATATCACTGGTGATTGGGCATACCCAGAAGAAACATATTATAAGGCCGGGAGTATAGCTTTGGCCTCATTGGTTGGAAGATGGTGAGAAGTGACCCACTGTTCTAAGACAGGCGCAGCCACAATTCTGTCCCTATTCTTTGACCCGTCAGAACATATACATTCATATTCCGGATAATTAGTCCTAATTTCACCGAAACTTTGCCGAATTATAAGATTATTTGTATCTGATTTTTTTTTATGTTGACGTAGATCGAATATTAAACTGGAATGTGGAAGAAGTCAGGAAGGAGACTCTGCAAAATAGCTGAGACAGAACAGGAAACAGGTTTGGGGTCAGCTTGGGAAATTCCACATTTCAGTAGCGTATATGTTCGCAGTTTGCCTGCTGCACTGCTATACATTGTCCACGTATAAACATGATGAGATCAGGTTCGAAGTGGAAGTCGCCAACCAAGACGCCGGTCGTGGATATCCCACAGATGTTCATTTTGGGACAGATCAGGGGAATACGCTGGCCAGTCGAGTACTTCAACGTTTTCGGCCTGTAAAAATGCTCTGCATACAGCAGCAACATGTGTGCAACAGATGTGAGGACAAGTGGGTGGAGGATTGCTCACGGTATCTTACTGCGCTAAAGTTACCGTCGATGAAATGAAGTTGATTGCGATATCCATGACTTCTCACCCCCCCAAACAAGTACCCCACCACCGTCATATTGCACCCTACACCCGAAGGAGGCGTCGGCATTGCTCTCCCCGTCTTGTCGCCTCCCTTCGTCTCTGTGTAGATGAAAACGGGATTCATCTGAAAACATAACACGCCGCCATCGTTTGAAAGGCCAACGAACATGAAAATAAACCCAGTCGCGTCGACCAGAGGTAAAGTCTATACCCTGGAGTGGTCTACGGTCTAATTCGCTTTTCTTAGGCGATTTCGAATGGTTTGACTGGAAATCCGGTTATTGTGGAGCCCGACTCTCTCATTAGTTGTGACAGGGGCAGGCCTGAAACGGTTGCGGAGGTGGAGGAAGCAAATATGGCAATCTTTGTCGGGGTCGTTACACGCGGTAGGCGGGCGTGTGAGTGATTAGTTGTCGTCCCGAGTTCTTCATGGAACCTTCTGAGACAACTATTCGTTGACACATGAACGTTAACAGCTCTTATGGGTCATGGCATAGTTGAGCATACCAAGGGCGCGCTCACGTTGCTTTTGTAACATCTCTGACATCGTGCCTTTGACAGACCTTTTTACTGTACGAGAAGCCTTTTGTCCGCCTGAGGGTAAGGAGTGCCAAGGAAGACTTCACGGATCGCTGAAGACTACAGATAGGACCACACCTGTCTGACTGGTCAAAATGGTGAATAGGCTTAAAATCGACAGCCGTTTGGTTTTGGTATCCCTCGGTACTTGACGATATAAATTAAAAATCACGATATAAATTAAGTAAAACTGATCGGTCATCACCCCGATCGGTGCCAGACGCGATAATTATTACATGGAGAATCACTGTGCAATTAGCTTTCAGCATTTTAATTTTGGGTATGAAAGATAAATTACTCTCAAATATTGCCCCTAATATTTTATTTCCACAACAATTTCAACTGATTCATCACAAAGTTTAAGCTCCGAATCTAAATCAGTTTTCCACTTATTACAAAACTGCATAACCACGTTTTTACGCGTAGAAAATCCAAAACCGTTGGCAACTGCCCATTTCTGGATCTTGTTGGTGCAAAGATACAGTTGACGCTCGATATTCATATTTTTAGGGCGGCGGCATACGAAAAGGTCAGCAACACATCTGTGGTAGAAGTTGGGTACCAGGATAATGCACGTCTCCGTCTACGACGGGGGAAAATTACCAGTTATACAAATATAATCAAGGAAGTCGAAGAGAGAGCTTCAAGTAACTAACATGGTAAATGGTTCAGAAGCGTTATCAGGAACATACGCAGTATCTTGTGCCCTTTTCACTGAAACTTTATTCCCCAATGGGAAAAGATGGATCATAATCTTCTAAATTCTTAAAACGAAAGGCAATTTCATTTTTTTCTTTTGGCTTTAAATATGTTAATGCTCAGTAGTGTCATTCTGAGCGCAAGAGTTCTGGGACATTGTTTCAGATAGTTTATTCGCTGTATCAGGTAGAGTAGTTATTGCAGTATTACCATTTCAAATGCTGAAATTTTGCTTAATTATGTTTCTCCATAAGCTTCTCAACCATGTTCCAGACCTTATGCTTGGATGCTTGGACTTAATTAATTGTCGAGTTTTAGCCCTAAATATATGAATCTGGTTTAAATTATTCTCATTAGGCGCTGATAAAAATTTCACTCTGTTTTTTTACGGTCCTTAATGGCTTTGCGACAGTCATTATCATTCAGGGTTTTCTTTTGAATTTTGGATTTGTCGAGGTCTTAGGTATGGTCCTATCACCTGCTTTTAGTATAAGTTCATTAAATTTTAGCAAAGGGCCATCTGCAACATTCTGTGGAGTGATGTCAGCCTCACAGAACATCTCAAAGGCCACCAAGTCTGTTTTATCCAACTTCCAAATTCTTATACGTTTCAAAGAATTAGAAGTGAGGAGTGACCTTCCAAGAAAAATCCGGGAAAAAGTGAGACCCGTGATAGTGAAATCTTCTACTATTATGCCCTTATCATTTATATTATTACTGCCCTATAGAGTGTTATGGGCATTAAAATATTTCCTTGTTATAAAACGATTTGGCAGTTGCTTGAATTATGCCACTGCGAAAGTCACAAAGAAGAAATCGGAGATATACACTAATTCCGTAGTGAATGCAACAGAGATTTGAATAATATTATTATTCACGAAGATAGAAGAGCCACCAAAAACCCGCTCTACCTCATAAGTGCTATGAAGTGTGTAATTTTTCAGACATATCTCACCGTTGTCACGGGTCTTACGGTGAGTTTTCTGGCGACAAAGGGCAATTGGATTTAAAGAGTGAACTAACTGTTATTTAGAGGGACGCTCTGTATTGCCCTCTTTTTTCCACAGTTTTAGATTTATTAATTTTCCCTGCAATAGCACTATGCTCACCTGCTCAGGTGGACGTTTTAGTTGTTTTTCTAGGGGTTACATGTGGTGATGACTGAGTTGAAGTGGTGTTTTGAATAGGAAAACTGGATGATGTATCAAGGAAGCCGGCACAGAGCTCTATGCCCCCTGATAGGAGATCTTGTTTTTGGCTATAAGGGTGATAATCTGCTTCTCTGTTTTATACATCGGACACTCACAGGAAGAGTCCATGTGATCTGCGTTGCAATTAAAACACTTCGCAATGTTTTTGCAATCTTACTCATGCATTGGCCCCTACCGTGTCCGAATTTATGACATGTGAACCACCGACTAGGATTTGGTTTAAAGATCTCCACTCGGGCAATGTGCGGGCCAGAAAGGATAGACGATGGTAGTGTTGTTTTATCAAAATTTAGCACATGTGTGTTAGGTTAAATAATTTTACCGTCTCCTTTGGACGTGAAACGTTTAACGTTGCTTACGCCTTGAGGTTTTAACTCCTTGAAAATGTCCTCCTCCGATAGATCACCCAATTCACCAACCCGGTCTTGAATTACCCTTTTGCAACTGTTCAGTGAGTTTTGGGGCTAATCAAAAACCGGGACATCAACGACTTCATGAAGTGACATTAAATTACTGCTTTGATATCATCGGGTAACATTCAATCAGAACATCATCAGATCGTAATTTTTTCCAGCTCTTTAACTTCCACCCTTGAAAAGCTTTACCAAGGGTTGTTGCTTTGATTTTTTCAGCAGGTTTTTCAGGGTTTTTGGTAGTTAATATTACAAACGCTGGGAAGTTTTCAGAAAAATATCCGTCACGTAAAACATCACTTTTCCTCTTTCTTGCACTGCTCAAAGCAGGTTGAGAGGAGGAAATAAGTAGGTTCTTCTGAGTATTACAATTTTTGACAGACATAATTCACATGCTTGGTTGATTGAGCACTCGTGTTCCCCCACACGACAAAGGCGATGTCTGAACCTGGGGATACCCAGCAGGAATCACACCAAGGATTCCACGGAAGGTGTACTCAGATAGACTGCCTAGATATATTCAGCAAGTTTTCACCAGCACTTTCTTGTTCTAGCAAGAAGGTCACGCATGACACACGCACTGCCTTACTGACCCATCGCCTCAAACAATAGTCCTCAAACTAAATTGAGAAGTAACACTAATTTTCTACAGGATGATGATGTTAATGAAAACTTGGAACTACCAAGAGGCAAGGGTCTGGCCAGCCGATTGACTGAACCGGGTCCATCCGACCGCCCGTCCATAGAGAAGTAAAAACCGAAGTGGAGAGTTGCGCCGAGAGGGCCTCGCGACACCGACCTGCCCTCAGCCACCGGGATCTCTTCCTTCCCCGTTACGGGTGGCAACCCACGGCAAACAGGTGGCTCCCCAGTTACCTCTCACACATATCGAGGAGACGTCTATTCTATTCACCTGACCCACACGGAGAGCTCTAGGTCGCCTTTAATGATGAGCTTGCCTATAAGCTTGAGGTCATATTCGTCTCACACCAGGCGATTCTGCGGAGGTGGCACAAGTGAAATATTCTTGAATACGTTGTAAAACACAAATCAAATAAATAATTGCGTTGAAATACAGTTCAGCCTAGTTTGACTGTGGCTTTAGGTCCCGTAGATTAACAAATATCTTACTTATTATAAAAGCTTGAAAAGAAAACAATGCAGAATCTTACCATATTTGCAGAAGGGGCAGGGGAAAACAGCGAGGGATATCTGTAACAATCGGTAGCAGGCTCAGTGGAAAAGAAGTAGTGCCGTTTACAAAATGAAAAATTATGGCCGAGTTGAGTTTTGTGCGAACTATCGACGAAGGCTTACCTGTAATATTTTTACAACAATCTATCACATTTGACAGGGTAGAGGAGCTGATAGGAATTTTCTCTAATCTACGATAATAGCATTAGTGATCTGTTTCAAAGGAACCACGATGGATATTTTCTCCGCGCCGTATCCCCCATTACACACGGATAGTTTCGTAATTCTAATTGAGCTGTTATGTTTACATGAGCTAACGCTGACTTACATGTTGTAAACTTGTGATGTTATGAAGACAGCGGGCGCTTCCTAATGATGTATATTGAAAGGACCTGCGCACGTTATGGCCACAACGAAGGTAGCACCTGCTGTGTGCTGGAGCCCCAGCGTGATTAATGAAGAAAAGCTTGAAACAGATAATGGATGTATATATGATGTACATGTATGTATGAGAATGTTAAACAACATTATGTGCGTTGATTATTTTCTGAAGAAAAAGAAAACAAATCGTAACACAAGCTTCCCATGTGAATACATTTGCCTTGGAAACATTCCGGTGAAGTTATAGTAGGTGGTACTTGTTGGTCCCGGATGGGTCGACATAAACTCGATAATTAGCATTCACTGAGCACTTTGTTTTAGAGGTAAACATATAGTCATACTTTTTTAACAAAAAGTTTGCTTTAAAACACAACACATGAATCTGTGAATAACCTAAAGACTGGAACGTTCTAAGGGGAAACTCTGCAAAGCGGCAAGCAAAAGATATTGGATTTCATATGTAGGGACTTATCATTCAACACCTAAGTTACAGAAAACTGCGGAGCCGTAAAAGTGACATGGTGCAAAAGAAAAATATTGGTGATAAAAACCCCACAGTATTCAAACTTTCTCTTTAATTTTTTCTATAATAAGTCGTGTCCTCAAGATAATTGACCAATGAAAATCTTCCTGGCCTACCTTTCCTTCTCAGTGATTTTATCCAGAGTTGAATTGTCGGGGACCGTACACGTGTGAAAGAACAACACCAGCAAATTCATAATACGAGAGAATCTATTTATATCATCCATTCTACTACAAAATCTGTCCTGTTGTCAATTATCTCGAGAATCCCACGTAGTGAACATATTGTGCGGACGACTTAGTAAAGATCTCGTGCTCACGACATAATAGAGATGTCGGGAGCACGAGCTATTTGTTTTGTCGTGCGCACGACTTAGCAAAGATGTCATGCGCACGATGTGTCAAAGATCTCGCGCTCACGAGATAATTACACGTTTGTATTAGCCATTTATCCCGATTTATTAGAAAATAACATAGCTGAAACTTGTGTTGCTGAGGTTTTTTATAAATATTTTTTCTTCCTCATGTCACCTTTATGGCTCCATAGAATGATGCAGAACAGGACAGTGGAAACAGTCACTTCATGTTATGACTTCTTTTTGTTTTTGCTGCGAATAGCCGGCCGTTCAAATGTTAGACATCTTGAACTTTAATATATGTGCATGTAACACGACAGGAAACCATACACGATCGGCTATGGTAATGTTGCAGCTATATGACTTCGTTGTAGTTAAAATGATGAATGCGGCAATTTAATAAGCCATTTGCCGCAATGATTTCGCTCTCCGCGCAAAAACTAAATCTAACTATATGAAACATTTGTTTTAATTCAGAACTCATAGCCTGCGGATGGTGGTAGGTTTCCCTCCATCTCTGCCCGGTTTCCTCCCACCTTAACGCTGACACATAATTGAACGAAATATTCTTGAGAACGGTGTAAAATACAAATAAAACAAGTAAATAAATAATGAACAATGAAAATGTAACAATACAAAAAAAATTACGCAACGCACATTTTCAGTTTGCCGATGGTCGATTTTGTGACCACATACATGTATGCAACTAAGGCTTAAAACAATGTTGTGCGTGTTAACATCAAATGACCCTCAGTGGTGACAGTATTCTTTTCCAGCCTTCAAAACCAGCAGCATTACTTTCAGGAAGCATCGTCGTGAGATAAACATTTCTGAGCTTGGAATTAAACCAGTGATAAAGGCAACTTATATGGCCCAGTTTTCATGTTTATAAAAAGCCACAGACACACATGACAATTAATGGGACGATTTCAAGCCTCTGGTCTTTGGTCATGCGTTTCCCCCGGGCTACGCACGTTTTCCTCCCACCATAATGTTGGTGGCCATCGTATAAGTGAAATATTCCTGAGTATAGCGTAAAACATCAATCAAATAAATGAATATATCAAATCTATCAAATGTTTCATTTAGGCAACACTGTAATAAATGAAGAATGCTGTAAGAAGTGTATTAAAAAAACGCACATGTCAATCAAAAAATAAAATTAAAATTATCTTCATTAATTCTGCTATTGGATGAAACAACACACACAAGATTGTCTCGTCTTTATGTTATTGTACACCGCTATCGTAAACTCTGTCATCAATCCACCATTATTCGTCATCAAAAGGAAATCCAAACATTGCATTTTTTCAAACTTAACAACTGATGGCCCTGCAGGAGACTCTGACAAGCTACACAAAAGGGTCCAAATCGCAGAGAAGCACATCGTTTCCTGCTGTGACGCTGCAGTGTTTCTGTACTACCTGAGTGCTTTCAGAGCACACGTGCATCTAGAAGTGTGAAGTAACCCCGGAAAAACAAAAGAGTTCACGGCTTTGGGAGCTTTAATAAGGCGGGAAGGAGTTTTACGAGTTTTACTATCACTGACATTAATACAACAGAACATTCATCCAGCCAAAACTCTCATACATAATATTCACAAACAGATCAGTATCATTACGGTCTTAAAAAAGAAAGCAAATGTATCTACTTACCATGGTTGTTTCGTGCCTAACACCATGTTTCAGAATTTTCCACTTAAATGACGGTTGTCACGGTTATGGATGGAAAAACTTGTAGTGCTCGGGGTAATCTTCTCCGGGTATCTGACAAAATGCTTCACTTCATTCGTCCAGGTCACAATCGCTGATGTGAGCAATTGCTTAATCTGTACGTATTAAACAGTCACATCAATATTACATATTCTGAGATGATTTTAATCAGCTGACAGGATCATAATCTATTTCTATACCGAGATTTCAATTTCAGAGCATCCTCTTCACGTTCTATTTTAGAAAACACCTGCTAAAATATAAATTCCTAACTTAGGACACAATCTTATCCCAGAAAACAATTTTGAAGTTGAGATTAGGCCTCACTTAAGTATAATACAAGCTTTTCGAATCTAACACAGGGGCAGTATTTATCTCCACTCCAGGGAAACCGGTATGTACGACAAGTAGAGTCACGACTGCGCTTCGCGTATTGCATAGAAATGTAGCAAAAGCTAATATTTATTTCGGCTGTTTGCAACATTTTTGGTACCACTGACTGTAAATAAGGTCTGCTACCTGATCGTCATGAACTGCAACAGCAGTCCGTTGGTCTTATTTGTTTCCATTCCAGTGGAGAGTTTTTGAAGTTCAGTGTGTGAATGACGTCAATTGAGTTGTTGGTGTCGTTTCTAATATAGAAGTGAAGTACAATAAGTTCAACACCCATTATCAGACATGGATTAATTTTGCAAAGAATTACGAATATGCACACCAGGAAAATTTGAGTGCAAACGGCAAAGAATGAGAAAATAGAACTTGGCGAGAAATACCTGGAGTTAGAATTACCTGGCTGAGTGATGGAGATTATTTGCCTCTTCTTACCAACTCCCCCGTGGGGTTCTCGGGAGTGAAAAGAATAGGGCCCCAGTTCTCTTGGTAAGCTTGTCGTACAAGGCGACTAACCTAGGGCTCTCCCGTGTGGTTCCGGTGAATAGAGTAGTTCCACAGCCTCCCCGGGCTGGTCGTACAAGGCGACTAAAAGGGGCAACCTGTTTGCCGTGGGTTGCCACCCGTGATGGGGGAGGACGAGATCCTGGTGGCTGAGGACGGGTTGATCTTGCGAGATCCTCACGCCCAACACTCCACTTCGGCCCTTACTTCTCCAAAGACGGGCGGTCGGATGACCCGATCCGATCAATCGGCTGGTCACGCCTGCCTCTGCGTGGTTCCAAACCTTCTCTATATAAACATTCTTTAGAGAACAACTGATTTTTCTCAAATTTCGTTCGTGGAATTGCGTTTGAGGCGGCGGCTGTAGGGTCACTCAAGTAGTCCGTGTCTAATGTGCAACCTCCTTCATAGGGTGGGTGATGGAGGAGCTCGGGTGGGGAATGGGGTGTGCATATTAGGGCCATCTATTTGAGTACACCCATGTGGAATCCTTGGTGTCTTTCCTGCTGGGTATCCCCAGGTTCAGGCATCGCCCTTGTTGGCACTCCGTGGTGGGTGGGGAACACGTGCTGTTTGCAACATTTTTGGTACCACTGACTGTAAATCCGTGATTATTTATTATGAATACCCTAAACCTTTCTAAAAATGTTTCTAATTTGAGATCGTCTTCTCAGCCAATTTCAGGGGCTGATAAAAAGAGGAAGCTGGAGGCTTTATCAGATTCTATAGTCATTCGACAGGAAAGTTGGCCGGCTTTTATTGTTCTCTCAACAAAGAGTGAACAAAAGCCGGCCTCTACAATTCATCCTTTTCTTTTGAAGAGGGCTTTGGAGGGTGCAGCAGGCACCTTAAAAAACGTTGAAAAGCTGCGATCCGGAGACATTCTAATCGAATGTTTCAGGAAACAACAATCTAAAAATTTATTGTCATTGAATAGGATTTCTGATATATCTGTTTTTACATCCCCTCACATTACCCTGAACAGCTCTCAGGGAATAATACGCGACAGGGATGGGGATATCTTCGACCTATCTGAAGAAGAAATCTGTGCAGAACTAAAACCACAGGGTGTTGTCAGAGTGAAGCGTTTCACAACAAAAAAAGCTGGCAACATCCTCAAATTAAACACCTATCTGATAACCTTTAATAGTACCTCTCTACCATCATATATCTACATTGGCCCGTATAGGGTTAATGTGGATTTATACATACCTAACCCGACACGGTGTTTTACTTGCCAAAAGTTTGGTCATGGCAAAGGCCAGTGTAAAAATAAACTGGTTTGTTTCAGATGCGGCAGTGAAGGTCATGATGGTTTTGACTGCAGCAGCACAATAAAGTGCTGCAATTGCGGCCGAGATCACATGGCCTCCTCTAAGGACTGTCCTTTTTTCATTAAAGAAAAACAGATAATCACTTTAAAAACTACAAACAATATTTCCTATCAGGAGGCCCGCAAATTGGCCTCACTTTCGAGTACGACACCGCAGACTTCGTTTGCCAATGTAGTCAAGCGAGCTGCAACATCTGTTGCAACTCAAACTTCCTTGACTTGGCCCATTGGAAACGACAAACCTAACCCGATCACTGTGGAACGTCTAGCTCAACCTGAACGGAACTCCTGCTCAACCCAGACCCTCACGGTAAAAGAAATAAAAGCAGTAAAGAATACCGAAAAAAATATACCTGAACCTCAGCCCTCTAAAAATCATAACGACAAAAACAAATCCAATAACAAAGTTCAAAGTAATATTAAAACCAGTAAACCGAGTGGCCATACAGAACGTCTGTCTAAGGCCACTCGAGATCCTATCCAAACATTTAACAGGTTTGGATCGTTGGAGGACGTCGTCCCTTCAACATTAGATGCGGATGTGATGGATACATCACCCGCACCAGGGAGATCTTCCAGCCGATCTCCAAGAAAGGGTCGTCCTCGGTCCAAATATAGAGACAAGTCTCCTATTCGCCTCCCTCCGTAATGTCTACATACCACAAAATTATACACTGGAATTGTCGAGGTCTTAAGGTTAATTTTATTGAAATAACACAGCTGGTCCCATCATTAAATCCTATTGCCCTTTTTCTTCAGGAAACTCACCTGAAGACATCTGACAAAGATAAAATAACTCTGAAAAATTATTCACTTTATAGTACATTTTGTCAGGAAGAAGAGCAAGCTGCAGGCGGCTCCACTATCTTCATAAATAACAATATTATCCACAGTCCTGTTACTCTGGATACAGAGCTTCAGGCTGTGGCCGTTCGTGTCTCAATGTCTAAAACAGTCACTTTGTGTTCGGTTTATATTCCGCCGAACACTTCTTTGTCAGCTTTACAGTTACATAATTTGAAAGAACAATTACCCACACCCTTCATAATAATGGGCGATTTTAATTCCCATAACCCCTTATGGGGAAGTAACAACATAAATAATAAGGGCAAGGTAGTAGAAGATTTTTTAACCAAGGAGGAACTGTGTTATTTCAATGATGGTTCTAATACTCATTTGCATGCGGGTAACGGCATCTATTCTGCTATCGATCTCACTATCACAGATCCATCACTTCTCCTGGATTTTTCTTGGAGAGTGCACGAGGATCTTTGTGGTAGTGACCATTTTCCTATTATCCTAGAGCATGTCACTTCTAATTCTTTAGAACGTGTAGCTAGGTGGAAGTTCGATAAAGCAGATTGGATGGCATTTGAGATGTTCTGTGAGGCTGATATCACTCCACAGACTCTCAATGCAGCAGATCACCCAATATTTAAATTTAATCAGCTTATATTACGAGCTGCAGATAGAACTATCCCTAAGACCTCGACCAGTCCAAAATCCAAAAGTAAACCCTGGTACGACAATGACTGTCGTAAAGCCATAAAGGACCGTAAAAGGGCTGAGCGCAAGTTCAATCATTGTCCTACTGATAAAAATTTAAACCAGGTTCGTATTCTTGCAGCCAAGGCTCGTCGATTACTTAAGTCCAAGAGACGATCTTGTTGGCGGAACTTCGTTTCAGGCATTACGTCAAAAACACCTATGCGAAAGGTCTGGAATATGGTTCAGAAACTTAAGGGTAAAAATAACAAAGCAAAAGTCCAGCACTTGAAAGATGGAGATAACACACTAACTTCTCCATCCGATATAGCTAATAAATTAGCGGAATCCATTTCAAAAAAATCTTCTTCTGAGAATTATACTTCAGAATTTCAACATATCAAAAACCAGAAGGAGAAAATGAAATTGCCCTTTTCTTCTAAAAGCTTAGAAGATTATAATCGTCCTTTTAATATCGATGAACTAAAAACTGCACTCAGAAAGGCACATGATACAGCATGTGGTCCTGATAACGTATATTATAAACTTCTGAACCATTTATCAGCTGAACCACTTGAGACTCTCTTGGACTTATTGAACGATATTTGGATAACTGGTAATTTTCCACCCTCATGGAGGGAGGCATGTATTATCCCGGTTCCCAAACCGGGTAAGGATCATACTGATCCAAATAATTACCGTCCCATAGCTCTTACCAGTTGCGTCTGTAAGACTATGGAACGGATGATAAATGATAGACTTGTTTGGTTTCTCGAAACCAACAAGTTACTATCTAATATCCAATGTGGTTTTCGTCAAGGTAGATCCACAGTGGATCACCTTGTTCGACTTGAAAGTTTCATTCGCCATGGTTTTATTAATAATGAACATGTGGTGTCAGTATTTTTTGACCTTGAAAAGGCCTACGACACCACATGGAAATATGGCATTTTAAAAGACCTCGCGGATATGGGCCTTAAAGGTCGATTACCTATATTTATATCCAAATTTTTATCAAATCGTCAGTTTCAGGTACGGGTGGGGTCCACTCTTTCCGACTCTTATGAGCAAGAGATGGGTGTACCCCAGGGCAGTATCCTTTCACCTACGCTGTTCAGCATCAAAATTAATAGCTTGGCCCAAACATTAACATCTGGAACCGAGGGTTGTTTATATGTAGATGATTTTCTGATATGCTACCGGGCGAAAAATATGAATAACATCGAGCGGCAACTGCAGCTTTGTCTCAATAAGATCGAGAAATGGGCAGTTGCCAATGGTTTTAGATTTTCTACGTCTAAAACCGTCGGTATGCATTTCTGCAATAAACGCAAACTTCATCTAGACCCTGAGCTTAAATTTTGTGGTGAACCAGTGAAGATTGTTGGGGAAAATAAATTTTTAGGAGTTATATTCGATAGTAAATTATCTTTTATACCTCACATAAAAACGCTTAAAGCTAAATGTATAAAGGCTCTCGATATAATTAAGGTCGTGTCTAGCACCGATTGGGGTGCTGACCGATCTGTTTTACTTAATTTATATCGTTCTCTGGTGAGGTCTAAATTGGACTATGGGTCCATCATTTATGGTTCCGCTAGGAAATCATATCTTAAAATGTTGGATCCGGTCCATCACCAAGGTCTGAGGCTCAGCCTTGGTGCCTTTAGAACCTCACCAGTAGAGAGTTTATACGTGGAGGCCAATGAGCCTTCTTTACATAACCGACGTATTAAACTCAGCCTTCAATATGCAACAAAGCTTAAAGCTCACCCAACAAACCCTGCCTACGACTGTGTTTTCAATCCATCATATGTAGACAAATATACTAAATGTCCTAAGAAGATCCCTCCGTTCGGTCTTCGTATACGGGACCATGTTGTGGAAGCTAACATCAAGCTAGAGGAGATAGCTCCGGTATCTTTTCCGGAGTCTCCCCCCTGGCTTCTTCCACAACCTAAACTAATATTTGATCTACGTCAATATAATAAATCGAATACAAACCCTCTTATAATTCAGCAAGCTTTTGCTGAAATTAAGGCTAATTATCCAAATTATAAATTTATATACACTGATGGGTCAAAGGATGAGGACAGGGTTGCGGCTGCGGCTGTCTTAGAACAGCGGGTCTCTTCTCTTCGTCTTCCGTCTTCATCGTCTATCTTTTCTGCAGAAGCCAGGGCTATACTCCTGGCCTTATCATATGTTTCCTCTGGGCGGTATGTACAATACAATGGTATGTAGTGACTCGCTCTCCTGCCTTTTGGCAATGCAGAATAATAAATTCAAAAACCCGCTTATTATCGAAATTTTAGCCTTACATAGAAAATTGATTAAAAGAGGCAAAGATATTATATTCTGTTGGATACCAAGCCATGTTGGTATCCATGGAAACACAGTCGTGGACAGGGAGGCAAAGGCTGCCCTAAATAAATCCGTATCAAAAGTTAAAATCCCATACACTGATTTTAAATCTAACATTCTTAAGTATATCCGTCGCCTTTGGCAGGATGAATAGGACGTGCAGGTGTGTAATAAACTGCACGCTATTCACCCTGTCATTGGCCATAACTCTTATACACTGGGTATGTCTCGTAGAGACCAAGTGGTTTTAACAAGATGCCGTGTTGGGCATTCTCGTCTAACACACAATTTTATCCTGGATGGGAGCAGTGCTCCCGAGTGTGTTGGATGTGGTGTTGAATACGGCATCAAACATATCCTGGTTGACTGTTTAGACTTTGCCCATGTGCGGCAAAGATTCTACACAGTAAACTCCACATATGATTTGTTTGACAGCATCGTTGGCGACGCTGTCATAAAATATTTGAAGGCCATTGGCCTGTATCATAAAATATAAATATTATTTACATACATACTCGTGATAAAACTTCCTTAATGTGCTGGTTTTCGAGTTTTAGCTGTTTTGGTTTTCTTACCTGATTTTAATCATGTCCGTACGTTTTTGGTTTGTTTTTAATGTTTTCATGTCACTATCGAAAACCTGAACTGTCTCGTGGTTCCACCTTGTTCTCGCCACGATATGGCTGAGATATTGCCGATGTGGCGCTAAGCCATAATCATTCATTCATTCATTCTTCTTACCAACTGTAAATCTTTCTGACCGCGGAACTGAAATTATATACTTTGTAGTTCCCGCAAAAAATTTAACATTCATTTGGTGGTGTTTCCAGTTAAGGATGACAGAAAAACGCGTTTTCTGCTGTGCAGCATGCACATCATACTTATTTTGAGATGCCACTTTTTGAAGTTTTGCAGATTTTCGCCAAACGATTTCACTGTGTAATAGGACAGTTAAAAAATGTAAAAGAGATTTTCAGACGTGCGTTAGTTCTTTCGCATTACTAATGAAGAGTATCAATAATAGATAAGGCTTTGAGAGAGAAAACAAGACGTATGTTGTAGCATACAGATCTCAGGGGAAGGCATACTGTACGTCTTTCTTATTTCTCTTCGCAGAGCACCAGACAGTTGACAGGATTGGGTGGAGGGAACGGTGAGTTATAGGAGAAAGGTGATGAATAAATAAATAAATAAAGTGCAAACGCAAATTAAAATTAAAACGGTGCCGGTGAAGTTCGTGAAATTGTTATCGCGGACATAGCGTTTTTTTTCTTATCCGTAAAAAGGCATTTGACGATAGTTCACAACGGTGACGCCGTTTCCTCATTTGTCGCCCAAGGAAACACAATTCCAGGGGCCATTTGGGTAGCAGGAGCATAAGGTTTATTTTTTCACTGCCGTAACTCTGTGAATCTGATAGTGGGCTTTTCTACTGTAACATTAAACGTTTTCCTCAACGGATCAGTGTAAAATACATCTTGTGTGCAGTAAATTGCTTTATCTTGAAATTATAATTCTCTAAAACCCAACAATGACTGAGAAATTAGAAACTGAAGACTCGATGTGTTCGACACGGTTGGGTTGTGTTGTGAATGGCGTTTCTTCTTTGCATTAGATTAACTTCAAGATACTTTTCCTAGTCCAGTAGTTAGGATCATGTGCATGACTTAAAGTCAGAAGCTGTAACTAAAATTAATTTTCATGGATAATTATTTGATTGGTGTTTCACGCCGTACTCAAGATTATTTCAGTTATACGACGGTGACCAGCATTATAGAGAGAGAGGAAACCTTTCCTTGTATGTGGCCGGAGAGAAAGCCTGAGCTGGAATTGAGCTACACCGACCGCAATGGTGAGAGGCTCTTGGTTCACTTCGCTGCTCCAGCACGCCAACTACCTCGGCCACGATTAAAACATGCGATGAAAATCTGATGTAATAGTATTTCAATTTGCTGGTTTAAAAACGTCTGTAATGCGCAGTAGGGATGGCAGTATGTAAGTATTCTAAAAATTGCTTTTTGCAAACGTAAAATTGGCCACAATGACGTCACAATTTCATTTTTACGTTTAAATGCATGCAAACTTGCGTTATTGTATGAAAACTACATTACTACAGCTCAGTTTTCGTAAAGGACCGCTAGCAGCCAACTGAGCCCAGTTGTCTCCAACCATTGTGGTTGTCTCGGTAAAACATTCTTCGGGAGGGAGTAAATTTCCAATAAAATAAATGAACACACAAAGTGGAGAAATTAAACTGTGGCCTCGCACTACCAAATTTTATCTAAGGCCAAATTATTAGACTATTAGACTGGAGAAAGAAATCGAATTTTCCCCTGAACTAAAGAATAATAAATATACTTATCACTGGCTATTGAACTTGAACAGCCTTAGTCGTAACATCACTGGCATCTCTCAATATGTGTGTGCCGGTCCACCATGTAGCTCATCCACCTTTGACGCGGTCTGCGAAAGTTGTCCAAATCTTACAGGAAATCGAAACCAGGTCTTTTAGTTGACACGCAGTAAGCCGAACCGTGCTGCCAAAGACATCTTCGGATTTATATGTACTTATCCTTTCGGACTAAATCCGGTTCTTTTGATGTCATGTTGTTTCTCCGAAGACCCAATCTGTCCAATTCGTCACATTCTGACTGGAAGCTGAAAGGACGGAAACTATCTGAAACAAAAACCAAGGCATTTAGCACACAAGAACAACTCGCACAATCCTTTCCGTTTTCCGAGCGGGATGTGAATCGAGGTGTGTGTGTCGTTATCCAGATTTTTAATTAGATTCCATTCTACCAATAACCAGAATTTGCATTTCCCAATACGAAGCAAATTTCCCCCTGCCATTGAGAATGCGAGAATGTTCTGCCGCAAAAAGGTTGTTTCTGGTAGCCTCAAGATTCTGAAAAACACTACGCCTTTCATAGTCTTAATTTGAGTTCTTCTTAAAAAAAGCGTTCTTCAGTAAAGCCACACTTGTATGCCAGTAAACTGTTTTGGTGCTAAAGCCAAGTCTGCCTTATTTCCAAGGCAATTTTTCATCCTGCAAGAGGAACGGAGAACATTTATTCAAACTCCTTTTTACATTTGTGGGGGAGCCGAAAGTAAATAAGTTGGGCCGATTAATCCACATGGAACACGAAAGTAATTTGTTGTTTTGCGTTTTGGTTTATTTTCATTTGTTTATTCATTTATTTATTTGGAGTTTTACGCCGCACTCAAGAATATTTCACTTATACCACGTCGGCCAGCATTATGGTGGGACGAAACCGGGCAGAGCCCGGGGGAAACCCACGACCATTCGCTGATCTCTGGTGGACCTTCCCACATACGGTCGGACAGTGGTTTATTTTCAGTGGAGGCTTCAGTTTTCCAAGCTGCATTGCATGAATGTTAATTACATGCTCAGATACCAACTATCCGTGAGGGATTTTCAGTGGGAAGAAAACAATACTACACACTTTATATTTACTTTCAGATACATGTATATGTGCTATTTCACTAATCTTAGATCAGAGTGAAGAATATCAAAGGTTGCGCTTCAGTTAGTATGCATAAACGTGGCGTTTCGCTCGTGTTTTAGTTCATTCACGTTGCTAAGTGAGAGTCAATAATAGATAAGGCGTTGGGTAAGAAAATGAGAGGTAAGGTCCAGCGCGCTGATCTCTGTACGTCTTTCTTATGTCTCTTCTCGGAGCACCATACAGTTGACAGCATTGGGTGGGGATGGGGTAGGGTGACCTATAGGAGACAGGTGACGAATAAATAAACAAATGCAAACGTAAATTAAATGTACAATATTTATCGGTGACCTAACAGCTTTTTTCCCATCCATTGAAAAACTGCTTGACAATTTATATCGATGAGGCGATTTCTTCACTGTTACGCTTCCACACGAGTACATCTCGTGTGCATTCATCCGGGAATTTTGATTAATGGTTTATTAGAAATTTGAAATTGGACTGTTTCATCAGTTTTATGGAGGGCTGCCTACGGAATATCTTGGTCATTGAAAATAGTGTATCGGAAGAAAACCTACAGTTAAGGAGAAGGAACTTTGCAAAACATTCGGAACATGCATATTGCCTTGAATATTGTTCTTAGTTCTGGTCGAGAGAGATGGCAAATGAATTGGCTGTTCTGTCGTTACCAGAGCCACTATGAATAACTTGGTAAGACCACCCTCTTTCTGATGGAATGTTTTGAAGTTATTCCAGCTCGTTTGTAGGTTCGAATATTTATTCCTAGATCAATTCTTATTGAACCACATCAGCAATCTGATGATTGTACGTTCCAATACTGATCAGATAAATCCCTGTCAGCTTACAGTGTCATGCGTGGAATATACATAGACAACCTTTCGAGGGAGCAAACTCATATGTTTTCTCTGGGAAACTAATGCTTTTGTCATTTTCGAATAACCCGCATAAAGGTGATAGGTATTACATGTACTTTTAAAACCGTGCTTCAAGTGAAAAATAACCTTGGAAATAAATGTAAATCTTAGATGTGTCGATGCCAGTTTTGAATTAATTTGATTGGTGGTACGAGTTGGTGCTATGTGTATTAAATGAATCTATGAATGATTATGGCTTAACACCACATCGGCAACATCTCAGCCATATTGTGACGATGAGCATGATCAAACGAGGAAGCCTTAAATAGTTTTCGACATGATCAGCATTCAAAATTAAAAGAAAAGAGAAGAACATTTTTAAAAGTAGTTTAAAAAGCAGTTTATATTTAATAAACCGCACTATATATAAACTGTATGCTATGATATAGGCCAACAGTCTTCAAAAACTTAATGACAAATAAGTCAAAATATACAATCGCACTATATGTAAACTGTATGCTATGATATATTCCAACAGCCTTCAAAAGCTTAATGACAAATAAGTCAAAATATACAGTCGACTCTGTGCAATCTTTGCCGAATATAAGCAAAATTTACCTGTCGAAAAGGATATGTTTGATGCCCCAATGGGAATCACATCCAACATACTCGGAAGCACTGTCGCCATCCTTTGTAAAAAGTGCGTGTTAGAGGAGAATGCCCAACACAATTTGTTAAAACTACATATAGTATAAAAATTATAGCCAGCGACAGGGTGAATAGTATGCAGTTTATTGCCACACCTGCCAAAGGCGAAAACTGTATTTACTCAAATCAGTATCTGGGACTTTGACCCAAGATATAGGTTTCTATAGGCCAGCTTTTGCTTCCCGGTCTACGAGTGTGTTTCCGAGGATACAAATATGACTTGGTATCGAACAGAATATATTATCTTTTACCTCTTTTAATTAGTTCCCTCTGAATGGCTAATATTTCCAGTGCTGTAGCAGTCAGATTTTTAAATTTATTTATTGTATTGCAAAAAGGCAGAAGACAGAGTTACTACATATCACTGCCCTCTCGGAACGCCCAGAGGAAACATATGATGAGAGCAGCGATGAGAAACATATAAGTGTTGCCCAGGCTTCAGCAGAAAATATAGAAAGTGAAGATGAAAGACGAAGAGAAAGTGAGGCGCTGCTCCAAGACAGAAGGATCCGCTGTTGAACTATAAGAGGATTTGTATCTGATATTTTATGTTGATTTTTTTCCTTTATTTGATTGATGTTTTGATGTTTTACGCCTTACTCAAGAATATTTCACTTATACGACAGCGGCCAGCATTATTGTGGGAGGAAAAAGGTCTGAGCCCGGGGGAAACCCACGACCATCCGAAGGTAGCTGGTAGACATTCCCACGTACGGCCGGAAAGGAAACCAGCATGGGCTGGACTTGAACTCACAGCGATTGGTAGCAGACTTCTGTGTCATTGCTCTCCGCTAGCGCGCTAACCCACTGAGCAACGGAGACTCCCTTTCTGTGTTGACATGGATCGAATACAAATTTGGTTGTGGGAGACGCCAGGGAGGAGAATCTGAAAAACAGACCGGAGCTATGTTTTCAAGCTTGATGTTGACTTCCACAACATAGTCCCGACCACGGAAACCGAATAAAAGTATCCTGTTAAGACATTTATTGTATTGTAGTGTAAGACATTCATGGTATTTATCTACATATAATGGGCTGGATCCGACATTTTTAGATACGATTTTCTGGCGAAACCATAAATGATGGACCTGTAGTCCAATTCAGGCCTCAGCAGAGAACGATATAAATGAAGTACAACTGATCGATCAGCTCTGTAAACGAAACTAGGCGAGATATTTATTATATCGAGAGCCTTTCTACACTAGTTTTTTGGTATAAAAGGGAATTTACAATCAAATACAACCCCTAAAGTGTTATTTTCTCCAACAATCTTAAGTCATTTAACACCAAAGATAAGTTCGGGGTCTAGATGAAATTCCGCTAATTAAAAAAATGCATACGAACGGTTTTCGACGTAGAAAATGTATATCAGTTAGAAACCAACCATTTCTCCATATTGAGACAAATCTGCAGCTGCTGTTTAATTTTATTATACTTTTAGCAGGATAACATGTAAGGAAATCATCTACATATAAAGAGTCCTCTGCACCCAGTATAAGAGTTTTAACCAAGCCATTTATTTTAGTGCTGAACAACGTAGGAGAAACAATAGTGCGCTAGGGTACACCCATTTCATGTTAACGAGAGTCAGAAAGAGTGGACCTCAACATCCCCTAAACTGACGGTCAGATAAAAATTCAGATATAAACAAACCTAAAGAACCGTTAGTCCCACATTTCAATGTGGTGTCATAGGCCTTTTCCACCCGTGGGGTTCCCGGGAGTGAAAAGAATAGGGCCCCAGTTCTCTAGGCAAGCTTGTCGTACGAGGCGACTAACCTAGGGCTCTCCCGTGTGGTTCCGGTGAACACAATAGTTCCACAGCCTCCCCGGGCTGGTCGTACAAGGCGACTAAAAGGGGCAACCTGTTTACCGTGGGTTGCGACCCGTGTTGGGGTAGGACGGGATCCTGGTGGCTGAGGGCGGGTTTATCTTGCGAGATCCTCACGCCAAACACTCCATTTCGGCCCTTACTTCTCCAACGACGGGCGGTCGGATGGCCCACTCCGGTCAAACGGCTGGTCACGCCTTGCCTCTGCGTGGTTCCAAAATTTCTCTATATAAACACTCTTTAGAGGACAAATGATTTTTCTCAAATTTCGTTTGTGGGATTGAGCTTGAGGCGGTGGCTGTAGGGTCACTCAAGTAGTCCGTGTCTAATGTGCAGCCTCCTTCATTGGGTGGGTGATGGATGAGCTCGGGTGGGGAATGGGGTGTGCATACTAAGGCCATCTATTTGAGTACACCCCATGTGGAATCCTTGGTGTCTTTCCTGCTGGGTATCCCCAGGTTCAGGTATCGCCCTTGTTGGCACTCCGTGGTGGGTGGGGAACACGTGGGGTGAATTCCTACTTATTTATTACGACTTCCCTAAACCTTTCACCAAATGTTTCTAATTTTCGATCGTCTTCTCAGCCAATTTCAGGGGCTGATAAAAAGAGGAAGCTGGAGGTTTTGTCAGACCCTCTTGACAATGAACAGGAAAGTTGGCCGGCTTTGATTCTTCTCTCATCAAAGAGTGAACAAAAGCCGGCCTCTACAATTCATCCTTTTCTTTTGAAAAGAGCATTAGAAGGTGCAGCAGGCATTTCAAAAAATGGTAAAAAAACTAGGATCCGGAGACATTCTCATCGAATGTTTCCGGAAACAACAATCAAACAATTTATTATCATTGAATAAAATTTCCGATATATCTGTTTTTACATCCCCTCACAATACCCTGAACATTTGTCAGGGAATAATACGTGACAGGGATGGGGATATCTTGGACCTGTCTGAAGAAGAAATCAGAGTGTTGTCAGGCTGAAGCGTTTCACAACAAAAAAAGCTGGCAACATCCTCAAATTAAACACATATCTGATAACCTTTAATATCACCCCTCTACCATCATATATCTACATTGGCCCGTATAGGGTTAATGTGGATTTATACATACCTAACCCGACAAGATGTTTTACTTTCCAAAAATTTGGTCATGGCAAAGGCCAATGTAAAAATAAACTGTTTTTTTTCAGATGCGGCAGTGAAGGTCATGATGGTTTTGACTGCAGCAGCATAGTTAAGTGCTGCAATTGCGGCCGAGATTACATGGCCTCCTCTAAGGCCTGTCCTCTTTTCATTAAAGAAAAACAAATAGTCAATTTAAAGACGAAAAACAACATTTCCTTTCAGGAAGCCAGCAAACTGACCTCACTTTCAAGTACGACACCGCAGACTTCGTTTGCCAATGTAGTCAAGCGAGCTGCAACATCTGTTGCAACTCAAACTTCCTTGACTTGGCCCATTGGAAACGACAAACCTAGTTCGATCACTGTGGAACCTCCAGCTCAACCTGCCCGGAACTCTTCTTCAACCCAGACCATCTCAGTACAAGAAATAAAAGCAACAAAGAATGCAGAGAAAAATGGTATACCTGAACCTCAGCCCTCTAAAAATCATAATGACAAAAACAAATCCAAAAACAAACTCCAAAGTATTATTAAAACCAGTAAACCGAGTGGCCCTAGAGAAAGTGTGTCTCAGGCCTCAAGAGATCCTGTCCAAACATTTAACAGGTTTGGATCGTTGGAGGACGTTGTCCCTTCAACATCAGATGCGGATGTGATGGATACATCACCCGCACCAGGGAGATCTTCCAGCCGATCTCCAAGGAAGGGTCGTCCTCGATCCAAACATAAAGAGAAATCGCCTACACACCCCCTTCCGTAATGTCTACATACGACAAATTTATACAGTGGAATTGTCGAGGTCTTAAGGTTAATTTTATTGAAATAACACAGCTGGTCCAATCATTAAATCCTATTGCCCTTTTTCTTCAGGAAACTCACCTGAAGACATCTGACAAAGACAAAATAACTCTGAAAAATTATTCACTTTATAGTACATTTTGTCAGGAAGAAGAGCAAGCTGCAGGCGGCTCCTCTGTCTTCATAAATAATAATTTTATCCACAGTCCTGTTACTCTGGATACAGAGCTTCAGGCTGTGGCCGTTCGTGTCTCATTGTCTAAGACAGTCACTTTGTGTTCGGTTTATATTCCTCCGAACACTTCTTTGTCAGCTTTCCAGTTACATAATTTGAAAGAACAATTACCTACACCGTTCATAATAATGGGCAATTTTAATTCCCATAACCCCTTATGGGGAAGTAACAGCATAAATAATAAGGGCAAGGTGGTAGAAGATTTTTTAACCAAGGAGGAACTGTGTTATTTCAATGATGGTTCTAATACTCATTTACATGCGGGTAATGGCATTTATTCTGCCATCGATCTCACTATCACTGATCCATCACTTCTCCCGAATTTTTCTTGGAGAGTGCATAAGGATCTTTGTGATAATGATCATTTTCCTATTATCCTATACCATCTCACCTCTAATTCTTCAGAACGTGTAGCTAGGTGGGAGTTCGATAAAGCAATTGGATGGCATTTGAGATGTTCTGTGAGGCTGATATCACTCCACAGACTCTCAATGCAGCAGATGACCCTATATTTAAATTGAATGAGCTTATATTACGAGCTGCAGATAGAACTATCCCTAAGACCTCGACCAGTCCAAAATCCAAAAGTAAACCCTGGTACGACAATGACTGTCGTAACGCCATAAAGGACCGTAAAAGGGCCGAAGGTATATTCAATCATTGTCCTACTAATAATAATTTAAACCAGGTTCGTATTCTTGGAACTAAAGCTCGTCGATTACTCAAGCCCAAGAGACGATCTTGTTGGGGGAACTTCTTTTCAGGCATTACGTCCAAAACACCAATGCATAAGGTCTGGAATATGGTTCAGAAACTTAAGGGCAAAAATAATAAAACAAAAGTCCAGCACTTGAAAGATGGAGATAACATACTAACTTCTCCATCCGATATTGCAAATAAATTAGCGGAGTCAATTTCTAAAAAATCTTCTTCTGAGAATTATACTTCAGCATATCAAAATCCAGAAGGAGAAAATTAAATTGCCCTTTTCTTCTAAAAAGTTGGAAGATTATAATCGTCCTTTTAATATGGATGAACTGAAAACTGCACTGAGAAAGGCACATGATACAGCGTGTGGTCCTGATAATGTATATCATAAATTTCTGAACCATTTACCACCTGAACCACATGAGACTCTCTTGGACTTGCTTAATGATATTTGGATAACTGGTAATTTCCCAGCTTCATGGAGGGAGGCATGTATTATCCCGGTTCCCAAATCATTCATTCATTCCAACACCGAACGAAGGGATCTTGTTATGAGATTTAGTGGCTTTATCTGTATTAGATTGATTGAAAATACAGTCGTATGCACGGATGATTGGATTTGCTTTAATCTTAGTAGCATATTGAAGGCTCCGATTTATACGTCTGTGATGTAAAGAAGGTTGGTAGCCTCCAGGTATAAACTCTACTGGTGAAGTTCTATAAGCATCAAGGCTGAGCCGCAAACCTTTGTGATGGACCGGATCCAACATTTTCTTATATGATTTCGTAGCGGCACCGTAAATGATAGATCCATAATCCAATTTAGACCTCACCAGAGAACTATATAAATCAAGTAAAACTGATCCGTCAGCACCCCAATCGGTGTTAGCCACGAAGTTACGTATAGCGAGAGCCTTTGTACATTATGATTTAAGCATTTTAATATGATGTAGAAAAGTTAATTTCTTATCAAATATAACCCCTAAAAAGTTTTTTTTTCCAACAATTTTCACTGGTTCACCACAAAATGTAACCTCGTGGTCTAGATGAAGTTTCCGTTTATTACAGAAATGCATACCAGCCTGAAATCTTTGGCAACTGCCCATTTTTCGATCTTATTGAGACAAAGCTGCAGGTGCCGCTCGATGTTATTCATATTTTAGCACGATAGCATATGAGGAAATCATCTAGATATAAAGAACCCTCTGTGCCAGATGTTAATGTTTTAATCAAGCTATTAATTTTTATGCTTGTACATAGAACGTACATTCTGGAAAGATGAACTTGTGTTGTAAACATGTTTATGATCAGACTATCCAGAATATTCTTTACGTTAGTCTATGAACACGAGGGACGAATTTGTAAGGCTCGCAGTCATATTGACGTCCACTTGCGGATTTTGCTGGGATTGGAGAGGTTTTCACACCATTTGTCATTTTACACTCCATTTTCTGTCTGCAGCACTCTATGACCTCGTGTTTCCCCACTTGCTTTTTTTTGCGGAGACGTTATTTTGGAGCTCATTTTCTCTTTGTGCGATTAAATATTTTTCATCCCTGTTTTACGCTGGAATAACTTTGTGAAGTCCAAGAAAATATACTTCGCTTGCTCGGCATTACGAAAACTATCATCCAGCAGTCCGCTCTGGGAAGTGTACCTGGAAGGGTCGTTTGATATAAACCGTCGCCGGTGTGCCGAGTTCACTTCTGTTCGTCATTGGGAAACAAATGTCATCCTTCGATTCAAGAGTCACATGAACTGTGCATTTCAATTTACGTGGACTGACTCGGCTTTAGGAAGCTTGATATTCCTTTAGGATTTGGACAGTAATCCTTTAGAAACGATATGTATTGCTCTTGTATAATACCACAAGTTCTACTGTTTGTTTCTTTTCTTCGGTTATATGTATTAAACTTATTCAAGAGTCTTCATGTTTCTTTGTTTGATCTTGTGTAAGGCCTATTACTCTCTGAGAGTTGAACAAGCCATTTGTTCATCATTTTGCCTCTCAAACTGGTGGTACCCTTACTCGAATACTGTATGAACTATGTGAATATATTAGTTGTGAAATTTATTTGTTCTCTGCATATTAAAGCAGACTTGTATATACCAGAAACCATTCTTGTCCTTGTGGTCCACCAAAAGCGCGATCCATTCTGCATCGCTGACATAGAAATTCAGGAAAAAAAACGTCTGGTATACCAAAGAGCGCGGTTAACCCTTGCGACAGTCCAAGCCAAGGACATGGACATTTCTTACCTGCGACTACTAAGTATCAAGAGGCCAGAACAGCCATACGTTGCCTAGTGTCGATATTCTGTGGGCGGATGAAGTGTCCTGTTCGAAATTAAACATCAGAATATTTTTGGAATAGACGTTATGCCTGGAGTCAGCAATACCAAGTTGACTGTAAACAAACAGTAATTAAAAAGACTTGAGGAAGTAACGCCATTAAGCCGCGCCCCAGTCTCCCTGTAAGATATGAAGTTATACAATAGTGGTAATTAGTTTCTGCTACACATAGCGTAGACTAAATAAAGGCATGCATTTCACATCTGAGTTTGTGTCATGGAAATGATATAACATGAAAACATCACTGATTTGTCTGTCAAAAATTTGCATTCAAATTGTTTTGGCGTAACATACATGTCATGGAAAGTAACGGGACGACTGATGATGATCTGATGAGGAGTACGTTTAACGTCGTCGGAAGAAATAAAGGCATGACTTATGCCTATCTTTAAGATGAAAGCCATATAACATACTTTTGGCTCAAAGCATATATATATAGCCATAAACATGTGTTGTAGAACTTTTTTCTACAGTCTTTAGATTTCTGAGGTCACATAGAAACCCTAAAACTGGATCACAAAGAAAAGATACCTTCAGGTCAACATTTACTGAAGAACTACAAATTTCCAAATATCGAAGGCATGAAGAGCTCAAAACTCTGTTAAAGCCTGAAGCTTCTGTAACACCAATGTGTCACAGAGGTTCAAAAATAGGTGGTTTTTAGAATAAGGCCATGAAAGGATGGGTGATTCTGGTTGGAGTCTCTCTCTAGCCCCTGGCCTAGAGTACAACACTACTGCAGATAGGCTTATTAAAACCAGCTGCCTCACGCTTTATTATTAACCTTGACGAAACTACCTTCTCGATTGGTTGATTAACCAGTTACCCCTCTGGACACCACAGAGAAAGTTTCCGAAGAAATATGTATTGAAATTGGGTATATCTCTTTTAAACGAAGCTATTACGAGATAGAAAAATCTGGTTCTTGGACAATTGTAAGGGCTCCTGAATGGGCCTTCGATGCCAGACAGCTTTTTTTTTGTTGTTACGAAACTGTGTCAGGTGTGCCGATATAAATAAAGAGCCATCGTTAAGCGGTGCGTCAATAAACAGACTCGTCATCGGGCGTTGAAAATTTTTCAGTTTTCGAAGGCAGAACGACATCCACAGGATCAAGTGAGGTGAAAATAGATAAGGATTTATTTAGAGAGGTCAAAATTTGTGGAAATCTCCAAAAGGCAACGGTTTTGAGAAAATGCCCATATTAAAACAATAGTTCCTAAAATGTATTTACAAGGGTACAAAGAGTAGGTTTTCTTTGCTCTTGTTTGCAAGTATAGGGAAAGGGGAATCTTATACATGTATAGAGTGGGGTTGTTATTACAGGTATACAGCACACTATTAAGCCGTGTGCATCTGCTTCTCAGGATTTTACTCGGATCCTTCATGGCAATTACAAATGTTCATATGTTGGTATTTACTTTCCTGATTCGGGTAAAGAAAAATTGTTGCAGGCTTGAACAATTGGTTTATGATTAATGTAACCAATGGAGAGGTAAATAAATTTATCCATGTGTAGTTCCTAAGATACGTGGTATGTTGTCTCCATTCTCCCTCTAAATTAACCGGCCGTATTTCTCCCATGTCTTTGAATCTTCTATAACACACATCAAGCTCAAACGGTTGAGCTTCAAGTGTCACTGGATTCCCACGACCAATGGAAGGCCAGTGTTGGAGAAATATCTAACAAATGGACATGTCCATAACAGTAACGAGATCACTATTAGATTTAGCGAGGAAATGGGATTCACCCATGCAGTTATGTGATAAGAATGGTAAGTATATATTCATGAGGTACTGTTGGACTTGACACAACACATTATTAGGCTGAGGCGACCGCCAAGCACAACGCTCGCGTTGTGTGCCCGTATTCACAATAGTATATCCGATTCGTCCACACCTAGTGTATCTCTCGGAAGACGTGCATTGTCCAAGTTGTCCAAATTTTCCGTTAAGCCGCACATGCAATAATGAGGGACACGTTACTTCCCCTTTCTGCCGTGAGAGATCGCTTTATATCAAGTCCTGCCTAAATCACACGTTGAGTATCAAGTCTCCCAGCAATGTCATATCAAAACATAGAGTGTTTGGTGGCGCACGCCGTGTGATGGGGAGACCGATTTTATAGTCCTAAGCAACTTCTTGGAGGGCAGAGCTTTAATTCACATATCGCGTCTTCCCGGCTGTGTGTTATCTTCAAGCAGTTAAATGCTGAGTATTGAATAATTCTATGGAGCTGTTAAAGATAACATATATGCACATATAGCTGTCTTAGAAAATATGCACTCACATACACAGAATACGGCAAGTCACAAGACTTTACTATAAGCTATACATACATATATTTCCACGAGCACTGCTTATAAAACACAAAAATATAACTTTTTCCCCTATTCAAACATGTATTCCCCACATACGGTTTGCGTTCAAATGCATTAGCAAATACATCCGACTCAGACAGAGAAAGTGTAATCTTCTTTCGAATGCCTTTATTGCCGGCGAAAAGCGAATAGATTTATACATAGAAGCACATCTTCTGTTTCTTCGTGGACAACATTCAATAAGCAGAAGTCAGTGACTTCGTAGCGATGTTAATGGTGTCTATATCGAAATGTTTTCTGCAAACAAGTAATAGTTGTATATCCATAAGAATATCTTTCATGGTTATACTGACCACAGACAGACCGTTTGTAATGCGCGTACACAGCTGCATGGTTTCTTATTTTTATAACGGCTACATTGATTTTAACACTTTACCCTTGTTTGATATTAAACCTTACCTCGAATGCCTGGTGTGCCCTGCCCAGAGTGGCTGTTAACATGATTGTGTGCCAGGAATGTGCATCGTCGTCCAGCAGGGGGGCTAATCCTCACACTGTCACGCTCCTAACAGCGCTTTCTGCTAGGACTTTTCAAGATTTTATTCATAATTTACCATGTTTAAGGCCTCAGGTGCTTATCTAACTCTATTCAAAGACCTACAAAATTTGTACTATTATTGCTCAATCGTAATCCATCGCGGCAAATGAGCTAGGTGCCTAGGAAGTGGTAATGACACACACTTAACATGTACTTGATAGGGAGCAAGTGGTCTAATTTTTAAGTCGAAATGGAACTAACTAAAACGTATCGGACAGATCTGATTTTTTATACGTTTTTTATAATGGTTCAGTCTTCATATTGCGATCGCGCCACTTGAACTGTTGTGAGACGCAGAGCTAAAAAAAGCTATTTTTGTTTCACTATAAAGGGCAATTCATACCGCTTACGCACGCGTATTGGGTTGGGCCCGCGATTGTTACATACGGATAGAGTGGAATTTACAAAATGACACAAAACGCTTTAATTTTGACCATTATGCCAATAACAACACTCTCTTTGTTTTGTGTAAAAGCTTGGTAACACACCTCGTTTCTCCTAGTCAAGTTTGAATCCCCGAGGGCGCTCTCTCAAGGTTGTCCAGTTATGATTTAAATCCGAAAGGACAGAATTTACTTGATACAAGAATCTAATGTACACCACAGGCGTAGAATGGAGACTTTTCCGTTCCAAAATTTTGTACGAATAATTCATGACACGGACGCGCGAGATGAAACACTTTTATAGATAAGTTTGGACGAATGCTGGATTGGGGAGTTACTTTTAGTGGATAGGCCACTTTATGTGTTGATAATTCCGATCATTGCCATTAAATGCGGGTACTTAGAGTTAGCAGTTAGAAACCTATTCTGAGCTGCAAAAAAGTTAAGCCGACAGGGATTAATAGGTAAAGAAGTATCATGGGATTCAAAGAACCTGGAAATCGCCCTTTACGACAAACTCTTTATTTACATATTTTACTTCATGGATGTTTTACGCCGCGTTCGAGAATATTTCGACCATTCGCGGGTTACTGACAGACTTTCCCATGTACTCCCTTACAGAGCTTTCTCCGGGGTAAGCAAGATTCTGAAACTTGAATCCACAGATTAACATGGCAAAACTATTTTTTTATGCTTTCATGTAAATAACGAGAACTATGAATCGTGATAAAAACAGGTTTCGTGATTATATTCTTACATGTAGCCGTTTCCTTAGTTTATCGGACACAAATGGCATTTTCAGTTCATAAAGAAAACCTTACTTGAGTAATATACGTTTTATTTGAGATGTATGTGCTATTTGAATAATTTTACATCAAATTTTCACTCATCTTAAGGGATAGCACATTTTGTCTTTAAGATCTGCTCAAGCCTACGGAACTGTTAAAGTCTAAATTGGACTTACGTCTCTTTCACGTTAGTAATAAAGCATTTCAATAACAGAATAAGCTTTGAGGGAGAAAATAAGAAGTAGTAGCATACAGATCTCTGGGGAAGGTATACTGTGGGTCTGTGTGTTATATCTCTGCTCGAAGTGTTAAACAATTGACAGCATTGGCTGACGGACAAGGATGATTTACGAGGGAAAGATGTTGAATAAATGACCAGATGAAAAAAAAATATATCTTAATTAAAACGGCAAAGGAAAAATACTTATCGGTGACAAAACAATTTTTCTACATCGATTAGAAAGCTTCGTGGTGATAACTTACATTGATGGCGTGGTTTCCTCATTGATCCATTTGCGTTTTCTTAACATTAAACAGAGTTCAGCGCGCAGTATATGTATCTATGCCATAAGGCGCATTTTTCAATTTTCTGGTGAAGCCGCTACTTCTCTTTTGTACTGTAGATGTAGCCTTAAGCTATTCGCACTATGAATAAGTCAGAATAGATATGATGTGCATTAAGTAGACTCATTAATTATAGATTTTTTTTATTTTCATAGCCGGCAAGAAGTCAGACTGGGAAGTAGAAATTCCACATTTTCTTTTTTGAAGGGCTCGATAGTGTTGGACATATGGTAAGTATTATTTACAAGGCTGCTCTCAAGTGAAGAAAGTGTGGCCCAGTTACATGATGGTTGGAGTATGAACAAACATTAGAACATGTTGTTTAGCGTGTTACAATATGCCCTGTGAGAATATATGTAAATGTTGTTTGCGTCGTTCTAAAACGCAGAGAGGGTTGATAGCTGAAAGCAAGATTCAGAGGAAATATATAGATCACAAAACAACCACGTGAGTCAATGCCGGCACAGAATAATTTCCTAGAATTTGTGCATGCTGGCTTCCTCTTCGATCGTACGTGGGGAGGTCTACCAGCCACCTCCGTATGGTCGTGGGTTTCCCCCGGGTTCTGCCTGTTTTCCTGTCACCAAAGAGTGAAGCACTCTTTGGTTTGGCGGAAACACTAATCAAATAGATAAATAAGTTTCTGTTTCAACATTCACAAAGGTTCCTAATGTGGTTATTAAGAAAGAGTTTTATACCAGTATGAACTCGAACATCTATGTTAAATCTATTGGTTTCCTGACAAGTACATGTATTTGTACAGGTAACCATATCTGAACTGTGTACCATTTAGGCGTGTATAAAACCACAGCCTGTTCAATTCTACATCATCATGGCCTTTGTGTTCAAGAAAGCCATCAACTGTTATACTGTACGAAATACCCTGGTGCCTTCTCAGGCCAGTCCATGCCAAAGACATGGGCAATTTTTACCTGGAGCGCCTAAGCATAAAATGGCAAGAGTGATCATTGGTCTATCTGGCACTGGAATCGAGGCGATGCCTCGAAAACAGTAATTCATTCAGAAGACTAGGAAAGCCTTGGAAAATTCATTGCCTCTCTCACCGAAATAAATTATAGACAATAAACCTCGAGATTAAGTAGCATGTGATAGTTCTTATTTTAGTTCCCAGGGATAGTGTGTCTTGTTTTTAATTGTGAAACGCGCATGCGTCACATCGAACATTATTCTTCCACGCTTGAACCCGTTGGGAATTCATGTGGTGAGTATGTTTTATATTGATTAGGATTTCATGGTGTGTGTGTGTCCTTGATGTGGTTTGGAATTCATGGTGTACGGGTATGCTGAACCCCATTTGATGTTCGTATTGTGGGTGCCCTGAACCGCATATTAATTCGTGTTGTGAGTGTTCTAAACCACATTGCAATTCGTGTTGTGGGTGTCCTGAACTGGTTTAGAAATTATGTTATGCATATGTCCTAACATGTTTCAAATTTTTGTTGCGTGGGTGTCCATAACCGGCTTAAAAATTGTGTTGTGTGGGTGTCCAGAACAGTTGTGGAATTCATAGCGTTTGGTTGTGCTGAACGGCTTTTGTATTCATGTTGTGTGTGTTTGTGACAAGTTTGGAGTTCATTATTGCGTGGGTGTTCTGGACAGGCTTGGAATTTATGTTGTGTGGATGTGCTTCACAGATTTGAAATTCATGTTGTGTGTGGGCGTTACGAAACCCGTGCTTAAGATAATGGATTGTATTTATTTGTATTTGTTTTCACACTAACCGGGTCTGTGTCTGACCTACATTTTTCCTTCTGTATACGCTGTGACCTGCACTGGAATTCAGTCGCGCGTTCTCGAGGCTTCTGTGTTTTGGAGCTTCGTGTCAGTGTACATAAAGCGTTCATTCTGGAAATGTGTGTCAGTGTTGTAAACATGTTTAAGATCGAACTACCCAGAATTTTCTTTACGTTAGTCTATAAATATGAGCGAGAAAGTTGTCAAGCTCACAGTCTTTTACTCATGTCCATTTGGAGAGCAGCATTTTAATCATGTCCTCTTGAAAGCAGTCCTGTTTGCGTCTACTATCCGGGATATCGTTGGAGCCTGGTTTTCATACCATTTTATTTCATTTTCTACATTATTTTTCTGTACGTAGCACTTTGTGAGCTTGTGTTTCCCCCCTTGCTACTTATTTTGAGTTGTGTTTTTTTTAGCTCGTATGGCTCATTGTCTCTTTGTGCAATTGAGTACATTTCATCCCAGTTTACCCTGAAAGTGACACTTTTTACCCTGTGTGTATTTCCGAGGAGTGAAACATACATCGCCACCTTGACATTATGGATGCTATTGTCAACCCGTCTGCCGAGGAAAGTTCCACATTCCCGGGGAGTTGGAGTTGTACTATTTGTCTATTTTGTACAAATACATGTCTTGAACTTAGTCAAGCGTCTTCGTGTTTCTTTGTTTGATACAAGGCCTTGTGTAAGGCCTATCGCTGTCTGAGAGTTGAACAAGCCTGCGGTGGGATTCACTCGACCAGATAAAAACCTTCAATCTGCTGGTGCTGGTTTACTCTGCTACGTCATTCTTTAGGTGTTAATTAAAACACATGTTTTCATTTAACCTGATGACTATTGTTTCAGTTCACGTTACTCCGTTTAGTTTTTCGGAATGCCTGCTAAACGTCTGCGGTCTTCGACTGTCGCTGCAGAAGTGGGCCTCTCGAAGCGAAAGATACAGCCTTAGGCCCCAAAGTTTGCCGCATAGGCTTGCGGTTGCCAATCAGTGAAGCCTGTGTCTAAGGAAGTTATCAGGTGCCTTAAGTAGAGAGCGATCTGCTCCCGTCCACTCAGCCTACCCCATCGGCTCTCCTTCAGGCTGCTTTACATGGCGAGGGCATATCCAGTCAGCCTCTGCCTCGGCCGACGGCAGCAGAAGTGATCTCAGCTGACCCTCTGCAGGTATCCTTTGACTTAAGTCAGGGACACGCTGACTCTTTGTTCAGTACCGGTAAGCAGCCAGCTGATTTTGCCTCTCATTCTTCAAGCGATACTGAGAACTCCATCAACTTACAGCTGGTTTCCTCCTTTCTGCCTTTAGGCTTCAATATAAACAGCAAGTTGCGCTCTAAAATCTTTAAGAATCAGTATGTTGAGTTTGGTCAGCTTTTAAAGCCGATTGACGAAGGCAACTGCATTAAAGTGGCTCTGAAGTGAACATCTCTCCCCAAGGCCGCAGGTATGCCATATTTTATATACCCCAGTGGTACCAGACGTTTGACATATTTCACAGTATATACGCAAAAAAGTTCCAGAGCAATCTCTAGGGCTTGTCAAATATGGTAACACAATTAGAATTCTGAACCAACAGTAGGGCTTCCAAGCAGCTAAATTCTACGATGAGAACTTTCGAAGCTGCTGTTCAGCTTATTAGCTGAGCTATGGTGGCTTTGCTCTTCAAAAACTGCGCAAACCACTGCTTCTCACACTGAAAACAATTTTCGCACCAAACCTATTCGCACCAAAACCTACTCCCCTGGATACTGTTGGTCATTTTATAGATCGGGCGTGAGGAAAACTGCAGACGCAAACACGAATGCACAAAAACATAGCACCACATCTTGTAAGTCAGCTTTTTCCTCCGCCTCAATTTCCAGCACCCGTGAAGGTAGATCAGCTCATTTTCTTACACAGTATGATGCTGATCTGAAACAATATTTGATTGATGGTTTCTCATTTTGCTTTCACATACGTGTAAGGGGTTCTCTTTCTATAATAAAGGACTCAAAAGACAACCATTGTCCCACAAAGGATAATCCAGCTATGGTTACCACAAAGCAACAGCAGGAACATTCTCTGGTCAGGATACAAGGCCCTTTTGTTACTCCCCCATTTTTAAGACTTAATCTGTTCCCCTCTAGGTGTTATTCCTAAAAAAGAAGAGGGTAAATATCGCGAAGGGGCCTCAGTAAATTCACGTAAGGAATTTTTTCCGTACATTATGAGTCTAAAGAAACAGTTATTAATCTTGTATTGTCCCAAGACACACATTTTTACCAGTTTTATATTTATGTCCAAGTAGACAACGATGACTGTTCAGAGCTAGGTTTGCATAATGTTAACGAGAAGGTGACAATAACTCAGAAAAGTTGAGGTTTATGTCATTTATTATAAATGACGAATACTTTGCTCAATACGAAAATTGGGGCATGATTAGAAATATACAGGTGCACAATACAACACACTTGTTCACAGTGGATCATGCAAATGTCATCAGAAAAGGGATAAAACCTAGTTGCCCCACAGAGCGTCTCGCTACGACTGTATCCAAATTTTTAATAAGTTTGGATCGTTGGAGGACGTTGACCCTTCAACATTGGGTGCAGACGTGATGGATACATTTGCATCTGCTCCTCTGAGATCTCCTAGTTGATCTCCCAAAAAGGGTCGTCCCCAGTCCAAACATACATCCAGGATAAGCCTCCGTTCACAGTGTCTTCCTTAAACAGAATTATGCCGTGGAAATGCCGAGGTCTTAAGGTAAATTTTATTAAAATAGCACAGTTAGCTCAACCTTTAAATCCAACTGTCCTTTGACTTCAGGAACCTCAAGTGAAGACATATGACTAAGATAAAATATCACATAAAAACTGTGCACCTCTAGTGAGGAAGAGCGAGCTTGTGGTGGCTCCTCTATTTTTTAGAGGAATTAGAGGTAATTATTTAGAACGTGTTGCTATGAAAAGCAGGTTGGATGGCATTTGAGATGTTCTGTGAGCCTGACATCATTCCCGAGAATCTCAATGATGCGGATAATATTTTGCTAAAAATTTGATGAACTTATATTAACATCAGCCGATGAAACCATACTTAAGACCTCGATAAATCCAAAATCCAGAAGTAAACCCTGGTTTGATAGTCACTGTTGTAAAGCCATTAAGGACCGAACAAAGGCTGCGCGAAATTTTAATGATCGTCCTAATAATAATAATTTATACCAGGTTCGTATATTTTGAGGCTAAGACTTGTGGATTAATTACGTTCAAGTGACGATCTTGTTGGAGGAACTTTGTTTCAGGTATTACGTCAAAAATCCCCATTTGTAAGGGCTGGAACATGGTTGAGAAGCTTAAGGGCAAAGTCCAGCATTTAAAAGATGCTACCTTATTATCATCTGATCTAGCTAATAAAATACCTGAAACAATATCTCAGAAATCTTCCGCTGACAATTACACAACAGAGTTTTAGTATATTAAAAAACGAAAGGAGAAAATTACATTGCGTTTTTCTTGTAAGAATTTAGAAAATTTTACTGGATCTTTTTCCATTGATGAGCTTAAAACTTCATTGAAAAAGGCATACGATACTGCGAGCGGCCCAGATATATATTACAAGCTTCTGAATCATTTACCATCTAAGCCACTTGAGGATCTCTTGTATTTACTTAAGAATATTTGGATAACTGGTAATTTCCCGCCATTATGGAGGGAGGCGTGTATTATCCTGGTTGGTTTCTTGAAACCGAAACGCTTTTATCTATTACACAACGTGGTTTTTGTCAAGGTCGATCTGCTTTAGATCACCTTGTTCGATTTGAAACTTTTATTCGTGATGGTTTTGTTAATAATGAGCAGGTGTTGTCTATATTTTTGGACCTTGACAAAACCTACGTCACCACATGAAAATATAGTACAAAAAAGCCTTTCAGATATGGGTCTTAAATGTCGCTTACCATTATTTATATCGGCATTCTTAGCTGATTTTCGGTTTAAGGTACTGATGAGGCCCACTCTTTCTGACTCTTATGAGTAAGAAATGGGTGTACCTCGGGATAGTATTCACTTCCCTACGCTGTTTAGCATCAAAATAAATAGTTTGGCTATGAATAACATATGAATAGCCACGGTTTTAGATTTTCAACGCCTATAAACGTCGGTATGCATTTTTGTAATAAACGCAAACTCCATCTAGACCCGGGTCTTACATTTTGTAGAGAGCCAGTTGAAATTGTTGGAGAAAATAAATTTTTAGGATTATATTCGCTAGTAAATTGTTTTTGTACCTCATATAAAAATGCTTACATCTAAATGAACAAAAGCTTTCGATGTCATTAAGGTCGTGTCCAGCACCGATTGAGGTGCTGACCAATTCGTTTTACTTAATTTATATCGTTCTCTGGTTATGGTTCCGCTAGGAAGTCATATTTTAAAAAGTTGGATGCCGTCCATTACCAAAGTCTCAGGCTCAGCCTTGGCGCATTTAGAAATTTAACAATAGAAAGTTTATACTTAGCGGCCCAACAGCTTTCTTTACGTCACAGGCGTACAAAACTGAGCCTTCAATAAACTGCAAAGCTTAAAACTCATCCAACAAACCCTGCCGACGGCTGTGTTTTCAGTCCATTGTATGTAGATAGATATAAACAATATCCCAACAAAATTTTCCGTGTCGTCTTGTATTCGACACCACGTTGTGTAAGCTAACATCAATCTTGAGGACATCGATGCGGTCATCTTTCCGGACTCTCCTCCCTGGCTTCGTTGACGGCATAAACTACTGTTATATCTACGTGAACACAAGACAGACAATTCGTTATCTTGCCTTTTGGCAATTGAGAATAATAACTTTAACAATGCAATAATTCTTGAAATATTAGCCATATATAGAAAATTACTAAAATAGAAAGAGGTAAAAGTATTACATTGTGTTGGATAGCAAGTCATATTGATATCCATGCAAACACGGTCATAGACAGGAAGGCGAGAGCTGCCTTACTTAAATCTATATCTCGGATTAAACTCATGTATACACACGCTTAGTCTGTATACTCTAACTCTCAAATATATTCCTCACCATTGGCAGGGGGAATGGGACTGCATGCTATTCACCTTCTCACAGGTTATCATTCTTGTACAGATGGCATGTCAGAGGCCAAGTAGTTTTAACGAGGTTCCGTATTGGAAATTCTCGTTTAACACACAATTTTATCCTGGATGGGATCAGTGCTGCGGAGTGTGTTGGATGCCATACCTAACATGGTATCAAACATATCCTTGTTTACTTTGTAGACTGTGATCAGATTTGGCAAGGATTCTACACAGTCGACTATAAATTTGACTTAATTCACAGCGTCGCAGGCGATACTGTCATTGATTACTCAATGTTTATAGGACTATATCATAAGATATACATCATACACAGATTTTTCCAGTTCATATACACGTATCACAACTTTAAAAATTACTGTGGTTTTCGAGTTTTAACCAATGTTAACTTCTTTTACGTGGTTTTAAAGATGTCTGTCTTTTTCTTTTGTTCTGTATGTTCGCATTTTCATCTGGAAAGCCATGTACAGATTTAAACCATGTTCCCCTCGCGATATGGCTGAAAAATTGCCGATGTGGCGTTAAACAATAAGCATTTATGCATTCATTCTACGGGTCATACATAACATCACCATTCAGTTTAACAATTACCATAAAAGTATTAAAAATCGAAAAACAAGCCGAAAGTACTATTTAATCCTCTTTATGACAATGTTTATTTTCCTACACAACACTCCGCTGACTACATACAATATTTTGTTGTGATAATACTGGAAACGAATATAATTTCTAAAACTTGGTGCAAAGAAAAAATATTTTAGAAAGAACAGAAAAGATAACTTGACACGTTTGTTGACATTATCCTTCTCCTAAATGCGAGGAATGTGGCCACAGATAGTTCCATTGGGCTGGAGTGGTGGAGATGTTTTGTCCTCATCCAACCAAGTAGATGTGCTAGAGGAGACGTTAAAATACTTTTTTACAGTGTGGCTTTGGAAAGCTTGGATCACCAGTACACGGTACCAGGGATTCACAGATACCACCCCTGACTCATCCTTCATCCCAAAAACTGCTTCGGCAAGAGTCAAAGGCCCTAAGAAGTTAATAATGGAATTACTGATTATATTGGGATCAAATTTAGGATCAACCACGTTGTGGTTGTAGACAGGTAGATCTTCTCTACCACCAATACGATGCTGATCTTTGCTGCTCCTGGCAACAAGAAAGTGATATCAGTCCTGAATCTTTTTTGTGAAATCCCAGTCCGCCGTAGCCGGAAGAAATTTCTCAATACTGGATCTAGGAGACCAACTTTTGTACTACAGCATCAAAAAATGGACATGGATCAATCTGTTAAAATACACCAAAAACTGTCATGATGATGGCATGCATATTAGATTTAACTTGGCACGGCAATTGGCCAGTGGTGTCAAAGAAATCAGCATTGAAGCTGGAATCTTGCCACAAACTTCTACTACCGAGCTGTAATAATTCACCAGGTAGCAAAGTTTCCTGTAGCATCTAACTGGTCGTCACAGTTAGATGCCCTGTTGAAATAACATCCAAATTGCTATAACTAGTGGGCATACATGCTCGTGACACTCACAGAATTGGAAATTCCATCTGAAAGTATTTGGTGAGATGATACTAGGTTCGAGTGTCCACGAACACATTAAACACCATGATTCAACGCGTGATACATTTGTTACATTTGGGGGAGTGGCGTTTGTCGTATCAGATGCTTCTATGATGATAAATCCATGTCATCCCGAATGGATGGCCTCCCATAAATAAATAGTTCGAAGGATAAAACAGTTCATGCGCTTTGCTGTTTGTGTGTGCGGAAATGTTAGTCAGAGGGAGATGTCACCACTGACGACATCCACGCAACTGGAAACTGCCTTGCACAAGAAATGGCAGCAACTGGTTCAACACTGCTCACTCCTGAACCATTCTTCTAAAGCCACTGTTTCACATCAAAACCAGTGATGATAGAAATGCATGTGTTATAATCAAAACACCTGGATTCCAACATTTTATCGCTTTTCATTGGCCAAAGGGTCACACGGTTCACAGCCAATCACATTTTACACTCTTTTCATACAGAAAAACATTAATCGCATGTGTACAAAATCGCCACAGTAAAAACAGGAAGGGGGTGGTGGTATTTAATTAGGTTGTTTGTTTATATTATTTAAAAGATAGCCTCATCAACAGGGCAAGACACTCTGTGTGGATAATGGGTGGAATTTCTCGCGTTGGACGATGTCCCCGTGTTCACAATGGATCATTGGCAGAAGTCGAAAACCTGGTTTGTCGCTTGCTCTATGCCCAAATGCGTTGTGAAGCTGACTAAATTTGATCTTTTTTGAAAGAATTAAAAAAATACGAAAACCTCCCACCCATAGAACAAGCTTTTATGACAGACTTGACAGGAGTAAATTACCATGGCCACTAAGCAGTGCAGGTTTAGTATGTTTATCCCCTGTTGGATGGTGAGAAACTGAAAGTGCGCTGGAGCAATTTTCCACCTTACCCAGCAATGTATGTGGATTTGTGAACATGTAGTTCCAAATCAAAGTGCCAGGTTGTAAATCGTTATGTCAAGGCAGAGATGCATCCCTCCATGTTGGTTGTTGTACGATGATTTACAGTTATCAGTTATCAAATGTAAACGGCTACAGCTGTATTTATTTTAGTATACTGGAAGTGGCTCTGCGTAAAAAAAAATGGATCCAGTCTAGTCATGTGTTTTGTCTTTTAACGTGGTTTTCTTTTGTTACTTGTAAATCTACGATTCATGCAAAAAGGTTAATTATCATTCTAAATCCCACGCCCTACAATCAACCTTTCTTATGTTATGTTACTGTCTCCATTGTAATGTTCACCACTCATGCCGGATTAAAGACACAAATTATTACAAGTTTGTACGATGAAAGAGGTGATATTTTAGGCACGACGTGCATAATGTTGCATGTAGTACTGAAACCTTATGGCAGTTATTTTGAAATGCAAATGTTAAATTAAGTTCTAACTCTCTCTTTGCACCCGCTAATCAAATATGACAATAAATACAGAGCAAAATGCGTCCATTGTGACTCAAAATTACAAAATCTGATGATTACTCCTTTGCTTTACATAGCATAGCATAAGCGTATAGTCGCCATTTTGATTGACTTCATTTATTACCGGAAGTGATGACTTACAAACTTTACATCCATCCCTGTGAACATCGTGGATACCTAATGAGAAGATCTTGATAGTTAGTTTGTTTGTAACAGAAAGGTTAATCAAACTAATTTTTAGGGATCTTTTCTTGGCTTGGCTGGCTATCTACAAGTTAGAGCCTGGATTCTGCAGACGCCATTTTTAAATTTAATATTGCACAAAAATAATTCCATGAGATTTCGTAAGAGACGCATTTTAGTGCAATAGCTACAATATGTCTAAGACAACGGTACATTTACATGCATATATGGAAGACGTCTGATCATGTTCAATTGAGGTCAAAGATAAAATTGAACAAAATAAAAACAAACGAAGTTACGACTAAATTTCTACCCACTCAACCACTCCCCGTGTCTATATTCAGTTTATAGTCCTAACTTCATGATGTCATACATTTATTTATAAGATTTCTTACGCTCTCTTGATATATTATTACTTTGGATGCGAGATTTTGGTGTTTGTAATATTTTTATGTTACCCAATACATTATATACCCATGGGCACAAGTGTGAGCCTGGGTGTTGATAATGTTTTTGCCCCCTACAGCCGCTGTCAGGCCATTCATGCCATATATATATTGTACATGTATGTAGCAGAGAAGTAACAGTGTATCTGCGTTCCCAGATGTGTGTATTATAATACAATTTCAGCAGTAACATGAAACACTCGTATAACAACCAACACTGTAACTCTGGCGGTGAGAAAGCAACTTGGCTCTTATTTATACATGGTATAAGCCCCTCCAGTAGTCAAGACTCATGTCTTGTCTTCATTTCCAAGGCCTCGATATATTTGAATCCTTGATACTATACATAAATTCGCTTGGGTGTCGGTCGCAAATTGTTGAACTTCAGCTGGCATTGGATTCCCTGCTGGCCAGACGAAGGCCAGGGTTAGAGAAATACCTAACAAATGGACAAGTGTATAAAAGTAACGAGATCACTATTAGATTGGGCAAGAATATTCAGCGATGTAGCAATGTGATCAGAATGATAAATATAGTCGTCAGCGACTATTTAACTTGACACAACAACCCCGAAGACTGAAGAGTACCTCCAATGGCAACTCTCGCTTAGTGTGTTTTGAATTTACAACGGTACATCCGTTTTTTATGGAAAGTGTCTGGCTGAAGACGCATTCTGTCGACGTTGTCCACATCTTACGTAAAGCCGCAACACCGCTTTTAGCTGACGGCATGGAACGCATTACGCTGAGCCACATCGTCTGTGACATGTCCGGCCTGGTATATGCAGGTACTTAGGACTACATCCGGTTCTTGCGGGGTATTCTTGTTTTTGGGAAGACGCGATCTAATGAAGTTGTTACGTTCTTACCTGAAACCGAAACGAAAGAATTAACCAGACACAAAAATTATGCATTTGGCAGACAAGACCAACTCGCAGAGTACACTCATTTCCGTTTTAAATCTTTCTGTAGGTATGGCTTATTGCATGGACACCCTTTACTGACACATGAATGCTTGAGATCACATCATGGCCTTCCGATAGCATTATTGTCGATCAAAAGACGCGGTCTACAAAAGTCAATAGATTCTTATCTGAAGCCGAATGCAGAGGAATTTTCCTGGCACAAAAGAAAAAAGAAAAAAAAAGCTGTAAAGCTTTTGTCAAAATAATATAAAACACGTTCACGGGATAATACCGATTTGACTGCTAGAACTGGACAACTGGTTGAATGATGAAATAATCTAACCCGATAGATCATACTGCACGCATTTTAATTTCAACCTGCCAGTATTTACATCTCCTCATCACAGGCGATTTACGTATTGCGATTTGAAACAATAACAAGAGGATGTACTCTGGTCAATAAGTTGTATAATAAGGTTGATTAAAGTCTAAGACGGATTTGTAATCCTGGAGTGGGGACAACATTTGTTTCAACATAGGTACATGAAAAGCATTCTTCATGATAGATGACATCAATCCACTCTCCCTGGATTCCTTTGCGGTGACATACAGTAAGAAAATGGCAATAATTCCGCTTCCAAATGCTTATTTACAGACCACGTTTAACCTTCTCCATAATACCTAAACACTGTGGAAAATTTTACTTTGATCGACAAGGATTAAATTATCAAAAACATTACATGCATCATTATGAATAAAACGAGAAAATCTGCATACCTACTACAGCGAATAATGAGAAAACAGCAATTCGCCAAAAATGTGAAATGCATAGCATTGGGTAGGCGTGAAAATAGTGACCCACGATGAGAATTGCCAGAATAAATAGATATTATCAGCCTTTATTTTTCTTATGGTAAACATTTCCAACAAAATGTATTGTAATTATATGCCTAGAAGTTCCCGTTTGTTATCCGACAAGTTCAGTATTTCTAGTTTGCACGCACAAAATAAACTTTTCATATATAGGTTGAGATATTTGTGTCATTTCGCTAATCTTAGTCAGGTTTTTTCCCATCATCATTTTATCAAGTCAGGCACTTCGTCTGCAGCTACGTTTTCTGCCTTGATCCAACAGGCAGAAATAACCGGTCCACCCAACTCCAGAGCTAAAAAATATTAATGTAAATATATTATCCAATCACATAGTAGTTCCCTTGCTTGAATGATAGCAAAGACGAAACACACCGGTACACGGCCGATGGCAGATAAAGTCTTAGAAACAAAAGACCTTTCCAGAACTATGAGGCTGGGGATGAAACTGGGATAAACAAACAGATTCTGGCCTGCTGTCATATTAAGACGTGATGTCAAAGTACTTATTGGAGCGGTCAATCAGGGAGACAGAATAGGATGAAATCTCTTATCATTCAACAAGTCAGGCTGTGACCGAAGATGTAAGATCACAGCGAGACCGCCAGACATACCACTCTGCTTTGTACTCTGAATTAAACCGCCCATGGCCACGCAGACTTTTTCTCAAGTTCCGGCCGGAATGGATTCGCCGAGTCGATTGATCAAGGCAGAAAATGGAGTCATAAATCCGTGGCGATACACGGAGTGTCTGGCTTGATGTAAGGAAGAAGATTTTCTCCAAGAAGATTTTGCCAAGGTAGCGCAGCAGCTAAATAATCTAAACGAGATTTTTAGTTGTATTTCAGTTCTTTCACCTTGCTAACAGAGAGCATCAATAATGCATAACGCTTTCGGAGAGAAGATAAAAAGTAAGCTGTAGCATACATATCTCTTGGGAAGGTATACTGTAGGTTTTTCTAATGTTTCTTCTAGAAGCACCGGACAGACGACAACACTGGGTGACGGGCTGGGTAAGTGAGTGAGTGAATAAATAAACAGATGCAAGTCAATTAAACTTAAAATGGCACCGTGATTGTGATACGTTGATGGGCACCACTTCATCTTTTTCTACATGTACATGTGCTGACAGTTTGCTGAACGATAATTTGCATAGATCGAGTGATAACTTCATTTGCCCATTCCCCTTTTTCATCAGCAAACACAGTGTATAAACCATTTGAATATCTGGCCCATAAAGCTCATGCTTTTTGCACTTTGCAAGTTATTTATCTCCCTCTAAACTATATCCTTAAAACTATTTGTGTCAAATCAGAATAGATCTTATATGGTTTCAGCAGGTTCGTCTTGGCTGGAATTTTAATTTCTTTAACTTACAGGCCGATTGGAAAAGTCTCTTGCTTATTAAACATTAGAAAAGTGTCATTTTCATTTTAGGGATGGACTGTATATGCTCAATGTAATTTCTTGATGACTGAAAATGGTGCTTCGGAAGGACAGTTAAGATTGAGGGGAAAGAAGTTCTTTGTAAAACATATGGAAATCGTTGCTGTTAAAGAAGCAGATAATTCCGGTAACAGGCGCACAGCACTACCTTATCCGTGCACCGATATATGGAAAGTGACAGTGGTAACGACCGTAATGCCTTTACCACAGATTCTACTGGATTACGTATTTCTTGATATGCCTTTGGACTCCGCTCGTCAGACTTCAAACTGGCCAATGCGTTGCTGTATGTATTGGGTTTATTCCTATGTCAATTCTCATTGAATCACATCAGCAACCTGACGAGTGTACCTGCCAATATTGACCTTGTTTAAGTGGCATTTAGAAGTTGGGATGGAAGTACATTGGAACATGTCTTTCTTATGGATATACAACTTCTTGGTTTATTATCACGACGTTTCGATGTAGATACTAACATCGTTATCAAGTGTATCAAGCATCACACTTGATAACGATGTTAGTATCTACATCGAAACGTCGTGATAATAAACCAAGAAGTTGTATATCCATAAGAAAGACATGTTCCAGTGTAATACTGACCTTATAAATCTTTCTCAGTTTAGCGGGCCATGCGTGGAAAATCATCGCTACACAGACAACCTGTGTGGTGCACATATGTCTTGGGAAATATGGGAAAATAATACCTTTGACATTTACGAAAATTCCATCTGTGGACATCTAATAGGTATTATTTGCTAAGTGCCTTTGAACTAAATAGAGGATACGCCACTAGGATCTGACACTGGGTCATTGTTTGTCGTATTCTGAGGGATTCTGGGAACCCTTCGAGGATACATAATGTTTAGCTAATCTTCGCTCTCGTATTATAACCACTCGGGCATGGCGTGGATTGTGTCGTTCCTTTCAATTCTAAGCACCAGAAAAAGGGCTCTTGTAATTTCGCGTATGCGCTGGCATTCAGCATGATTAACATCAGCTTGTCTCGTCCCCATGTTTATGCTGAGATCAGAAATCTCTGGTCTGTCAAGCGATCATTGGCAATGTCCAGAGTTTCTCCTTCAAAATGAGAAACAGTCCGTTGACTGGTTAATTGAATGAGCCCTCAGAAACATTTAACATTGGCAGTGAGCCAGATCGTGTTAGCGCAGCGGCCACACGGTCTGATTTAAATGAGATTGTGAACGTACTCATTTTTGTGTAGTTTTCATCACTGTTTTGGAATTTTGAAAGCTATATGAACCTTTTAAGCTTTCTGCCACATAGATATCATGTTCTCCTTTTACATAATTTAAATGCTCTGGGGTGGTATTCAGGTGTAACGAAATACCGAAACGCCCCGGAATATTTGCTATACAAGAAGACAGATTTTGTGGAAAAAAACAACTTGTACCTTCACACGTATACTTATACACAGACGCATTGGAATACAACCCATGTCACTTCCAAACAGTCTTTAAATGTTTTTCTCAGTTAAAACCGCCTTTGGAAGACATGAACTGTAAACCTTGTATTTCATGCTAAAATTTTTCTTGTTTTTTTAGAGGTTAGATCTTTCACACATTTCACTGTCACTGGCGTTCATTTTCACTTTAAAAAATATTCGCATCGATGCTTCCATTAGGGGGTAAGCCCCTTTTTACCATTATTTATCACCAGTGGAGGAGTGTTTCGAGTTCTGGTCGATCTCGTGTCAGCCTGCCTTTGTCCGGACAGAAGTCTCACAATGCCGGAGAGTTGTTGCCTTATTAAGATAGCCCGGATCAACAGTCAGACCCAGTTTTCCGGGTAAACTCCCGATAATGTGATCACCCAGAACAGGAAGTCCCCAGGAGCTTCACTTCTACGATGCAGAGATCTTATCCTATCCCTTTTCAAGACTGTCTCATTCGAAAAAAATAAGCATCCATCTGAACTGATCTAATTTGTTCTTGGAGGTTCAGTTCTATTCAAGAAGCAAAAAAAAAATCCAAACTCATTTTAAGGTACATAAGACTAGACATTTTTTCTAGAGTGTGGTTTATGAGGCTTTCATTTTTTTCATCACACCAACTCTTTTTTGTAACTGAACCTTTCCGGAGAAATGCTTTGCCAAGAAAGGCACAAAATTGTTTAAAATATATGTGGCAGGTTAGGTTCCTTATAGAAGAATACAGATCGACGACGTAACTGGTTTGGGATAATTTGAATCACAAAGATCATTTGTAACATTGGACTGCTAACAATAAGCCCGCGATATAACCTACTGCTTTTTTTTTAAGTTATTTTCTCTACTACACGCCCTTCTGGTTGTTAATACTGCCAACTGGTCAAGAACTATTAACAATTCATTCAAAAATTCATTGAGTCATTGAGTGTGAGTTTTCCAATTTAGAAATCACATTTAATTTGTATGTATATTAATCTCTAAAAGATAGATGGCTGACGTGACTGTTTGAGAATTTATAACATACTCACACGCAAGTCTTACACCAAGTATAAATGTTATTTATTTTCAACAGTAAGGATAAGAATTACAAATAGGGCGAGATGGAAAAAAATGGAACTGAAGGCATTTTAATGGAAGGAAACACAGATGACATCATTATTTTTCCTAAAAGGTTGAGGGTCACACAGTTTCGGGTCAATACCCAATATGTCAGTCAATATCTAGCGTGACCACCGTTAGCATTGATTACTGCCACTGACGATTTCTGAAGGCTCCAGGGATCCTACTGCACACATCCAGAGCAGCCGTGCGTAATTCATGAGCAGTTGTAGGGACCGGTATCACATCGTGCAGACGCCTTTGAACCTCACCCCACAAGTGATCGATGGGGTTCAGATTAGACGCTGAGGGCTGGCCACGGTAGAACACGGATGTTGTTCTACTGGTGGAGGAAGGCCATGGTAGCTCTGGCAACATGGTAACGAGCGGTTGTCCTGCTGGAAACTGATGTTGTGCAGAAAATGGAACAACGTGAGGTGTTATCACTTTGTCGATGTAATGCTGAACAGTGACGGCGTGTTCCCGATCTTGACCAAATTCTGGGCCCAAGAATCACATTAAGTCCATGGATTCGTTTCCCAAACGTTTCTGTCGGCAAAACGATCACCTCGACGCCGCCAAATTCTGACGTCTCCGTTTGCTTGGGGGGCACAAAAGCGACTCAGAGAAGATGACATGTCTCCCCTCATGACGACGCCAATTTTGATGACCCTGTGCCCACTGAAATCGTGCTTGTTGATGCCTTGCTTAGGAGAACAGGACCATGTGCTGTTCGGCGACATCGGCAAATGCGCCGATTATGTGTTCCAGGAGTCTCACCAGCAGTTCGACTTGCAGTTAGGAACGGATCTCGCTGGTGGTAACGGGTAATCTGCCGATCTTGTCCAGGTGTGGTGACCCTGGGACGACCGCTCCGAGGGAGGTCATCTGTGGTCTATGTGGCATTGCATCGATGCTGGAGACAGTAAATTGTTGTTATGTGTGCGGTGAAATGATGGGCAACTTCTTGACCAGACTCCCCAACTTCCAAGCGTCCGATAGCCCGGTTTCTCTGAATTTGAGCTAAGGGTGGCAATGTTGTGCAAGGTGTGATAGGCCCAATATTTGCCACAGTTTTATACCCACTAAACATGGTGACAATTCCTGCATGTTCGATTTCACAAGAAATGTGTGCATGATGCCCACATATTCATTGAACTGGTGCATTTTGGCGATTCATTAATATCATGCTTTCTTATACAGGGCTTCAAAATTGCAATCAAAAATCTTTGTAACACCGCCATGCTTCACTACATGCTAAAACTCGTATGAGTTTATGGTTCTCAGTTTGTTTCCTATTTGGACTTGTGTTTCTTTTGTGTGTGAGTATATATTCCTATTTCTGTATATTGTCTCTCAGTCCTGAACTGAACGATATCAAACACCACCTATATGCACTATCAGTCCGTTAGAAAGAAACATTTTCACTTGCCCAGCGAAATATAAGGCTGAAACTTAGTCTCGTTGTATTGTGGTCTTCGGACCTTCCAATTTGCAATACTTTCGATATGATATTGGCTTAATCCGTGTCTTGGATATGGGATAATCCAGATTCACGCGCCCCACACACCTGGCTGCACTTTGTCGCCAAAAGGGGGTTGTCTCAAAGGCGGTGTTAAATAAAGATTTTAAGTGATCTGTTGCATTTCACATGAGGGAAACTATAAGTTCTCTGTATTTTACACCTGATACTCTGGCTCCACAGGTCCTTAAAATTTACTGCCGCAATTTATAGGTGAAATATTCTAGGGTATGGCGTTAAATTATAATCAAATAAAGGTACAAAAATAACGTGTCACTTGGGTTGGTGGCGAGAGAGTAATTCTACACTGTGGATGATATATAATCGGATTCAACATTTGCAGTTTTTCAGTCAACTCCTGGCGATTTAGGCTGACAGCTATGAAGATCTGGATCCGAGAGGCCTACGTATTGCCCCAAGTGTGAAAGATAAGTGTGTTGCTAAACCAGGAGTACACCGGAGTTTTTACATGGGGCCCAGTAAACACCTGCTTGCATGGTGCCGAGTAAATCTCTCCTGTTTTCCATTAAAATTCACTAAGCATTGACGGATTTGGGGTCTAATCCGATCGTTTATGCAGATTTAGACACCCTATGACAGTTTCGCTCATTTAATATAATTGTTAGTCAATACTCCGGGCTATGATCACAGAAGATTGATCAAATCCTGTGTGAATATGTCCGGTCTGCCGACAGATATCCAAAGTGGGAAACAAGCCGTGTACACATTCAACTGTCACAACCTACCAGGAACTTATCTTACTGAACATTTTTGGCCTCTTAATTTGAAGCATCGGTGATAACTTCAGAATCTTGGAAATAAATCCGACCTTTATGTAATACTCATTTATCTATTTCATTATTCCTAAACCCCAATATCAAGCGTGTTACGCTTACATGATGGCGGTCAGTTATAGGGTTAGAAGAAATTGGAATATTCCAAGAAGTGAAAGTGGAGTATACCCCTCGCAGTGTCCCGAACTACTGGTATCTCTTATTTGCCATCAAACTTTTTACGCCTTGATGGATTTGGAGACAGACTAATCCGATCATTTATGCGGATCTGCATACCCTGTGACAGCTTCGGTCATCTATAGAACTTCATCGTTAGTACCTACAGCTATGATGGTAGATGGTTGATTAAATTCTATATAGTGTCTCCCGTTTGCAACCAAATAATCCGTATAGCAAATTAGCTGTGTAAATTTCGTCATCACTTAGCACATACCAGTAACTTAAATTCGTGAATAATTGTGACCTCTAAAGTTAAACATCGGTGACTCATGAAAGTTACATTTACAGAATGGCGGTTAGTTTCATCGTCGGAGCAAACTGAAGTGAACCACAAGGTGTCCCACTTGTAAGAAGTACACATTTTTTTGCAAAACATAACAGCTGGCAGACTTACTTAAAAGACAGCACTAAATCAAATATATATGTATTGATAAAAAATGCTATTCATAGTTTAAAAAACGGTACATTTTATTTTTTTAATGTATGATAACCGAGATATCACAGTTCAAAGTAAGGAAAAACGTGACGTCACCCGATCACATTCACGGCTTTGCGATATAGCTAAAAGGGGCAACCTGTTTTCTGTGAATTGCGATCTGTGATGGGGGAGGACGGGATCCGGGTGGGTGAGGACGGGTTGGTCTTGAGAGATCCTCACTCACAACACTCCACTTCGGCCCTTCCTTCTTCATCGGTGGTCTCGCTCCGATCAATCGGCTGGTCACGCCAGTTCAGATGTCCGAATTTCAACCTTCATTGGTCTCTTTTAGGTGTGCGCAGATAGGTCACGAGGATTTCGTCTGCACAAACACAATAAAATGTTTGAATTGCAGAAGCCACTTCCCAGGACTGTTCACTGTTCAAGAAAGAAAAACAAATTATAATCTAAAATGTAGAAATAATATATCATATCAAGAAGATCTTTGTCACGGATAACTTCACAAGATCGTCATAAACCAATTTTGTCCAGGAAAAACTTGTTTCTCTTGGGGTGCAAGCATGTCTTACTTGGCCCATTGACACAGAGCGACCAGAGAGACTGATAACAAAACTTGTAAGTAACACAGCCAGCTCGTCATAACAACCGACAAAAATATTACCGTAACACATGCTACTCTGTCTGGATCTCCTGCTCTTTCATCATCTGAGCAGAAATCGTCTCCAAATAAATCAAAATCCAATAAACCCGTTGACTCTACACAGAATTTAGCAGATGAAAATTTGAAAACTAGCAAGGATCATGGAAGAGATAACCCTAGTGGACCCACAGAGCGTTCCTCTAAGGCCACCCGGGACCCTATCCAAGCTTTTATTAAGTTTGGATCGCTGGAGAACGTTGATCCTTCAACGTCGGATGCAGACGTAATGGATAGATCATCTGCATCCGAGAAATGGACGAGTAGATCTCCCAAAAAGGGTTGTCTGTCGTCCAGACATAAATCCACTATACGCCATCCTCCATAATGTCTTCCGTAGACAAAATTATCCATTTGGATTGTCGAGGTCTTAAGGTTAATTTTATGGAAATAACACAAGCTAGTTCTTTAAATTCAGTTGTCCTTTGTCTTAAAGACAGTCACTTGAAGACATCTGGCAAAAATAAAATATCTCTGAAAAATTATGCGCTCTATAGCACTTATTGTGAAGACGAAGAGCAAGCTTGTGGTGGCTCCTCTATCTTCGTGAATAATAATATTATTCATAGTACTGTTGTTCTCAATACTGAGCTTCAGGCTGTGGCCGTCCGTGTTACTTTGTGCTCGGTATATATTCCTCCTCATTCTTCTTTGTCAGTTTCTGAATTACATAATTTGAAGGAACAGCTGCCAACCCCTTTCACAATTTTGGGGGATTTTAGTGTCCCTGTGGGACAGTAATATAAATAATAAAGGCAAAACATTTGAAGACATTTTGATCGAAAGATGAACTGTGTTATTTCAATAAAGGTTCTAATACCTATTCACATCCAAGTAATGCTTCATATTCCGCTGTCCATCTCACTATCACAGATCATCACTTCTCCCGGCGTTTTCTTGGAAGGTGCATTGTGATCTCTGCGGTAGTGACCATCTTCCTATTGCCCTAGGGCAACCCACCTTTAATTCTTTAGAATGTGTGGCTAGATAGAAGTTCGATAAAGCAGATTGGAGGGCAATTTAGATGTTCTGTGAGGGGGACATCACTCCAGAGAATCTCAATGCTGCAGATGGTTCTTCGTTAAAAATTTAATGAACTTATATTAAAGGCAGGTGATAGAACCATACCTAAGACCTCGACAAATCCAAAATCCAGAAGAAAACCCGGACATGATAATGACTCTCGTAAGGACCAAAGAAAGGCCCAGCGCAGATCTAATCAGTGTCCTAATAAAAATAATTTAAAAGTTTATACATTTAGAGCTAAGGCTAGTCGAGTAATTAAGTCCAAGAGACGATCATGTTGGCGGACCTTATGCATGGATGTTTTTGACGTAATGTCTGAAACATAGTTCAAAAACTTAAGGGCAAATACAATAAGCATTTCAAAGATGTTAATTAAGTATCACCATCTCCCTCTGATACAGCCAATGAACTAGCTGAAACAATATCTCAGAAATCTTCCGCTGATAATTTCAGTGCCGAGGTATGTTTTTAAACAAAAAGAGAATATTATATTACATTTTTCTTCTAAGAATTAGGAAGGTTATAATCGACCTTTTTCCATTGGTGAAAAACTTTTTCATTAAAAAAGGCACATGATACTGCGTGCGGCCCCGATAGTATATATTATAGGCTTCTGAACCATTTACCACCTGAGCTACTTGAGACTCTCTTGGATCTACTTAATGATTTTTGGATAACCAGTAATTTCCCGCAATCATGGTGGGAGGCGTGTATTATTCCGCTCTCTAAACAGGGTAAGGAGTACTGAACCAGATAGTCACCGTCCCGTAGCTCTTAGAAGCTGTGTGTGTAAGACTATGAAACGGATGATTAACGACAGACTTGTTTGGTTCCTTCAAACTAGTAAGCTTTTATTTAATATACAATGCGGTTATCGTCAAGGTCGATCTACTTTGATACACCTTGTTCGATTTGAAACTTTTAATCGTGATGATTTTATTTTTAATCAACATGTGTCGATATTTTTTTATCTTTAAAAGGCCCACGACACAATATGGAAATATCGTAATTCAAAAGACCTTTCTGAGATGGGACTAAAGGGTCTCTTACCTCTATTTATATCTCAATTTGCATCTGATCGTCAGTTTACACGTAGAGACTAATGAGCCTCCTTTACGTAACAGGCGTATAAAACTGAGCCTTCAATATGCTACTAAGCTTAAAGCACATCCAACAAACTATACCTGCGACTGTGTTTTCAATCCATTATATGTAGACAAATATACTAAATGTCCTAGCAAGACCCCTTCCTTCGATGTTCGTGTTCGGGACCATACTGTGGACGCCAGCATCAAGCTTGAGGACATAGTTCCCTTTTCCTTTCCGGACTCACCTCCCTGGGTTCTTCCACAACCGCAATCGACATTTGATCTACGTAAATATAACAAAGCAAATACGAATCCTCTGATAATTCAGCAAAGTTTTGCTGAAATTAAGGCTGATTATTCGGATTATAAATTTATATATACCGAGGGGTCGAAGGTTGCGGCTACGGCTGGCTTAGAACAGAGAGTCATTTCTCTTTGTCTTCTATCCTCATCTTCAATCTTCTCTACCAGGCCAGAGCTATTCTGGCCCTATCATATGTTTGTTCCGGGTATGCCCAGAAGGCAATGATATACACCGACTCGTTATCCTGCCTTTGGGTAATTGAGGAAAATAAATTTAAAAATCCAATAATTGTTGAAATATTGGCCAAACATAGAAAACTGATTAAAAGAGGTAAAGATATTATATTCTGTTGGATACCAAGTCATATTGGTATCCATGGAAACACAGCCGTAGACAGGGCAGCGAAAGCTGCCCACATGAACGTGGTCAAAAGTTAAAATCTCAAATAATGATCTTCAATCTAATATTCTTAAATATGTTCATCGCCTTTTGCAGGGTGAATGGGACTTGCATGTATATAATAAACTGAAAGCCGTCCCTCCTGTTATTGGCTATAATTCTTATGTTTATGGTATGACTCGTATGACTCGTTTTAAAAAGGTGCCGTATTGGGTATTCTCGTCTAACACAAAACCTTATCCTGGATCGGAGCAGTACTTCCCAGTGTGTTGAATGAGATGACCAGTGCGGCACCAAGCATGTCCGGGTTGACTGTGTAGACTTTGCTCATATTCAGCAAAGCTTCTACACAGTCGGCTCATTATTTGACATATTTGACAGCGTCGCTGGCAATGCTGTCATTGATTACTTGAAGTATATAGGATTATATGATAAGGTATAATTCCTTTTACATTATACATGCATATTTCTGGTTTATATAGACCCAGAAAATTATTGTGGTTTTAACAAAGGTTTACTTGTTTACCCTGTAGAGGTTTACGCCTGGAAACTTTTAATTAACCAACTTCTACTTCTTGTAAAATAATACTGTGACCATACACCTTAAATTTATTTTTCTACTTATTTAATTGGTCTTTTACGCCATACTAAAGAATATTTCCAAACGTCTTAAAGACTTTCGCTCTGTGTTTTAAAAGTTATTTTATTTCTTCCGTAAATGAATACTTTTCGTCATCTCGATCTTCAAATGCGAAAAACACGTGTTTCTAACCCGAATTAATACACTACATCGTCGATAATCTTCAATGCCAGACTTGTTTTTTCTTATGTATCTGTAGCTTTATTTGAATATATTTAAAACTTTAATCTGTATGCGCACTGGTCTGTTTATGTTCCTGCGTGTCTAATGAACTTATTGTGCAAAGTTGCGATTCAGTCTCTAAATTTGGTCACATGCTGTTGTAATATATATTCTGTGACCTGTTGTTTAGCATTGATCACAAAGTCAGCTTTCTCTAAGCTTCGTTTTGAGAGATGCTTGTGATTTATGTCGCAGACTTTCATATCGCCTTTCATCGGCCCATTGTCACAAAACTGTACTATTATCGGCGTGCCCCATTGCTTTTCATGAAATACATTCTAAATAAGAAACGGGGAAAGATGAAAAGCTTTAGCCCACAAATTGACCGTGGCTCGGATATTTGTTTCCGAGATGTCACAAATGTTAAAAGAGCGCGAACGGGATGCGTTATGCATGTTTCTAAATACTTCATGACATGGTCAAAAAATCTTTTGTATGATGTGTTATTCGGGGGAAATAGGAGACGGTTGTCAAATAAGTCCCAGATAGTGAAGCTTTTAGTTGACTAATTTTATCCGCTCCACTACAGAGAGCATTCATCCGCAACTGACTACAAAGGGGGTTTAGATAATACGAAAGAACAAATAATGCTCCTGGAATCTGTTTTGATAATCTTATTTGATTAGGAACGTTTACCGCCGATTGGTTCATGTTGCCTGTTTCTTGGTGACTGGTTATCAGAAACAGATTTGGGTAACTTGTTATCTGCGATTCGCTGTCAGTGACTGGTTATCAAAAATCGGTTATCGGCTGTTGGTGATCATTGGCAGACTATCTGTGACAATTTTTTTGTTTACCAGTATTCACCAAATCAGTCCCGTAAATTGTTTATAAATGACTGAGTATCCAAGACTGGGCCAACCTCGTATATCGTATTCTCGAAAAGCACGTCGCCTTATGGCGTTATAACCTAGACGACGTCTTTAACTAGAATAGTTGGAAATAAAAGTGATTTGTAAAAGTGGCCCCTGGTTGCCAGCAACTATTACTATATTTGACTGATTTATTAATCGTGACTAGGGATGGCGGAGACTCAAACAAGAATCGTATATAGACTAAAGGCACTTACACATACACACATATGGCCAGAGTTTGTGTGTGATCCGCCCGGATAGCGCAGTTTCTCCAGTTTCTCCGCTTTCGGACGGGGAAAACATGGTTCGGGTCATAACAAAGGCTTTAAAACATGGTACATTCTGCTTCCTCTGGTAGGCGCTCAGCATTAAGACGATAGAGGGTGGACTGGTCCGCCCGGTGTCAGTATAATGTTACTGGGTGAGGGGGCTTGTTGGGTCTTTGGCAAGTCGTCTCGGGGAGGCAGCACCAGATAAAAGATACGGTTTTATACAGATAACCTGACACGGATTTATGACATCAATATATACCGGTAAAGTAGTCAGTCTGCTTATGTAGTTCAATAAGCATTGACCCAGGAATAAATGTTCCACCGCATGAACGAACTGGCATAACCTCAAAACAGAGCTTGAGTCTAACGGACATAGAGTTATGAAGAATTCAGGATAGGCTCTGGTAAAGGTTATCCAGCCCGTTCACTTATCATTTTCCCCAAAACCTCGGTGCAGGGAGGTTTTCTTTTTGGGGCGTGGGGTTCGGTTGGGTAAATTTGGCCGCCTGTAACCGGAACTATGCAATTTGAAGATAACCATTCTTTGTCAACATTCTGCCCGCTCTAAAGATTTGTCCTAACCTTGTCCAAGAAATGTTCCTCTAGTCTCTACGTATCTCCTTTTTCCAAGCACTGACTGAAAAAAGAAAGAAAGATATTTATGTTCCGGTGCAAGATTTGGTGCTCTGTTCACTAATGTTTCTGATGCAACCAAATTGTTTCTCTGAGAGTAGCATGAATGGTGATTGTGTCAAAACATTTCAGTCATTATTCCCAAACAAAGTACCGCAGAAATAACAAAGCCAAAGTAAATATTGTTCCTGAACAGGCAGAGTAATTCCTTGACAGAAGCTCAAATAAAATGACCATGAAATGTTGCCGCGCAATACTGTGAAACGGTTATGTCTGTACGTCGTGTAGTATTCATCAATTGATCCCTTATTTCATTGGAGTCTCATCTTTCATCGTAGGGGAAACGGTTTGAGCCGCTGCAACACGGTGTTAGCAGGCCTTCCCTATAAACTGCTGGAGGTCAGCATGATCTGGATTTGAATTCACAGTGGTGTAGTATTCGTTTCACGGCTGGACAAAGTCTTCAATGTGAAGAAAGCTGTGATGACACTAATGCCAAAAAAGCAAAAGGTTTTCGCATACTCCACTAGGCCTATCCTTCCTTGTTCAACAATACACCTGTTAAAGCACAAACTCTTTAGAATGTGTGTTTGTGGAGGAAATGCAGGGACAGGGAAGTGAATAAGAGATTCCTTCCTTGATACATTATTGCACGATAACTTGTGAGCCCTTCTGTGCTGTTTCCATCTAACTAGCTAATTTACAGTTGTTTCAGTCGACTTCTCGATAATATTATGGCTATTCTAGAAGAGCGGTTATCACGCAATCGGGCATCACTTTTCCACCCAGTAGATCTGGTTGTTAACACCTTATACACGCGCCCGGAAGACAAGGCAACTTCCTGACAATATATATATACTGATCCACTGACTAAGTGATAAACTTAATCAGATGTGACGAGCAAATTTTCAACCGCAGAAACGACTTCTATGTGTATGTCATGTTGGTAAGGCCACATGAACTAATGTTTTGGAAGATCAGCTTTACGGCATTACGATCGTATTGTCACCAAGGCACATAGAACATTAAAGGTCAGGTAAATATTGAAACATTCCTGTGTTATCATTGATTGAATTTGTCTGGTGTTCGGTGATTCACATGTAAAGTACAGGCACATCTGTAAAGTACAGGCACGGTGTGTTAATTGCTGGAAGCCGAGGAAAATAATTCGCAATAGAGATTTCCGGCCATTTTGAAAGGTGTTTTGCAGTTTACCCCTCGTCGACCTCACAGAAATTCTTTTCCTTGGGGGCTGCTTGTCGAGAAAATGTTTCATTTGTTTTATCCATCTCTTTTCATTTAACTGTTCCATGTCAGTCTTCTGACATTACCTTTTATTACCCAAAAGTCTAAACCGCATTTCAACTCTTCTAGTAAAATGCTTTTTATTATATCGGAGGCTTGCTAACAAAAACACCCATTTTCCACCAGACTTGGGTTTCAGTTTCTGATTCACAGGGCTGTTTTGTCACATGCATTGTCTTTAAAAAGACCTGTATTTGTACATAAATTGACATTTGTTATTTGGGATGTCTGTCAGTCCCAAATTCTTATCGTCCGTTGATGAGCGTGTTTACTGCAAACTTAACTGTGGATCCTTGTTTATAGCGGGGGCACTTGACACAGTTTCGTAACGGAAGAAAGCGTCTGGCACAGAAAAGCCCCTGACTAGCCCTCACAGTGCTGTGTAAAATGCACTGACCACTCACCACTGACCACTGATCACTGGCCCGGCCTCATCTATTTGACATTGAGGCCTGGAAACCCAGATTCAGTGAAGTTATTTATTTCTACTGATTTCATTTTTCTGGTCTTGTACAGCGTTGTAAAATTTGTGTATAATATATACAGCTAACCCTCACTTGTCCCCATTTGCGGTCAGAATGAGTACATCGGTTAAGCGTGATGGACACATCTTATAGGCGACTTGCGAGTAATCCTACAAGTATATCGAACTCCGTTATCCCACCTCTCTGTCGAGAAGATCAATTGGGGCTAGTTTTTTCATGAAAGATGCACGAGCTTCGTCCCGCACCTGTTGCACTAATTCGTCCCTCGTTTTCTTATCTAGTGAAATCGAGTTATGCACTTCGAAATTGTTGCTTCATTTCTCGTTATTTTAAGACTTAACCGAAATTTTATTCCATCCATGGGTTCTTCTGCGTTTGAGAATCTCATGATATCATCTAGATCTAACAGATAACATCATCCTTTTTGAGTCAAAGCCCCACACGACCAGTCACTTCACTCAGTTGCAGTTTAGCATCCAAAGGTCAGAACACTTCTTTGTTACGGGTACAGACGGCGTAATAGCCGCTCGCCAGGACTATTGAGTTATCGTTCGACCTAAAACGTACAGAGGAGCCAATATTCGCCTGTTGTCATAAGGTCATATCGAGTAGGGCGACCTCGTACTGGCCTTCTTCATTGTCCAGACATGCTGGGGGGATGACACTGCTACCATGCTGAACATCATTAAGTGTAACAAACATATTTAGAAATATGTTCGATAAGGAGCTTTCATTCAAAAGCAAGGTAAAGAATTACCATGTCGGTGGAGTATATTCGAGTAAAGATATTGAGGAGACGAGTGAAATCGTGGTGACAGATCTCAGCCTGAACTACTCACAGGTTGCTTTCGACGTGATTTTTCAAAGGGTGCTTGAAAGCTACACCTTATCAAAAATCAACAGCATCACATTGGTTGAGAAATGGCACCCGCAACCGAGGACGTGGTGGCAGAATCAACTCAATTTTGCCGTCTGCTGCGCCACGACCGGTTGTGAGGTGTCAAAAGAAAATCATGTCATACCCGACACTACACTAGAGTAACTCTGCATTTCACTTCCACTTGTACTATCAAGTACGCCGTATTCTGGAAAAATACTAGACGCACATAGAGTCCGACCGGCAAACCCTACGACCGGAGGGCATACAAGCGAATTTGCGCCGAGTTTCGGGTCTCCCCAGACACAGATTGGGGGCAAAAAAGAAGTGGAAACCACGGGCTACGAGCGGCTTATTATTATGTCACAGGGATAGGATACATGAAATTGCATTACGACTACGATCCTAGCCAAATGTCATTCAAGGGAACACCAGAAATGTTCCACATCGATTTCAGCAAGGCCAATCAAGCATGGATAATGTTCATCCTCGACAATTCTGAAGGCTTTATCCAGGCAGGCGTAGAACGCGTGAACGACACTATTCGGACTTATGTTTGGGCAATCCTCGGAGCACAGGCACAGACTCGCAGCAGTATTTTAGGCACTGAAGGCACGGCATTTGACGCGCAGAAGAAGTTCGTAGCTAATTTTGAAGACGCCATAGGAAGACCTGTTGACCTCCCCTCGGCCATAGAGCGGTACCAGCTATGGGCGTACCTGAGGTACACCCGCTCCAAGGTGGATTATGCGTTTGGTGTGGCTCTGTACATGGCGCTAAGTAATATGGATCTGTGAATAGGAAAAATCAGTGGCTGTAACAACGGGATCGTCATAGCCACAGCAGACGAGAAACTCGAAACGTAAACTTGCCTTCGGGTGTTCACACGCCTTCGACTGGGGAGACAAGCATCGGTAAGCCACAGCCAGCTGCAGTACCCGTGCCGACTCCAGTAGTGCCGAGACCCGAGCCCGCAGAGCCAGAGAAGAATTCACCGAGGTCACCGACAGACCACGAAGAAGAAAAGGTGTGGTTAGTAACACTTAGCGTCGCCCTTGAGCTTGCACTAATGTGGTTACGCAAGATGCGCCCGAACGGCCGCGTAAATGATTCCTACCATTGTGACAGCCTTGGCCCAAGTAACCCAGTTCACGGCCTTACCGAAAGCGCCGAGGAGCCAAGAGCCGAAGCTCACTCTAATACCTGAGAGAGCCGCAGCGGCTTTACGGGCGAACTTAGAAGGAGACTGCCCCGGGCCCGTAGGTGCTTTTTTACCCACTCCTTCAGCCCGCCCTTGTCGGTTGGCCCAGGAGATGGTGTTGGTTTCGCTGGCGCTGCAAGAGCCCCCGGTGAGCGCAAACACCAATTCCGATAGTAGTAAACATCGATGCAGTTTTGATGCCTTGCTCGCGGAACAGGATGCGTATGTGTTCGGCAAGAGTTGTGTACTCATGAAGGATGCCGTTGATGGTCTCTTGGATCCGGTTGATTTGTGTGCGCAGAGCTGCATCCGTCGCAGAGGCATCGTCGAGGGGAGCCGCTCTTTCATCCTTACTGGCTCGCAATTCTTCTGTAATGCGGCGCGTGGAGATCCCATCGGTAGCCTCATCAAGTTGTCTTTCTTTCAAACGAATTTCCTCGTTCAGTGCAGTTACTCTAGCAAGGTTGTTTGTGTACTCCCCCCTGCAGGTTTGCAGTGTCTTGTTAAGTCTCAGCAGCTCGCGGAGGAGCAGTGGGGGGTGAGGTGATGTCTATGGATGACGTCTACCACTGCTATATGAACCTTTGAAAGACGGCCAGGAGAAAGAGAATGCCCAGTACAAGGGTATCGACACTACGGTCGGCCGAAGTACTGCCAAAATCCGCCTTGGTGTAGTGGATGGCACACGCAATGCCGTTGACACTGCTATCGCAGCCGCCTATGGCAACCGATACTACATCCCCCTCGACTTCGAGCTGCTGGAGAGCCGTATACCATTCTACCAGTCAGTCCTGGGGCACAGGCTCGAATATGAGCTAACTTTCAACGACTACAGCACTAGGTACGCCCTGTGGCTTGACCTCCGCTCCACGAACGACGGCCAGCTACACGGCAGGGGGTGGCGCATCGAGAAAGCCAGTTACGGGGTGACCATTCAGATCACGAAAACAGCAGAGTCGGTGGACGCTTTGAATTTTTTTTATTTTTCCATACCATTTGTAGATATCGCTTGGATATTGCGTGATGATGGGTTTGTCCGAAGATCTCAACTCTCCGATACTATGGTTGACTACGATGCCTGCGTCGGCGAGATTCCTGGTAGTATGGCCCATCTGCTGACTAATAGTGCACCAAAGTCACTCGTTCTCTGGCGGGAGGACGTAAACGCCGCGATGAGTTGGTGCCGTTCTCATTCACTTCTGTGATAGGGCCGGGCAGCTGCCTGAGCATGTGGCTTCCGCCGATTGGAGACTGATCAGGCATCTGGAGTACCTTGCTTGTGGTGCCTACTACTGCTGGCGACCATTTGTCTATTCATCTATTGAAGACATACTAGACGATAGCCCCAAGGGCTACTAGGCAGTGAGTGAGCCTCGAGTTAATTTTCAATATCATTTGTATATATCCCTTGGATAATGTGTAATGATGGGGTTGCCCGAAGAGATATACTCCGCGGTGCTAAAGGTTGACTACTGTGCCCGCCGCAACAAGATTCCTGGTCCTTTGGCCCATATACTGGTTGATAGCGCACACAAGTCCCTCGATCTCTGGCGGCAGGACTATAAGACGGCGATGAATTTCGCAGCAAAGATGCTGTAGGGCCCGACCAAACACCCGGCTACGACCGGGCCGCTGGCTAAGTCTGTAGCTGCCGCGTTGGAGACTTTTCAAGCTGCTGGAATACCTTGCTTATGGTGCCTTCTACTATTACCGCCCAGTTGTCTATTCATCTATCGAAGATATAATATAGCTCCAATGGATACTGGAGGGGCATTTCCGCCATCAACAAACTAGCTTCTGCTGCTAATGTCTCTGAGCGCACAGCTAGCGATCGGTTGAAGAAGGAGGCCATGTGGCAAATTTTCTACCAAGCCCTCAACATATACCGCGTCCAAAGTTTAATCCCTCCGTAATGTCTGCATACGACAAAATTATACAGTGGAATTGTCGAGGTCTTAAGGTTAATTTTATTGAAATAACACAGCTGGCCCAATCATTAAACCCTATTGCCCTTTGTCTTCAGGAAACTCACCTGAAGACATCTGACAAAGATAAAATAACTCTGAAAAATTATTCACTTTATAGTACATTTTGTCACGAAGAAGAGCGAGCTGCAGGCGGCTCCTCTATCTTCATAAATAACAATATTATCCACAGTCCTGTTGCTCTGGATACAGAGCTTCAGGCTGTGGCCGTTCGTGTCTCAGTGTCTAAGACAGTCACTTTGTGTTCGGTTTATATTCCGCCGAACACTTCTTTGTCAGCTTTACAGTTACATAATTTGAAAGAACAATTACCCACACCGTTCATAATAATGGGCGATTTTAATTCCCATAACCCCTCATGGGGAAGTAACAGCATAAATAATAAGGGCAAGGTGATAGAAGATTTTTTAACCAAGGAGGAACTGTGTTATTTCAATGATGGTTCAAATACTCATTTACATGCGGGTAACGGCATTTATTCTGCTATCGATCTCACTATCAAGGATCCATCACTTCTCCTGGATTTTTCTTGGAGAGTGCATGAGGATCTTTGTGGTAGTGACCATTTTCCTATTATCCTAGAGCATGTCACTTCTAATTCTTTAGAACGTGTAGCTAGGTGGAAGTTCGATAAAGCAGATTGGATGGCATTTGAGATGTTCTGTGAGGCTGATATCACTCCACAGACTCTCAATGCAGCAGATGACCCAATATTTAAATTTAATCAGCTTATATTACGAGCTGCAGATAGAACTATCCCTAAGACCTCGACCAGTCCAAAATCCAAAAGTAAACCCTGGTACGACAATGACTGTCGTAAAGCCATAAAGGACCGTAAAAAGGCCGAACGTATATTTAATCATTGTCCTACTGATAAAAATTTAAACCAGGTTCGTATTCTTGCAGCTAAGGCTCGTCGATTACTTAAGTCCAAGAGACGATCTTGCTGGCGGAACTTTGTTTCAGGCATTACGTCCAAAACACCTATGCGTAAGGTCTGGAATATGGTTCAGAAACTGAAAGGTAAAAATAACAAAGCAAAAGTCCAGCACTTGAAAGATGGAGATAACATACTAACATCTCCATCCGATATTGCTAATAAATTAGCGGAATCAATTTCTAAAAAATCTTCTTCTGAGAATTATACTTCAAAATTTTAGCATATCAAAAACCAGAAGGAGAAAATGAAATTGCCCTTTTCTTCTAAAAACTTAGAAGATTATAACCGTCCTTTTAATATCGATGAACTAAAAACTGCACTGAGAAAGGCACATGATACAGCGTGTGGTCCTGATAATGTATATTATAAATTTCTGAACCATTTACCAGCTGAACCACTTGAGACTCTCTTGGACTTATTGAACGATATTTGGATAACTGGTAATTTTCCACCCTCATGGAGGGAGGCGTGTATTATCCCGGTCCCCAAACCGGGTAAGGATCATACTGATCCAAATAATTACCGTCCCATAGCTCTTACCAGTTGCGTCTGTAAGACTAGGGAACGGATGATAAATGATAGACTTGTTTGGTTTCTCGAAACCAACAAGTTACTATCTAATATCCAATGTGGTTTTCGTCAAAGTAGATCCACAGTGGATCACCTTGTTCGACTTGAAAGTTTCATTCGCGATGGTTTTATTAATAACGAACATGTGGTGTCAATATTTTTTGACCTTGAAAAGGCCTACGACACCACATGGAAATATGGTATTTTAAAAGACCTCGCGGATATGGGCCTTAAAGGGCGATTAGCTATATTTATAACCAAATTTTTATGAAATCGTCAGTTTAAGGTACGGGTGGGGTCCACTCTTTCGGACTCTTATGAGCAAGAGATTGGTGTACCCCAGGGCAGTATCCTTTCACCTACGCTGTTCAGCATCAAAATTAATAGCTTGGCTCAAACACTAACATCTGAAACCGAGGGTTGTTTATATGTAGATGATTTTCTGATATGCTACCGGGCGAAAAATATGAATAACATCGAGCGGCAACTGCAGCTTTGTCTCAATAAGATCGAGAAATGGGCAGTTGCCAATGGTTTTAGATTTTCTACGTCTAAAACCGTCGGTATGCATTTCTGCAATAAACGCAAACTTCATCTAGACCCTGAGCTTAAATTTTGTGGTGAACCAGTGAAGATTGTTGGGGAAAATAAATTTTTAGGAGTTATATTCGATAGTAAACTATCTTTTATACCTCACTTAAAAACGCTTAAAGCTAAATGTATAAAGGCTCTCGATATAATTAAGGTCGTGTCTAGCACCGATTGGGGTGCTGACCGATCTGTTTTACTTAATTTATATCGTTCTCTGGTGAGGTCTAAATTGGACTATGGGTCCATCATTTATGGTTCCGCTAGGAAATCATATCTTAAAATGTTGGATCCGGTCCATCACCAAGGTCTGAGGCTCAGCCTTGGTGCCTTTAGAGAGTTTATAGTAGAGAGTTTATACGTGGAGGCCAATGAGCCTTCTTTACATAACCGACGTATTAAACTCAGCCTTCAATATGCAACAAAGCTTAAAGCTCACCCAACAAACCCTGCCTACAACTGTGTTTTCAATCCATCATACGTAGACAAATATACTAAATGTCCTAAGAAGATCCCTCCGTTCGGTCTTCGTATACGGGACCATGTTGTGGAAGCTAACATCAAGCTAGAGGAGATAGCTCCGGTATCTTTACCGGAGTCTCCTCCCTGGCTTCTTCCACAACCTAAACTAATATTTGATCTACGTCAACATAATAAATCGAACACAAATCCTCTTATAATTCAGCAAGCTTTTGCTGAAATTAAGGCTAATTATCCAAATTATAAATTTATATACACTGATGGGTCGAAGGATGGGGACAGGGTTGCGGCTGCGGCTGTCTTAGAACAGCGGGTCTCTTCTCTTCGTCTTCCGTCTTCATCGTCTATCTTTTCTGCAGAAGCCAGGGCTATACTCCTGGCCTTATCATATGTTTCCTCTGGGCGTGCCCAGAGGGCAATGGTATGTAGTGACTCGCTCTCCTGCCTTTTGGCAATGCAGAATAATAAATTGAAAAACCCGCTTATTCTGGAAATTTTAGCCTTACATAGAAAATTGATTAAAAGAGGCAAAGATATTATATTCTGTTGGATACCAAGCCATGTTGGTATCCATGGAAACACAGTCGTGGACAGGGAGGCAAAGGCTGCCCTAAGTAAATCCGTATCAAAAGTTAAAATCCCATACGCTGATTTTAAATCTAACATTCTTAAGTATATCCGTCGCCTTTGGCAGGATGAATGGGACGTGCAGGTGTTTAATAAACTGCACGCTATTCACCCTGTCATTGGCCATAACTCTTATACACTTGGTATGTCTCGTAGAGACCAAGTGGTTTTAACAAGATGCCGTGTTGGGCATTCTCGTCTAACACACAATTTTATCCTGGATGGGAGCAGTGCTCCCGAGTGTGTTGGATGTGGTGCTGAATACGGCATCAAACATATCCTGGTTGACTGTGTAGACTTTGCCCATGTGCGGCAAAGATTCTACACAGTAAACTCCACATATGATTTGTTTGACAGCATCGCTGGCGACGCTGTCATAAAATATTTGAAGGCCATTGGCCTGTATCATAAAATATAAATTTTATTTACATACATACTCGTGATAAAACTTCCTTAATGTGCTGGTTTTCGAGTTTTAGCTGTTTTGGTTTTCTTACCTGATTTTAATCATGTCCGTACGTTTTTGGTTTGTTTTTAATGTTCTCATGTCACCATCGAAAACCTGAACTGTCTCGTGGTTCCACCTTGTTCTCGCCACGATATGGCTGAGATATTGCCGATGTGGCGTTAAGCCATAATCATTCATTCATTCATTCATTCTTTTCTTGATCGCCATATTAGTTTACTGAATTTGTTTCTAAAAGTTCGATAATGATTTCGTTTATTGGGATCGAGCACTTGTTCACGGTAGAGATTTGTTTCGTTTATATTAACGGATACTGCCGTGAGTAATCCATGCTTTTTTTATTCTGTGTTTTAGTAAGGGAGGTGATACAACGGAGAAATGTTCATCGTAGAATTTACTAAGTTCCTCGTGGAATATTGAAAGTACTTCACTGGTATTTTCCTCTTCAAAGATCTCATCCCATTGAGTATTTATAATGACTTCAGAAAATGCATAAATTTGATTTTGAGTCATTTTGCGATATTTTATTTTTCCGTGCTTTCGTGACGGTTGAATATTGGTCCTAAGAATATGAATCAAGGGAAAATGGTCACTTACATAGTTAGTAGTATGAATGACAAAAAGATGCTTTTCGTGAAAGTTAGTGAAAATATTATCGGTCAAGGCCGCTGAGGTTGTACAAACGAGAGTGTTATTCGTTGTAGAAAGTAATTACACTTCATGACATTAAGGCAACATGCAGTGGGCGTATGCTTATCTGTTCTAAGACAATCAATATTGAAGTCACCAAGTACAATGCATTTTTTATCATGACGAATTTTAGCAAGTAAGGTTTGAAAGTGCTCATTGAAAAGCTTTACGTCTTTTTCATTGGGCAGTTAAATTATTCCTACGAGATATTTTTTTGCTTGTTAGTTGAAAATACCTGTTACGAGTTTGTCCAGATCCAAACTGAACATCAATCGGGTTTGTCACCATAGTCGGTGTGTCACTGAGGCATTGCTGTGTCGATGAGTCGTCCAGCCTACTTTGAGACGACATATCCTTCCTCTTGTGTCTCTTGGACATATTAGTAAAGTCTAGTATTGCTGAACTGGAATACCGTGGCGCAGGTGTGGGATGGGAAGGTACACAATGTTTAGCAAGAACAGATTTAGTTAGGCCCTCGAAAAGTCCGTAAGACGTACTGAGTAGCAGGCGAAAATCCGTGCAGCTGAACCAGTGATTCTAACTTAGTGGAATAACATACTGAAACATATCCTATTTCAAAGTAAGCATTAACGCTCACGGAGGGAAAATCGAACGGGTCGTCATGCTCTCAGTTTTAACCAGTCAAATGCGAGATATTTCTACGACCTGAGAAGGCATCTGTTTCCGCTATAATGTTACTCGTTCCTAGTTTACCGTTTTGCCATGTAGACGCAGTGTTAAATTAGTTCTTTTCCACCCGATTATGACACAATTCTGATATACTTTAAAGTCATTTTCAACGAGAAAGTGGTAGAGGAATACGTCTGGGGTTATTCCCAAAGGTGTCAATAAAGATGCTGCATTGCGTGGCTTTCGCGTGTAATAATAAAGCAGACACTACAGAGAAATGACTTGCCCTTATACTGAAAGGCGTGACGCGACGTGTCTCCGGTCTGTCATATTTTGTTGTTATATTTTTCTTAAGTGTGTATTTAAGCGGGCGTCTTTCATAACTTATTCCTACAAAAGTTTAACACGAAAATGTCTATACTTCGCGAGTTGTTTTTGTATGACCTATACTTGTTTTTGGCGTTTCGGCTTCGACGCATTCACCAGACCGTGTCTCCGCAGATACACAATATACCGTGGAAAGAGCGAATGTGGTATCAAGTATGCCATAGAGCCAGGTTTGTCATTGGCAATACGGTTCAGCTCGCTTCATCTCGGGACTTCAGCTAAAGGCAGCCGTTTCGGCTTTACGTAAGTGGAACCTTAGCAGACTGCATCTGCCGCTGAACAAGTGTGCCGAAGCGTCGGTGTTGTCATTGGCGGTGCTGTTCGGTCAATTATGGTGTTGTGTCAAGTCCAATAGTTCTTGGTAAGAATATCTATCATTCTTAAGACATTGCTCTTACTCGATATCCTGTCCAATCTGAAGGATCTCGTTACTTTTATAGAAATGTTTTTTTTATTGAAATGTTAATTTCTTTGATACGGTACTTCTCCAGCCCTGACCTTCGTCTTAAGAAGCGCATTCCGATGCTAACTGAAGTTCAAGAATTTGCGACCGACCTCTAAGCGAATTGATCTATATTATCAATGAGTCAACAATATCGAGATCTTCTGAATTAAGAGCAAAGCTTGCTTTGGTAATAGTTAAGTATCACGAAAATCAAAATATCTCAATGCCGGTTCGCCAGCGTTAATCACAATCAATGGGGCATTTCCTTTTAACGGGGCTCCATTAGTGGTATACTCTAACCAAAGAGCTGGACCTACCCTTCAACCTCAATCATCCATCCTTTGATGACATCATTCTTGTCAAGCGGTGCATATAATTAGAACAAAAACTTATGGAAAATTTTCGAACGTTTATTGTAACTTTTAATGTCAGAAAAGCCATTTAGTTTTAGGCAGTTATTTGTGCTGTTTGGAGATTGCCTTCGAGGTTTGTAAATTTGTTGTTCCTCAGTAAAAGCTAACCTCAAGGGATCCACTCTTGGCAAGCTACATTTAAGGTTTCTGCGTGACCAAGGCTGTAGAGAAAGCCGTACAAAACCTATTTACGCTAAATGTACTATTTGAAGCAAATTTTTATTATAGAGCTCTCATCTTAGAAACATACGCCTTATAGACAGGCGCGTATTTCATCAGCCAACATCGAATTCAACTATGCACTAGTAAGGTGGTAGTACAGCATACTTCCCTACACTAATGTTACGTTGTAGGACACTCACATAAGAATTATAAACCGGTACACGACACCTACGCAACATAATTTCCAAATCGGCAAGGACAACCACACAATATGAATTCCAAACTGGTACAGGACATTCATTCGACAAGAAATACCAACCGAATCAGTATGCCTTTACGCCATGATTTCTAAACCAGTTCAGAACACCTGCACAACATGAATTACAAACCGTTTGCGAACACGCACGAGACATGAATTTCAAGCCGGTTCAGGGTATCCACACAACATCAATTCCAAGCCAGCACAGGACACCCACAAAGCATGAATTTCAACCCCCGAGGACACCCACGCAACAGGGTTTCTAAACCGGTTCAGGACACTCAGATAACATGAACCCCAAACCGGTACAGGACACCCACACACTATAAATTCCAAACCAGGACAGGACACTCAAGTAACATGAATTCCAAACCAATTCAAGGCACCCACACAACATGAATTTCAAACCGGTTTAGGACACCCAGAGACCGGTAAAAAATAGGTTAAAAAATATTGACTAGTGTGAGATCAGGAGGTGCGACACATGCGCATGTTTACTCTACCTTCCACAATCAAGAACAAGAAAAACACCACTTGTTTACTTTAAATTGGGTTTAACGCCTGTCTTATATCTGAGGGGGATACCGTGGCTCAGTTGGTTAGCGCGCTATCGCAGCGTTATGACCCAGAAGCCTCCCACAATCCTGTCGCTGTGAGTTCCTCCTCTTCCTCTCTATACGTGGGAACGTCTGCCAGCAACCTGCAGATAGTCGTGGGTTTCCCCCTGTCTCTGTCCGGTTTCCTCGCACCATAATTCTCGCCGCCGTCGTATAAGTGAAATATTCTTGAGTATGGTGTAAAAGACATATCTGAGGGAGTGGTGATGTACTTCTAAAGTTTTCCACCTCAGGTCAAGAATCATTTTGACAGCGACCCTGGCAGCGCTTGCTTCAGGCATACTATCGATTGCAATACCTGGAAGGCCAATGATCACTCTTGGACTGGCTATTGGTGCTTAGAAGCCGCAGGTAAAAATTGTCCACGTTTTTTGCATAGACTGACGTAAGGATGAATCAGGATATTCCGTATACAACATTTCTGATGGCATCGAAATGAACAAGGTTCTGGTTTTATAGACAGGTATTGTACACAGTTAAGAAATTTTTTCCTATACACATAATTATGCGGGGAAAGTAATAGATTTTGCAATGATATTTGAGTTATTGGCTATGTTGTGTATTATATTTTTCCAGTGAAACGTGTCTGTCTGTCAATGCACTAGATGTTTTCAATTAACCTAATACCAGGCGTTCATGATGACGCTGTCATTGATTTCCTGAAATACATTGGATTGTATCACAAGATATAATTTCTACGTGTGTATATAAATTATTCTCGACTATACTACTATATATGTACATACATTTTATAAATAACGTAGTTTTCGAGTTTTAACCGAGGTTTGGTTGTTCTAACTGGTTTTAAACACGTCCGTGTACATTGTTATTTGCTTTGAACGTTCTCATCGTCTCGAAAATCATATTCTGATTCCTGATTTAAATGTCTTCTCTCCACGATTGGCCGAGATGTTACCGATGTAGCGTTAAACCGTGATCATTCATTCATTCATTACCACTTGGAACTCTGAAACAGGCTTAATTACATATTCATGATGGTCCGGTTGTTTGTTCATACTCAAAACAACATCCCACAAGGCAAAGCCTTTATTTCACTTGAGATACGTTATATAAATAGTACCTATGATATGGCCCAGGGGGATTTTTCGATAATGTCGAAAGAATTATTTTCCCAGATAAAACGTGTGTTTGTGAATCCGCAGGTTGTCTATGTAAGATGGTATTTCCATGCATGATACGGTAAGCTGGTAAGGATTTATCAGATCAATACTCACCCATCAAGTAGTCAATCTGCTAATGTAGTTCAATAAGCGTTGACCTAGGAATAAATATTCGACTGCATACAGGAGCTGGCATAACCTCAGAACACACCTCAGCAGACATTTCTGTTCTGACTTGAACCAAAGCAGCCCAGACACGTGATGAATATGCAGGTTTCAGGATAAACTCTGGTAAAGGTAATACAGTCTGTTAAATGGACATCTCTCTCTGTACCTGGATGGACTAAAGCTGACTGTATGTAACCGGAAGTAAGAATAACGTACACTTTTCACCACAACTGTTTTTCATGGACAATGTGCATGTGCTCTTAAGACTTTTCCAAATGTTCTACAAAGAACTTTCTTCTCCTCAGCTCTAGATTTCCTTCCCAGTTTTCAGTCCACCATCTCCACCATTTTTACTGATGAAGAAATTCCGTAAACAGCCCTGATTTAAAATGATGAAAACGTCAAATTTCAACCACTCACTTAAAGGAATTGAAATCTCAGGATGGACGTACTAAATCCATATAAGATCTATTGTGGTTTAATACGGTGTAAATAGTTAAAGATAAGAGGAGAAATGGAGAGGAGGATAACCAACTTTTATAAAAAGCAATGTAAAAAAGTATGAACTTTATGGGCCAGGTGTCACAATGGCCAATCCCTGCATTGTGTTTGCTGATGAGAAAATGGTAGTGGACCGATGAACAAAATCACTCCATATACACAAATTATTGCCACCCATGTTTTCACCGTGCAGGAAAAACTGTTCGTCACCATTAGGTATTTTACAGGCTTCATTGGTGCATTCTAAATTTTAATTTCCTTTTGCGACTGTTTATTTATTCATCAACGCTCTCCTCTAACTAACCTCAGCCGTCACAGAATGGTGTCATTGATGTACTGCTCGCAGAAGAGAAATGGGAAAGTCACACAGTATACATTCCGTAGAGAACTGTGACAGAGCTAAAGCACGACTGAAAACTTTTCTATCTATCCTGTTACCCTAGTGAAGTATTTTGGTGAAATCATGCAAAGCTGGGAAATTTTTTTCCTAGAACTAACTAATTACCACGTATGCCTCAAAGCTTGAAGTGTATGGTATAGACATACAAAACGCTCTTCTTTCAGCATCAACTGGAAACACCATCAATGTTGGATAATTTGCGAGAGCTAATACTAAGTTTATAATTACAATTCCTGCATTTAAAGATTTACATAGGCAAAAAATCTCCTTGCAGTCGGGTAATTTTAACTGCTTATCAATTACTTAACTCCTTGATTGGAAAAACCTGCTAAGACAAAAGAAGACATTTATCGCCTGTTGTTACATTCTCACCATTTTCACGAGTTATCTTTCAGATTTTCGTATTGTTTGTGATCATAAATGTTAATTTGCATAATATAATCCATTCTTGACGAAAAAGATGATTTCAGAGTTTTGAAGTTGTTTTACCAGAATGTGTTAATTTTGAAATGAAACTGACAATCAATTTGGCGTCGTTCAGATGTTGCACTTTCCAAAACCAAGACCTCCACGGGAAAAGGACCAAAGTGGAATTTAACAGACTGCAGTTACCTTTCATGATAAAAGTGTGGCAAGGCTCATGTACCTTAACTTTACCCCAAATGTAGGGCAGAGTGGAAATATGTACATTGTTCCGCCCCTTGATCACAAAGCTGCTTTAGACTAAAGTGTGATATAATCTTAACTGTAAAACGGTATACGAGGCAAAAATTATCAGTTGGAATTTTTATTTAACACTATGGGTTGTCTTGGATAATAATCACAAAATAAAACATCCTTTTGATTTTAAATTTGTTTTCTCCCACTACCCGTAATGCTTTCCTGCCGATTTATTACTGAAATACTTTTGAGCACAGTGTAAAACACCTCCGTGGCACAGTCTGTTAGCGCTCTAGCGCGGTGCAATGACCCAGAAGCCTCCCACCAATGCGGTCGCTGTGAGTTCAAGCTTACTTCCTCTCCGGTCGTACGTGGAAAGGTATGCCAGCAAACTGCGGATGGTAGTGGGTTTCCTCCTTCCATAATACTGGCCACCGTCGTATAAGTGAAATATTCTTGAGTACGGCGTAAAACACCAATCAAATAAATAAGTAAATAAAACAACAATCAAATAAATTAACAGATGAGACAGGCTTTATTGCCCTTACCGGAGTTTTCACTGAATTCAGCATAATTCCATACCTGTTAAGCTGCTCTAATATTTATTCATGAGACAATGCTCATTGGATTACATCAGCAGAGTGTTTGCCAGCCTATATTGGTGTAATAAATTCCTGTCATCTTATCACGGCAATACCATTTTACGCAGATAACCTCCGGGTACATTAAAACATCAACGCAGATTTTTTTCTGGACAAATGACACCTTTGACGTTTCCCATAATCGCATCCGTTGACAGATATCATTTACATGCCTGTCGTGTCAAAAACTCTTTTTCTAGTTATGGGCTGCTTTGAGTATGAACAAACAAGGAGGTCATCACGAATACGTGGTTTAACTCGCTGCAGTATGCCTTGTGGGAATAAATATAAATGCTACGTGTGTCGTGGCTAGTTCTGGAATAATTAAAACCCTGGAGACTATAGACAGGCGTCTTTCAGTGGAAAACTATAATGCAGCCAACGGCATTCAACACAGCCTCGCATAGTAATGCTGGCATTACGCATCGACAATTTTTGCATGGAATTGCGTGGAGTATTTTGTTCTTGACTTCAGGTACAAACCACGCATATACATACACTGGTATGAAGTTCTAAATCTATATATGTAAGAAATAAGTATGCCCAGTTAGTAAGTAAATAAATATGCCATTTATAAAATGTGATGTTTGCACAAAAATGGACGAGATCTATTTCTTACTTGTATACCACTGAGCTGCTATAGCCCCGCCGAATCTGCTTTACTGGCCTAAATGCTGAACATAAAAACTGTCTAGTGAACAGGTTTATTTAGTTTTTACTTTGATAGGTGTTTTACGCCACACTCATGAAAATATTACGTATACGACGGCTGCCAGAATTATGGTGGGAGAAAACCACGCACAGCCCGAAGGATCTGGTATACACAATACCACGGTTCACCCTCAAGCCAGTCCGTGCCAAAGATAATTTTTATTTGCGATTTCAAAGTATCAAAAGCCAGAGCCAGTCTGCTGTGTCCGGATTAGGTGTCATGTTGAATATTATGAATCAAAATATTGTTAGAATGGAAGCTATGCCTTCAGCCAGCAATACCAGAACCACTGTACAAGACAGAATTATTATAAAAACTTGAGGATCTATTGGCAATCCTGCATCCGCCACTCTGAAAGGTAAAACCGTAACTGTTGGACCCTTCTGTAATCTAGCTTATACCAATTGTTGGTAGGTAAGTTTCCTATGTTAAAAAAGTACAAACGTGAAAATTTCCTGATCGTTGATTACTGTTACACCTGAAATCCGCTGGTCCAGGCTGTGATCCAGTAATGCAATTTTGACTCTAAATTATAATAAAAATCAGAAATTACACTCATGGATGTCACATTTCCTGTCAGACATCTCATAAGCATTATACAAACGATTTTGCACATCGAGTTACAGTCACATTTGACATGTGACAGGTGCTTTGATGGCAAAATTTTATTTTGGCCGCATCTGCTTCTTTATGAAGGCAAGCAGATATTTTAAATATTGTGTTAAGCAAGATATGTACAAGAAGTGGCGTTGTTTCGATGAAGTCACAGAACTGAGTTACATACATTAACTATGATCGTTATTCCCTAATTATCGATGTCTTGCCTCCGTTAAGGAGTAAGGAATGATATAGATTGTTGGACACTGCAGAAAAGCCGCCCCAAAGCACAGACTTCTAATTTCTAATGAGCTAATGAGCTAAAATTCAGCCACGATTTAACCATGAACCAAGTAAACGCACACAACGCTATTTTCAGTCTATTCACACCGCAAATAGTTCGGGATTAGAACATAAAAAACGATTTCTAACTTTCTCAGAACACAGTTAAAAAAAGGAATAAAACATAAGCTGTTGACACGCAGATGGCTTCTATCCCTTCCCTGCTTTTTAATGAGAAAAAGGACCGTCACCCAATGCTGTGAACTGTCTGGTGCTCTGAGAAAGGGCAGGGAAAAAGACGTACAGATGTGTATGCTACCACATGCGTCTTATTTTCTCCCTCAAAGACTTATCTACTTTAATAATCTTCATTAGCAACGTGAATGAACTAAAACACGACCTGAATTGCCTTTCAGATTTTTGGGCTGCTGTGCTACCGTGGCAATATCTTTTAGTGAAAATTTTGGAAGCTTCCCAAAGTCGTCATTCCCGAAGTAGTCATTTTCCCTGACAAACAAGAATCAGAAATGAATGGAAATAAAAATACAGCCCCTGCTACGAGCTTAAAAAGCCGTCCTAGACTTACGCCAGAATATACCTTAATGTCAAAACTGTTTACTCCTCTAAAACTGTAACTTAAGCATCTCTTATGGGGAAATCCAGGGAATACTCAGGCGGGCTGCGAACAAGGGTATAACTTGCAGTAAAACTCGTTGTTTCCTGCAGTGGCGCTGCTGTGCTTGTGTATCACAAATAACTAGGTGTTTATGAACACACATACAACAAGAGTGTGGCGAACTACAGGAAAGAGCTGCTTTGTAAAAGGCAGGAAAGAGCTTTAGGATTTCACCTTCTCCGCCATTATTGGTTTGGAATCACAAACACACACACACGCACACTTCCACGCCCCGTTCCCACTCAACCAGACATTCAGCCATGCCAGCAAAGTCTCTACCAAAGTCCTTTGCCATCAAAAATTATTCCCACAATAGTTTTAAACCAAAACAGTTACTCGGCATGTTGTTTTGAGTGTCCTGCGTGTAATTTCTTCAAAGAGTAATTTGCCTAGAGACAGACATGTCGTGCAATACCCAGATGTGGCCCCGAAGATTCCTATCCATATACCTGTTCCGCCTTCAGCGTTTTGTGGTGTCAGGTAGAATGAATGAATGGATGATTAGGGGACATCTCAACAGTTTCGTGGCGGGAACATGTTTAAACCAGAAAGCCTAGAATTGTCCTCGAAGATATGTAATATACATAACGCCAAATAATAGAGACGAACATTTTTAAAAGCGAGCTAAAAAAAAAAGCTAAATGCCAGTTAAAAGTCCTAAACAACAATTGTTTATTCATAGATATACATGATCAAAAATATTGTAATATATGTAATGCTGACCATCTTCAAATAGAAGATCACAGCATCACCAGCGATGTGACAAACAAATTGGATATGGACTCGACTGTGTAGAATCTTCGCCGAAAATGAACAAAATCCACACAGTCAACAAGGATATGTTTGATGCCGTACTGGCCATCGCATCCAACACACTCGACAGCACTGCTCCCTTTCAGGATAAAAGTTTGTGTTGGACAAGAATGCCCAATACGACACCTTGTTAAAACTACATGGTCTCTACGTGACACACCAAGAGTGTAAGAATTATAGCCCATGGCACGATGAACAGCATGCAGTTTGTTATGGACCTGCAGGCCCCATTCATCCTGCCAAAGCTGACGAATATATTTAAGAACATCAGATTTAAAATCAGTAAATGGGAATTTAACTCTTGATAAAGGTTTATGCAGGACAGCTATTGATTCCCTGTCTACGACTGTGTCTCCATGAATACCAGTATCCTTGGTATCCTTGGTATCCAAAAGAATATGATGTCTTTACTTCTTTTAATTAGTTTTGTATATAAGGCAGATTTTTAAAATTATTATTCTGTATCGCCAAAAGGCAAGAGAGCGAGTCACTTCACACCACTTGCCCTCTGTACTCGCCCAGAACAAACATGTGGCATGGGCAGAAAAACTTGACGGTATAGATGGAAGACGAGGAGAGGTAATTCGCTGTTCTAAGACAGCAGCAGACGCAAATATGTCTTCCTCCTTTGACCCATCAGTATATATAAATTGATAATCCGGATATTTATATCGGATATTTAGGACTCGTATTTGCTTTGTTATGTTTTAGGTAGATCAAATGTTAGTTTAGGCTGAGCAAGAAGGCAGGGAGGAGACTCAGTAAAAGAGACCGGACCTTTGTCCTCAAACTTGATGTTAGCTTCCGCAATGTGGTGTTCAACACGAAGACCGAAAGAAGGGATCTTGTTAAGACATTTATTATATTTATCTACACACGTTATATTTATCTACACACGATGGTTGGAAAACCCAGTCGCAGGCAAGGTTTCTTGGATGAGTTTTAAGCTTTGTAGCATATTGAAGGCTCAGTTTTAGGGAATGTACTTTCCTACAGATGTAGGGAAGTCTCATTTTCCTCTAGTTATAATCTTTCTATTGGTGAGTGTCTAAATGCACCAAGGCTGAGCCTCAAACCTTGGTGATTTCCTAGTAGAACAGTAAATGGTGAACCCTTTGTCCAATTTACACCTCACCAGAGAACGATATAAATCAAGTAAAACTGATACCTGTCATCACCCCAATCGGGGCTTGACACGACCTTTATTACATGGAGAACCTTTCACATTTAGCTTAAACATTTTATTATGGGGTATAAAATGTAACTTAATATCAAATAATACCCCTAAAGATTTATTTCCTCTAACGATTCTGGTATAAATGAAGTTTCCACTTATTACAGAAATGCATACCGACGCTTTTAGATGTAGAAAATCTAAAACCGTTGGCAACTGCCCATTTCTCGATATTGTTGAGACAAAGGTGTAGTTGCCTTTCGATGTTCTTCATACTTATAGCACGATAGCATGTAATGAAATCATTAGCATATAAAGAACCCTATGTATCCGATGTAAGAGTTTTGCCCAAGCTATTTGTTTTCATGCTAGACAGTGTGGGTGACAATGTACTGCCCTGGGGTACACCCACCTCTTGCTCATGAGAGTCAGAAAGGCTGGACCCCACCAGTACCTTAAACTGACGATCAGATAAAAACTCTGATATCAATAAAGGTAGTTGACCTTTTAAATCCATATCTGATAGGTCTCTTATAAAACAATATTTCTACGAGTTGTGGCAGGCCTTTTCAAGGTCGAAAGATAAGCACCACAAGCTCAATGTTAATAAAACCATCATGAATAAAAGTTCTAAAACGCAGATGTCAAGTAGAAGCAGTCGTTTTGGCATTACGTAAGATCTGGTCAACAGCAGTAGACAGCGTGTTCTGAGAGACACACTTACCTTGGAAAAACCGGCCGAATTCTAGTATATCCCGACAAAACAAAGCAAGACTTGCCAGTGGCCGTATGGTTCAACCTAGTGTCTTGTTGTGTTGAGTCCAGTACTCTCTGATAACTATGTTTATCGTTCTTATTGCATTACTTCGTGGCCGAGTTCGATTTCCTCGCGCAATCTAATAGTAATCTCGTTACTTCTATAGACATGTCCAAATGTTACATATTTCTCCAAGCCTGCCTCTGGTCTAGTAAAATGAATTCCAATGCCAGCTGAAGCTCAACAATTTGTGGCCGATGTCTGAGCTAATTGATGTATAGTATCGAGGATTCAAGATATCGAGGCCCTGGAAATGAAAACATGAGATGGGCCTTGGCTACTGGTGTGGAGCAGTGAGGGCTAAAGTAACATCTAAATTCTTGCCGTTTCTGTGAGATTGCATACGGCCAAGAGATCCACTCTGTTCACACAGTTTGTACAAGTGCAAGTGCTCATGCTACTGCAGAAATTGTATTATATACATTTTATATTCCTCAAGTATACCCCAGTTATTTCACCAACATACATTTCAGACTGCAAAATTTCATTAATTTATACCTTTTTGCAAAATGCTTTTCACCAGAAAGTTGAGCTTACTATTAACCGTTTTTAATGGTCTATGGTAGAAATCGGCCTTCTGGAGATATTCACCTGCTTTGTGGTCTTTATTTCAACCTTACATGATACTGGTTGAAAGGGATATCAGTCTGTGTTCAAGAACTGAATAATTTCCTCCATCATGTTGACAAGTGAGCTTAATGACAAGCCACTTAAACCATTCACCAATCATCATTATTTCCCAATAACCACTTTTTTCCTTTTCATAATAGCCTGGTTTAAAAAATGTATGCACTATTTTAATGCGTCTAGTTCTGGTGACCGGAAAGGTCGCTGGTCAAGCACTCAATCGGGAAGAAGGCTCGCTAGCATCAGTCACAGTCCATGGGCAGATGCTTTAGCAGTGTTTACTCTGAGTAAAGGATCGAACAAACCCTCCAGCCAGAATTACACATCCTTGCATGACTAAACAGTGCCTATAAGACGAACAAAAACCTCTGCAATATACTAATGTTTAAATGTTTACGAAATTTTATCATCCAAGGAGGCATTTAGGTATTTTTCTTCGGGTTTTTGAGTTATTTACCCGTGCAATGTTTAGAATATTTTTTTCTCAGCCAGTTGAATTGGTTTCCAGTTCCCTATTTCCAATTCCCAGTTCCCCTTTCCCCGTTTCCAATTCTCCATTCCCTATTCCCAGTTCTCAGTTCCCTATTAACAGTTCTCTGTTTTGCTTTTAAGCATTAGGTAGCATATCAGATAACCTGCCTCAGAGAAAATTATTTAATGTATAGACTTATAAAGTAATAACCTGTAATATCACAAATAAACATCACATCCCATACCATACAGCCCGTACACGATAAAATATTTAAAAATTCACAAAAAGTTCAGTGTTTATCCTGTGCCAGGCAACAACTTATATCATTGGAAAGAAAAAGGTATGGAGCATCGCGTGCCATATGACACCGCCTTGCACAGAGTGAATTACTTCCTGTAGTAACTCTTTTCTTTTGCCTATGCCCATCTCCTGGTAGGAACAAAATTTTTTTAAAAATCGCATAAATTCATTGTTACCTTGTGCCATGCAACAAATCTGTATCATTACAACGGGAAATGTATAAAGCATCACATGCCATATGACTCAGGCTGGAAGATTTTTTACTGTAAATACTCGTCATCAGCGTTTATTCATCTCGCTTGTAACAACAAAACTTTAAAAAATCACACGAATTCAGCGTTATACTGTGCCAGGCAACAACCTATATCATTACAAAGAGAAAAGTATAGGGCATCACATGCCATATGACACAGCCTGGCACTAATCACTCTTTTTTAGCGTATACCCATCTTTCAGGTAAAAGTAAAGTTTTTAAAAAATCTCACAAATTCGGTGTTGGACTGTGCCAGGCAATAACCTATATCATTATAAATGGAAAAAGATCGAGAATCGCATGCCATGTGACACAGCCTGGCACAGAGTGACTTATTTCCTGTAAATACTCTTCTTTAGCGCATACCCATCAACCAGGGTAAAAAAAATTTAAAAAATGCCATAAAATCTCTGTTGTCATGTGACAGGCAACAACCTATATCATTACAAAGAGAAATGTATTTACCATCACCTGCCATATGACACAGCCTGGAAGAGAGTAAAATTTTCCCTGGAAATATTCTTCATTAGCGTATACCCATCATCTTTGTAACAACAAAAATTTTTTTTAAAAATCCCCTAAATTCGCTGTTATCCTGTGCCAGGTAACAACCTATATCATTACAATGGGAAATGACAGGAGCATCACATGACACAACCATATGACACAGCGTGGCAAAGAGTAAATTACTTCCTGTTAATATTCTTCTTTTAGCGTATACCCATTCCTGGTAACAATAAAACTAAAAAATTCAGTGTAATCCTTTACAGGCAGCAACCTATATCATTACAAGGGGAAATGTGTGGAGTTTCACATGCTATATGACACATTCTGGTGCAGAGTAAATTTGTTCCTATAAATACTCTTCCTTCGTGGACATCTATCTTACTTGTCACGATAAAATTTTAAAAAATGACATGAATTCATTGTTATCTTGAGCATCGCAACAATTTATATCATTACAAACGGAAATGTATGGAGCACCACATGCCATGTGACATAGCCTGGCAGAGAGCAAATTACTTCCTCTAAATACTCTTCTTTAACGTATACGTGTCTCCTGGTAACAACAAAACTGGAAACAATAGCATAAATTCACTGTTCTCCTGTGCCAGACAACAACTTATTATTACAACGGGAAATGCATGGAGCATCACATGCCATATGACAGAGTCCGGCACAGAGTAAATTATATTCTGTAAATACTATTCTTTCGTGTATATCTACCTCCCAAGAAATAATAATCACCTAAGTTCACTGTTCTCCTGTGCCAGGCAACAACCTATACATTACAAAGGGAATGGTATGGAGCATCACAAGCCATATGACACAACCTGGCACAGAGTAAATTATTTCCTGTAAGTACCCTTCTTTCGCCGATTTCTATTTAATTTGTAACAATAAAATTAAAAAATTCACATGAATTCATTGTTATCTTGAGCCACGCAACCACCTATATCATTACAAAGGTAAGTGTATGGAGCATCAAATGCCATATAAAGTAAATTACTGCCTGAAAATAATTTTCTTTAGCGGTTACCCTCTCTCGGCTAACAATGAAATTAAAAAATTCCCGTAAATTCAGTGTTATCCTCTACTAGGCAACAGCCTATATCATTGCAAAGAGAAAGGGGATAACACTGATTTTCTATGAATTTCATTTTTTTGTTACCCTGGTAGAGGGGTATAAGAGAAAGAAAATTAATTACAGGAAGTAATTTAGCTTTTGTCAGCCTATTTACATTTCCCTTTGTAATGATATAGGTTGTTGCCTGGCATAATGTGACACTAAATTTATGTAAATTTTTAATCTTAATTTACCTGACAGATATGTATACTCTAGAAAAATGAGTAGTCACGGGAGTTATTTTATTCTGTGACAGGTTGTTTCCCTTTGCAATGATATAGGTTGTTGCCTGGCACAGGACAACACTGAATTTATGTGAATTTTTAAAATTTCATTCTTACCTCGGAGAGAAAGAAAAGTATTCACAGAAAGTAATTTGCTCTGTGCCAGGTTGTGTCACATGGTATATAAGGTTGCATACATTTTTCCCTTTGTCATGATACAGGTTCTTGCCTGGCACAATTTTGTGAATTTTCTCTATTTTATTGTTTAGAGGTTGTGTGGTATGATATGTGTTGCTTATTGGTGATATTGCGGATGAGTATTTTCCAAAGAAGAGTCTGCATATTAAATAATTTTCTCTGAGGCAGGTTATTCGACGTGCTCTCTAATGCTTAATAGAGAAATAGAGAACTGAGAACTGGAGATAGAGAACTGAAAACTCGGCATAGAGAAAGGAGAACCGGAAACAGTTTTCAGGTTTCTAAGTCGCGGAGTGAATCCCTTGACTATGTGATGAGAAGGCCCTACAACACTTTCTTATTCATATAACTACATGTGCACTTTGACCTAAATTTATGTTCTAGACTGACGCTTCATCTAACGGCCATTTTATTGGACAGTGTCAAATAGAAATATGCATTACTAAAATCGAGCTTTTTTGTGTCCTTACAGCTGAGCGCTCCTTTAACATTATTGGGATGAGGTGTTTCATGTAGTTATTGGTGAGATGATAAATTTGTTTTATTATATCCTTTTATTACGGCCTGGGGAAAAATCTTCTCATCAAGGGGTGCAATTTCATGAGGTCTTCACCGATGCTACGCAAAACATACATGTGTCCTCGCCATGCGTTTTAAAAATGTCTTTGTGGTTGGAGCAGAAATATTTGTAATCTATTTATTTATTTATTTGATTGGTGTTTTACGAATATTTCTTGTACTCAAGAATATTTCACTCATACGACGGCGGCCAGCATTATGGTGGCAGGAAACCGGGAAGAGCCCGGGAGAAACCCACGACCCTCCGCAGATTACTGGCAGACCTTCACACGTACGGCCGGCTTAAGAAATAATTGACCGATACAATCGCATGACTTAGCTAAGATGTCGTGCCCACGTCTTAACAATTATCTCGTGCTCTCTACATCTTTATTATGTCGTCCTCACGAGATAGTTGTGCGCTTCTATTGGTTTATCTTAAGAGCACGACTTAGTGAAGATGTCTTGCGGACGACTTATTAAAAAAAACACAAACACATGGGAAAGTTTAAATACTGTGACTTTTTATCACCAATATTTTTCTTTCTCACCATGTCACTTTTACGGCTCCATAGATACCAGAGCCACGTTAAATAAAGATTTATTATAAAGACTTGACAATCTAATACAAATAAAGTCATCGCCTTTATCTCTGAAACATTGTAGTGTAAGAATAAAACTCCACTGTAAATTACATAGAGTAGAAATTTTTAGTAGGATCAACCTTTTCCTGGTTTAAAAAAATGCAAGCGTAACAATTCCCTTATGTTCGATTCTTGCTGCAAGTGAGATCCATGTGGTGGTATTTTATAGTGTTTTATATGGCGATTTTAACAGTAGGATATAGTAGACAATAGAGGTCATATATAATGTACAAATATATAGTTCCTAAAACTGTTAGATGACTAGGTGATGGGGCTTATTTTGAAGCCGCTAGGCATGTCGCTGAGATGCACAGAGATTAAGTCTTTGGTACATTGGCCCACTCATGTTTTGACCTCGAGTCTCCAACATACAGAGAGGACTACCCATCGATGTGCGACTACGGGCTAGAATTCCACCAATTTAATTTTAGTTTCGAAGACTAGCTTGAGGGGGGACTTCTTGCTGTTTTTCCTGTTCTTTTTGTTCCCATTGGTGCTTCAGTTGTCCTTGAATGAGGTACGCCACCTTGTGGCAAGACGGCCATCATTTTTGTTGTAAATATACGATCATCCGGGGAATTTAAGTTGGGGTGTGTTATTCTTATCATTTAATGTAAACATTTTACTATTTTTTTTTCAGAAAATTCCAGCCTTTATATATATATACAATTTATTGACCTTTAGGGGAAAAAATATTCATTTATTGCTCAGGGTCCATAAAGAAAACAAATCAACCAGTGGTATAGTAGAAAAAATAGATATGCGTGACTTGTCTACTGAAGGTAGAAGTTTTTTAGTAGTGATCTATTTAATAATGTATAATTTGACCAACACAGGACTTATGATTGGAGTAGTACGCAAGTGATTCAGAGGACAGAACGGTGTGACTGATTGCCACATGTACGTGTTTCACCTCTCCCATCTTGCCCGATCTACAAACATTCATGACCTACCCTTCATCGAATAATCTTCAAGGATTCTTAACCTGTACTCACACAAAGAAGGGAATCTTGGTAAAGCATATTTTCATTTGACCCTGTGGATATAAATTAACCGCTTGATGCAGATCAAAACAAATAATTTCACTCTAAACCGTACATGTGTCTACATGAATTAAAAAGTGCTGTAGTGTATTCTCTTCATGCAGCCATGGGATTCACCTGGTGACTTAGATACCTTAAATCTGACTCAAAAGGAAAGTATAAATTAGGATCAGTTTTACCATGAGAAAAAACAGTTTCCTTACCTTGAAGGTGTAAATATATCACAACGTTGTCAAAGACTAAATGGCTTCTGGGACAATGAAGGTGTTACACACATTCAATATTCAGGTTGGAACGTTTTTCAGGCTGTTTAACTGCAGTATAACAATAACAGACATAGCTACGTTAAAAGCAAGTGCCCCACGGATCGTGACTAACGCTGGCGAATCTGCCTTCCAGATTGGTGCTTAACCAGCGACACTTCTGGCCAACACAACGTGAAGAGGGACTGGTTCCAACGCAATACACATTAAAACTGGACATATATCTTTTAAAGGAGGCCATTGTGAGAGGGGAAAATGTTGGTACAGAGCAATTGTGATCGCTGGTGAATGACTCCTCTGTGCCAGACGCATTCTTCCATTATGAAGCTGTGTCAGATGCCTCGTATAATTCTGGCAATATCGCTAAGTGGTCTGTCAATAATCACACTGTCAATGGAGTCGAGAGGAAAAGTATTCAGTTTTAGAACATAGTTTAACGGTTAACGCGCTAGCGCAGCGCAATGACCCAGAAGCCTCCCACCAATGCCGTCGCTGTGAGTTCAAGTCCGGCTCATGCTGGCTTCCTGTCCGGCCGCACGTGGGAAGGTTTGCCAGCAACCTACGGATGGTGGTGGGTTTACCCCGGACTGTCCGGTTTCCGCCCGCCATAATGCTGGCCGCTGTCGTTAGATAAATAAATAAATAAATAAATTCCCTCAGATGTCGGATCCCCCGTGGGGTTCCCGGGAGTGAAAAGAATAGGGCCCCAGTTCTCTTGGCAAGCTTGTCGTACAAGGCGACTAACCTAGGGCTCTCCCGTGTGGTTCCGGTGAATAGAATAGTTCCACAGCCTCCCCGGGCTGGTCGTACAAGGCGACTAAAAGGGGCAACCTGTTTGCCGTGGGTTGCGACCCGTGATGGGGGAGGACGGGATCCTGGTGGCTGAGGGCGGGTTTATCTTGCGAGATCCTCACGCCCAACACTCCACTTCGGCCCTTACTTCTCCAAAGACGGGCGGTCGGATGGCCCGATCCGATCAATCGGCTGGTCACGCCTTGCCTCTGCGTGGTCCCAAAACTTCTCTCTATAAACACTCTTTAGAGAACAAATGATTTTTTCTCAAATTTCGTTCGTGGGATTGCGTTTGAGGCGGTGGCTGTAGGGTCACTCAAGTAGTCCGTGTCTAATGTGCAACCTCCTTCATAGGGTGGGTGATGGAGGAGCTCGGGTGGGGAATGGGGTGTGCATATTAAGGCCATCTATTTGAGTATACCCCATGTGGAATCCTTGGTGTCTTTCCTGCTGGGTATCCCCAGGTTCAGGCATCGCCCTTGTTGGCACTCCGTGGTGGGTGGGGAACACGTGGGGTGAATCCGTGATTAATTATTATGAATACCCTAAACCTTTCTAAAAATGCTTCTAATTTGAGATCGTCTTCTCAGGAAATTTCAGGGTCTGATAAAAAGAGGAAGCTGGAGGCTTTATCAGATTCAATAGACATTCGACAGGAAAGTTGGCCGGCTTTTATTGTTCTCTCAACAAAGAGTGAACAAAAGCCGGCCTCTAAAATTCATCCTTTTCTTTTGAAGAGGGCTTTGGAGGGTGCAGCAGGCACTTTAAAAAACGTTAAAAAGCTGCGATCCGGAGACATTCTAATCGAATGTTTCCGGAAGCAACAATCTAAAAATTTATTGTCATTGAATAGGATTTCTGATATATCTGTTTTTACATCCCCTCACAATACCCTGAACAGTTGTCAGGGAATAATACGTGACAGGGATGGGGATATCTTCGACCTGTCTGAAGAAGAAATCTGTGCAGAACTAAAACCACAGGGTGTTGTCAGAGTGAAACGTTTCACAACAAAAAAAGCTGGCAACATCCTTAAATTAAACACCTATCTGATAACCTTTAATAGTACCTCTCTACCATCATATATCTACATTGGCCCGTATAGGGTTAATGTGGATTTATACATACCTAACCCGACACGCTGTTTTATTTGCCAAAAATTTGGTCATGGCAAAGGCCAGTGTAAAAATAAACTGGTTTGTTTCAGATGCGGCAGTGAAGGTCATGATGGTTTTGACTGCAGCAGCACAATTAAGTGCTGCAATTGCGGCCGAGATCACATGGCCTCCTCTAAGGACTGTCCTCTTTTCATTAAAGAAAAACAAATAATCAACTTAAAAACCACAAACAACATTTCCTATCAGGAGGCCCGCAAATTGGCCTCACTTTCGAGTACGACACCGCAGACTTCGTTTGCCAATGTAGTCAAGCGAGCTGCAACATCTGTTGCAACTCAAACTTCCTTGACTTGGCCCATTGGAAACGACAAACCTAACCCGATCAACGTTGAACGTCCAGCTCAACCTGAACGCAACTCCTGCTCAACCCAGACCCTCACAGTAGAAGAAATAAAACCAGTAAAGAATACCGAAAAAAATATACCTGAACCTCAGCCCTCTAAAAATCATAACGACAAAAACAAATCCAATAACAAAGTTCAAAGTAATATTAAAACCAGTAAACCGAGTGGCCATACAGAACGTCTGTCTAAGGCCACTCGAGATCCCATCCAAACATTTAACAGGTTTGGATCGTTGGAGGACGTCGTCCCTTCAACATTAGAAGCGGATGTGATGGATACATCACCCGCACCAGGGAGATCTTCCAGCCGATCTCCAAGAAAGGGTCGTCCTCGGTCCAAATATAGAGACAAGTCTCCTATTCGCCTCCCTCCGTAATGTCTACATACGACAAAATTATACAGTGGAATTGTCGAGGTCTTAAGGTAAATTTTATTGAAATAACACAGCTGGTCCAATCATTAAACCCTATTGCCCTTTGTCTTCAGGAAACTCACCTGAAGACATCTGACAAAGATAAAATAACTCTGAAAAATTATTCACTTTATAGTACATTTTGTCACGAAGAAGAGCGAGCTGCAGGCGGCTCCTCTATCTTCATAAATAACAATATTATCCACAGTCCTGTTGCTCTGGATACAGAGCTTCAGGCTGTGGCCGTTCGTGTCTCAATGTCTAAGACAGTCACTTTGTGTTCGGTTTATATTCCGCCGAACACTTCTTTGTCAGCTTTACAGTTACATAATTTGAAAGAACAATTACCCACACCCTTCATAATAATGGGCGATTTTAATTCCCATAACCCCTTATGGGGAAGTAACAGCATAAATAATAAGGGCAAGGTAGTAGAAGATTTTTTAACCAAGGAGGAACTGTGTTATTTCAATGATGGTTCTAATACTCATTTGCATGCGGGTAACGGCATCTATTCTGCTATCGATCTCACTATCACAGATCCATCACTTCTCCTGGATTTTTCTTGGAGAGTGCACGAGGATCTTTGTGGTAGTGACCATTTTCCTATTATCCTAGAGCATGTCACTTCTAATTCTTTAGAACGTGTAGCTAGGTGGAAGTTCGATAAAGCAGATTGGATGGCATTTGAGATGTTCTGTGAGGCTGATATCACGCCACAGACTCTCAATGCAGCAGATGACCCAATATTTAAATTTAATCAGCTTATATTACGAGCTGCAGATAGAACTATCCCTAAGACCTCGACCAGTCCAAAATCCAAAAGTAAACCCTGGTACGACAATGACTGTCGTAAAGCCATAAAGGACCGTAAAAGGGCTGAGCGCAAGTTCAACCATTGTCCTACTGATAAAAATTTAAACCAGGTTCGTATTCTTGCAGCTAAGGCTCGTCGATTACTTAAGTCCAAGAGACGATCTTGTTGGCGGAACTTTGTTTCAGGCATTACGTCAAAAACACCTATGCGTAAGGTCTGGAATATGGTTCAGAAACTTAAGGGTAAAAATAACAAAGCAAAAGTCCAGCACTTGAAAGATGGAGATAACACACTAACTTCTCCATCCGATATAGCTAATAAATTAGCGGAATCCATTTCTAAAAAATCTTCTTCGGAGAATTATACTTCAGAATTTCAACATATCAAAAACCAGAAGGAGAAAATGAAATTGCCCTTTTCTTCTAAAAACTTAGAAGATTATAATCGTCCTTTTAATATAGATGAACTAAAAACTGCACTGAGAAAGGCACATGATACAGTATGTGGTCCTGATAACGTATATTATAAATTTCTGAACCATTTATCAGTTGAACCACTTGAGACTCTCTTGGATTTACTGAACGATATTTGGATAACTGGTAATTTTCCACCCTCATGGAGGGAGGCATGTATTATCCCGGTTCCCAAACCGGGTAAGGATCATACTGATCCAAATAATTACCGTCCCATAGCTCTTACCAGTTGCGTCTGTAAGACTATGGAACGGATGATAAATGATAGACTTGTTTGGTTTCTCGAAACCAACAAGTTACTATCTAATATCCAATGTGGTTTTCGTCAAGGTAGATCCACAGTGGATCACCTTGTTCGACTTGAAAGTTTCATTCGCCATGGTTTTATTAATAATGAACATGTGGTGTCAGTATTTTTTGACCTTGAAAAGGCCTACGACACCACATGGAAATATGGCATTTTAAAAGACCTCGCGGATATGGGCCTTAAAGGTCGATTACCTATATTTATATCCAAATTTTTATCAAATCGTCAGTTTAAGGTACGGGTGGGGTCCACTCTTTCGGACTCTTATGAGCAAGAGATGGGTGTACCCCAGGGCAGTATCCTTTCACCTACACTGTTCAGCATAAAAATTAATAGCTTGGCCCAAACATTAACATCTGGAACCGAGGGTTGTTTATATGTAGATGATTTTCTGATATGCTACCGGGCGAAAAATATGAATAACATCGAGCGGCAACTGCAGCTTTGTCTCAATAAGATCGAGAAATGGGCAGTTGCCAATGGTTTTAGATTTTCTACGTCTAAAACCGTCGGTATGCATTTCTGCAATAAACGCAAACTTCATCTAGACCCTGAGCTTAAATTTTGTGGTGAACCAGTGAAGATTGTTGGGGAAAATAAATTTTTAGGAGTTATATTCGATAGTAAATTATCTTTTATACCTCACATAAAAACGCTTAAAGCTAAATGTATAAAGGCTCTGGATATAATTAAGGTCGTGTCTAGCACCGATTGGGGTGCTGACCGATCTGTTTTACTTAATTTATATCGTTCTCTGGTGAGGTCTAAATTGGACTATGGGTCCATCATTTATGGTTCCGCTAGGAAATCATATCTTAAAATGTTGGATCCGGTCCATCACCAAGGTCTGAGGCTCAGCCTTGGTGCCTTTAGAACCTCACCAGTAGAGAGTTTATACGTGGAGGCCAATGAGCCTTCTTTACATAACCGACGTATTAAACTCAGCCTTCAATATGCAACAAAGCTTAAAGCTCACCCAACAAACCCTGCCTACGACTGTGTTTTCAATCCATCATACGTAGACAAATATACTAAATGTCCTAACAAGATCCCTCCCTTCGGTCTTCGTATACGGGACCATGTTGTGGAAGCTAACATCAAGCTAGAGGAGATAGCTCCGGTATCTTTTCCGGAGTCTCCTCCCTGGCTTCTTCCACAACCTAAACTAATATTTGATCTACGTCAACATAATAAATCGAACACAAATCCTCTTATAATTCAGCAAGCTTTTGCTGAAATTAAGGCTAATTATCCAAATTATAAATTTATATACACTGATGGGTCGAAGGATGGGGACAGGGTGCGGCTGCGGCTGTCTTAGAACAGCGGGTCTCTTCTCTTCGTCTTCCGTCTTCATCGTCTATCTTTTCTGCAGAAGCCAGGGCTATACTCCTGGCCTTATCATATGTTTCCTCTGGGCGTGCCCAGAGAGCAATGGTATGTAGTGACTCGCTCTCCTGCCTTTTGGCAATGCAGAATAATAAATTGAAAAACCCGCTTATTCTGGAAATTTTAGCCTTACATAGAAAATTGATTAAAAGAGGCAAAGATATTATATTCTGTTGGATACCAAGCCATGTTGGTATCCATGGAAACACAGTCGTGGACAGGGAGGCAAAGGCTGCCCTAAATAAATCCCTACCAAAAGTTAAAATCCCATACGCTGATTTTAAATCTAACATTCTTAAGTATATTCGTCGCCTTTGGCAGGGTGAATGGGACATGCAGGTGTGTAATAAACTGCACGCTATTCACCCTGTCATTGGCCATAACTCTTATACACTTGGTATGTCTCGTAGAGACCAAGTGGTTTTAACAAGATGCCGTGTTGGGCATTCCCGTCTAACACACAATTTTATCCTGGATGGGGGCAGTGCTCCCGAGTGTGTTGGATGTGGTGCTGAATACGGCATCAAACATATACTGGTTGACTGTGTGGACTTTGCCCATGTGCGGCAAAAATTCTACACAGTAAACTCCATGTATGACTTGTTTGGGAGCATCGCTGGCGACGCTGTCATAAAATATTTGAAGGCCATTGGCCTGTATCATAAAATATAAATTTTATTTACATACATACTCGTGATAAAACTTCCTTAATGTGCTGGTTTTCGAGTTTTAGCTGTTTTGGTTTTCTTACCTGATTTTAATCATGTCCGTACGTTTTTGGTTTGTTTTAAATGTTCTCATGTCACCATCGAAAACCTGAACTGTCTCGTGGTTCCACCTTGTTCTCGCCACGATATGGCTGAGATATTGCCGATGTGGCGTTAAGCCATAATCATTCATTCATTCATTCAGATGTCGGATGCAAGGTGTTGAGCTTCAGCATGGCATTTAATAAGCGTGTAGCCAGACGAAGGCCATGGTTGGGGAAATACTAAACAAATGGACGTCTCTATAAAAATAACAATATCACTATTAGATTGGGCAAGCCAGTCGAATTCATTTACAAAGTAATCTGATAAGAGTGACAGATATTCTTGTAAGGGACTACTGGACACAACAACGGAGTACTCTGAACAGTACCGGTAATGGCTACTCTCCATTTGGCTACTTATTCGCTTTCAGTAATTGCAGACAACATGCATTTTTACCTCGTATAATTCTGCTTAAACCATTGTGTTAGGGTGTGTCTATGTTGTAACCTTTTCCGTATTAACAAGAACAGATGCAACAAATCCCTAACTGAGGTAAGGTTGAGAAATGGCCGGATTTCATCGGTTACTTGTGACCATTGGCCAACTATCGCACGTGTAGTTGCTCTACTTTTACTGTCTTTGTTGTTGCCCTTCATTTTATGGATCCTTGACAGAATTGACAGATGTATATCATGGCGAGGACACGGTGTATCCATGAGGCCTATATTGTACGGAAAGCATACAAGGTGGTATATACAGCTCAAAACGTGAAACCGTAATGCTAATGAAGGCTTTGGTGCTAACCGTGTGGATGCTTGATTGTACACTCTGTTCCTCGACGATATGATTTGTCCCTCGGAAAACGCAGTCTATCGAAATCCTCACATTCGGCGACTTGAGTAGGTGACTTCGTTTCTCACCAATCCCTCTTATAACTGGCAATTATCCCCTAGTGTTATGGCCCAATGATGGGTGCTAGTACTATGTACTATCACGAAACTGTCAGATTTAGTCTTTGAAAAGATCAGAAATAATGCCACACATTAAGTCCAAATTCACTTTAATTTTGATACGATCCCGTTGTCTTCAATGTGACGTTTTAAATTTTCCTACAATTAAGACCGTCGTGATGTTACCGAAATATTTTTGAATAAATTACTCATATGTTCACTTGAACTGACAATAGCCATGTCGTTGTAAAATGATTTGGTTGAGGCGTCACGTCTAGTGAAGTTCGCATGGCCTGGAGATTGTCATTGTAAACTAATTTGGAAGGTCCACTGTTCCTGTTTGAAACTCGACGTAGTTCGAGACAAGACTGTGAGTACATGCAAGACCCAAGTCATGATAAAACGCCTTAAGATTCTGTATCAAGTAAGTATTGACAATTGTGTTAGACAAATCATGCCTCATTCATGGGCTTATTCAGAATGCTTTTCCCTGCCAATAAAAGGAACAATGATGTGATAACATGTCTCATGTCAGACCGCATATGTGAAGGCCGCGGGAATGAGCAGCCTCGCATTAGTCAGTGCGGCTTAAGAGTGGTTATCAAACCCCTATTAAATAATTTTCCACTTAACAGTTGAATTGAAGTGATACATGGTAAAATAACCAAATACTGCATTTATTTGTTTGTTTCGTCTGTTTTAACGCCGTTCTGAATAACTCTTCACTTACATGTATGCTACACCAGTCAGTTGTAGATGTTTGTGTGAAGGGACAAACCTTACTCATGTGTAACAGGCACATTCACTCGAAACTGACCTTTGTCATATTATTAGCCAAAATGCGATTTTCAGTAAGAACATTTATGGCACGATGCAGTATCGTGAAGGATCCTCTGTCCAAACACAAGTCTTGTGGGTTAAGACGATTCAACGTTGTGTAAGAGATGTGGTAACTGTGGTGTGGTAGACTAAATGTATCAAGATGAACTACTTTCGGATATGTTTGGTAACCCACAATTATTTCGGATAATGCAAAGCCGTGTTGGCATAATTGTTATTTGCACCGTCACAGAAAATAATGAGACACCGGTTTTTATAGTGTGGTTTCCAAAATGTCCCGTATAAAGGCTCCAGTAACAGTCAACTCCGATCCCTCCAGACGAATCTCATGTGTTATGTTCTCAGGGTGACAGGCCTAATAAGGATGACAGTCACATTGCCATCTATACTACAGGAAAGTAAAATTATTGTTTGCCTAAAAATTATTATTGAAATGTGTGGCTGGAGCGAATGGGGTTCGTTTTAACATTAATTAGACAATTGGTATGCTTAGGCACAACGGGAATAAACGAGAGAGAACGTTTTATAGTAAGCGTTCTCTGGAAATAGGCTTTCACAAAACTGAGAGGAAATTGCTTTCTTTGTGACCAAAAGATGTCGTTTAACAATTAAGCTCTAATTAATGCGCTTTGTTCGTGGTCCTTGAATCTCTTTTTCTAGGTCTATTATTTATGTTGTTTCAATCCCTACAAAATGTCTACAAAAGCAGCTGGCTAACTTTTTAATCAACGTATTAACTTCGAATGAAGTTTTATTTGCAACTTTTTACAATTAATGAATGATCATGGCTAAACCCCACATGGACAACATCTCAGCCATATCGTGGCGAGAACATGTTGAAACCAGGAAACAGTTAACAGTTTTCGGCGTGATGTGATAAACACTCAAAAATCTGAATAAAAAACATTTTTAAAAAGTAGTTTAAAAATTTAACATCAGTTAAAAGTTCAAAACCGCTATTTTTATATTGTAAACTGAGCTAATATACGTTATTATATATTATATATACACATATATATGATATGTACATACCATATTGATATACTATCCATATCCGTTATATAAATTACATCCTATGATATAGGCCAACGGCCTTCAAAACTGTAATGACAGCATCGCCAGCGATTCTGTCAAAAAGTGGAATATAGTGGACTGTCTAGAACCTTTCCATGACACGGGGAAAGTCCACACAGTCAACAAGGACATGTTTGATGCTGTATTGGGCATCACATCCAACACACTCCGGAACACTGCTCCCATCCAGGATAAAACTGTATGCTAGACGAGAATGTTCAATACGAAAAATCTTTAAAACGACTTGGCCTCCGCAACACTTGCAAGGACTATCAGAATAATAGCCAATGACAGGGTGAATAGCACGTAGTTTGTTATGGAAAGGCGACGAATATACTTCAGAATATTAGATCTAAAGTCAGAATATGGGTTTATAAACCGAGATATAGGTTTCTAGAGGGCAGCTTTCGCTTCTCTGTCTGCGACAGTGTTTCCGTGGATACCAAAATGACTTCGTATCCAACAGAATATAATATCTTTACCTCTCTCAATTAACTCTCTATGAATGGCTAATACTTCTAGTACTAACGAATTTTTAAACTTATTTCCTATTGCCAAAAGGCAGGAGAGAGAGTAACTACATAATACTGTACTCTAAGCACGCCCAGACGAAACATATGATAAGAGCAGGGGTCTAGGTCTAGCCTCGGCGGAATAGGTTGGAGATGAAGATGGAAGACGAAGAGAGGTGACCCGCTATTCTAAGATAATTTCAGTGAAACTTAGCGCAAGCATAAGAGGATTTATATCTGAGTTTTATGATGACGTAGATCGAATGGTTAATTGTGTTTTGGAAGAAGACTCCGGAAAAGAGACCAAATGTATGTCCTCAAGCTTGATGTTAACTTCCACTCCATGGCCCCGAATACAAAAACCGAACGATGGAATATTGTCGAGGACACTTATTATATTTACCTACAAATAATGGATTCAAAACACAGTCGTATGCAGGGTTTATTGATCGAGCTTTGAGCTTTGTAGCATATTGTTGACTGTTGGCTAAGTTTAATACGTCTATTATGTAATAAAGGCTCATTTTATTTTCAAGCGGAGCCGTAAATGCTGGAGCCATAGTCCTATATAGACCTCACCAGAGAAGGCTATAAATTAAATAAAACAGACCGATCAGCACCCCTGTGGGTGTCAGATACGACCTTTATTATATGGAGAGCCTTTGTACATTTAGCTTTAAGGATTTTAATAAGGGGTATTAAAGATAGCTTACTATCAAATATTACCCCTAAAAATTTATTTTCCTCAACGATTTCACTGGTTCAACACAAAATTTAACATCTGAATCTAAATGAAGTTTCCGTTTATTACAAAAATGCATACCGACGTTTTTAAACATAGAAAATATAAAACCTTAAGCAACTGCCCATTTCTCGATTTTGTTGAGACAACGCTACAGTTGCAGTTCGATGTGGTTTATATTTTTATCACGGTGGCATTTAAGGAAATCGTCAACATATAAAGAACCCTTTGTGACAGATATGAGTTTTGGACAGACTACTTATTTTCATGCTAAACAGCGCAGGAGAAAGAATACTGCCCTGGAGTACACCCATCTCCTGTTCATGAGAGTCAGAAAGAGTGGACCCCACCCGTGCCTTAAACTGGCGATCAGATAAAAATTCATACAAATATGTATGGTAAACGGTAAATAGATATAAATAATGGTAAACGGTCTTTCATACCCATATCAGAAAGGTCTTTTAAAACACGATATTTCCATGTGGTGTTGTAGGCCTTTGAAGGTCAAAAAATATCGATACCACATGCTCATTATTAATGAAACCACCATCTATATGTTTCAAATCGGACAAGATGATGCAAAGTGGTTAAACCTTGACGAAAACTATGCGGGATATTTGATAAAGCCTCGTTGGTTTCACGAAACCAAACAAGTCTAACAGTTATCACAATTTCCATAGGGACCTATGGGATGGTAATTATTTATATGAACATGATCCTTACCCGGTTTGGGGAACGGGATAATACACGCCTACTTCCATGACGGCGTAAAATTACCAGTCATCCAAATATCATGAAGTAAGTCCAAGAGAGTCTCAAGTAGCTCAGATGGTAAATGGTTTAGGAGATTACAATATATATTATCTCGGTCATACCCAGTATCGTGCTGCTGTTAACATAAGTTCATTAAATTTTAGCAAAGGATCATCTGCAGCTTTGAGATTTTCTGGAGTGATGTCAACCTCAAAGAACGTCTCAAATGCCATCCAATCTACTTTATCGAACTTCCACATAGCTACACGCTCTAAGGAATTAGAAGTGAGATGCTATAGCGTAATAGGAAAATGGTCATCGTTACAAAGGTCATCATCTACTTTTCAAGAAAAATCGGGGGAAGAGATGTATCCGTAAAAGTGAGATTGATAGCAGAATATGAACCATTACCTGGATGTAAATAGGTGGTATCACCATCACTGAAATCACACATTTCACCCTTATATAGGAATTCTTCTACTATTTTGCCCTTATCATTATATTATTAATAGCCTGTAGAAGGTGAAGGGCATTAAATCCCCAATATATAAAAAAGTGTGGACAGAAATTATTTTGAAGTTATTCAACTGCGAAAGTGACGAAGAAGAATCAGGAAGAACAGAAACAGAACACAAAGTGATTGCCTCCGATAGAAAAACACGAACGGCCACAGCCGTTCACAAGGGTAGAGGAGCCGCCACAAGCTCACGCTTCTTCATTAGAATAACTGGTGTTAAGTGTAAAATCTTAAGGGATATTTTATCTCTGTCAGATGTCTTCACACGAGTTTTCTGAAGACAAAGTGCAACTGGATTTAAAGATTAAACTAACTGTGTTCTTTCAATAATATTAACCCTAAGACCTCGATAATTCCACTGTATAATCTTGTTCAAGGAAGACATAGTGGATGGAGGAGTATGAGTGATTTATGTTTCGACCAGGTACGGCCTTTTACAGATTAACCAGGTGCAGGCGTTGTATGCGTCACGTCTCCGGCGGGTGTTGAGGAACCAACGTCCTCCAACGATCCAAAATTATCAGAAGTTTGGATAGAGTCTTTTCTGTTGTGGCCTTAGAGAGATGCTCCATGGGTCCACTAGGTTTATCCCTTTTATGATTCTTGCCAGATTTCAAGTTCTGTGCAGAATCAACGGGTTTGTTGGATTTTGATTTTTCTTCGAGATGATTTCAGCACCGATGAAGAAAGTGCTGTAGAATCAGGTGACGTGGCAAGTTTTTCAGTAAGATTTATGTGGATTTGTGATGATGATCTGACTGTCTTACTTACAGGTTTTGCTATCAGGTTCTGTGGCTGCTCTGTGCCAATGGGCCAAATAAGAGATGTTTGCACCTCCACAAAAAGAGAGAGTATCTTGACAACATTGTCATATGAAGATCTTGTGAAACCATCCGTGACAGAGACCAGGCGCTTGGCTTCTTGATATGATATATCGTTTTTACATATCAATGTTGTAACTTGTTTTCTTTCTTGAACAGAGGACAGTACTTGGAAGAGACGATGTGGGCTCCACTGCAATTTAAGCATTTCATTGGGTTTGTGCAGTCGAAGCCCTCGTGACCTGCTTCCTCACATGCGGCCAAGTTCACTCCACCGTTTAAGATTATAAATTACAAAAAAAAAACAGAGATAAAGTGTGGCTATAACTAAAATGTTGTGGTTGAATGATGCTACTGTCCTTAAGACCTGAGCTGTGGATTTGTTATTTCATGTTCCACTGAGAGGATGTCTATATATCCATAAACCGGGTTACTGCAGAATGTTAGTTTACACAGCAACAATTAGAGGAGGCCCTGAACGCCGTACAGAATGGAATGAGCCAGCGCGAATTATCTAAGAAGTTTGACATTCCTCGTGGTACATTACAAAACAGGCTACAAGGGAAACATTGTGGTTCACATGGAGGACAGCCTGTTTTTACTGTGGAAGAGGAGAGGACCTTTGTCCAGTACTTATCAGTGATTGCTGATTGGGGTTACCCTGTGAACTCCTTGGACTTTATCCTGATAGTTAAAAGTTATCTGTTGAAGCAAGGCCTAAATGAGCCGAGGTTCTGCAATAACATACCAACTGACGACTGGGTTCGATCCTTTGTTCGACGCCACCGAGATAAACTCACATCACGCTTTTGCCAGAACATCACAACCAAACGTGCCGATGTCTCGCCAGCTGCTATCAACACCAACTTTGACAACCTGGAAGAAACACTTCAGGGGGTACCAAGTACCCTGAAAAAAAACCTTGCATCTTTCGTCGAGGTGTAAGATATCCTGAAAGAACACTAAACGATATCAACTTCCATAGTGTTAAAATGGCCTCTCCTTGTGTTGTTTACAGAGCAAAGCATCTCATAAATACATGGACTGCGAAAGGTCCAAACAACACGCGCTACAATCGTTCGATATCAGGGTGGTTTGACGCGGTTTGTTTTAGTGATTGTTCAATACAATGGCCGTTCCTTGAGCAAATACAAAGGAAGGAAAGAAGGTCGTCATCGGGGATAATCTTTCGTCCTATCTCACAGTAGACAGCATCGGCATGTGAAGAAAACAACATCGTTTTTGTCAGCCTTCCACCAAATAGCACCCACCTGACACAACCATTAGATGTTTGCGTTTTTTCGTCACTGAAGACACACTGGCGGGCTGTATTAACAACTTGGATAGAAGGCCCCGGAAGAAAATTGCCGACGCTTCCAAAGGACATATTTCCTAGATTACTGAAGGAACTGATATCATGGAACCTGTTGTTACAGACAACATCGTGAGTGGATTTCGAAAAACTGACATCTACCCAACCAATCGACAAGTCGTTTTAGACCGTCTCCCTCCAACTGGCCGATCTCCTGGAAGTGGATTGAGTGGGGTGAGTGAAGCGTTTATCGACAGGTTGGAAAGTCTTCGCTTTGACCAAGGAGAGCCAAAAATGAGCAGGGAGCGTGTTTCTGTTGTGCCAGGGAAGAGTGTTAGTCTGGAAGATTTCATAGAATCGCCCCCTGCTAAACGACAGAACACTCCATCTGGAGACTCCACTTTAGATTGTGGCTTCCCGTCTACCAGCACAATCAGCTCTGATGATTTAGAATCTCACGATTCTATAGAATTGAGTGATGGTGATCACACTGACCACTCCAACAGTGATGACGAACAAGGTGATGATGAAAGTCTGTGTGAACAATCAGAGCCAGAATGTGGAGAATTCCTAGTAACACTATCCCTTGAGCCTGACAAATGCGTGATTGTGCAGTACAAGGAGCGCAGCCGTTTATTGCATTAGGTTGGGGAAGTCTTGCATGAGTGCAATGAAAGTGGCAATCATAGCAACGCACTCTGCTCACCTGACCTTTCTCCGAAAATTTAAGAAAACTGATGCGTTCATAGTCCCAAATGTTCCAGATATCGGGTCTGTTGGCATAGACGAGTGCTACCAGAACCAGTAGATATACGTCAGTTGCACAGATTTAAAGTTAAATTTGACGGATTCAACATGCAGCAAATGGAAGCAGAAAGATTAGTTTGCAAACATCTACAGATTAAGTTTAACAGGCAAATGTATAATGGTTCATATTCACTATTCCGGTTGTTGAAATGTTCATCTCATTTATTCTTTGAGATACTTTTATTAGATCAAGGTGTTGATGGTGTTGTGATCCTCGTCTTTAAAATATTGGATGACATTTTTTTTCCCTTGTTCTGCGGACCGGGTGGGTGTCTGACCCAGATTTTGACCTTTCTACATGTATACCTCATCGCCTGTACTTTAGTTTCTAAAAGCTATTGTGTTTGTGTGTTTCGCGCCATTTGCATAGGAGGTACATTCTGGAAAGATTACCCGTGTTGTAAACATGTTTACAATCAACCCCTCTGAAATTTTCGTTACGTTGTTATAAAAATATAAGCGACGAAGTTACCGAAGTTGGGCAGGCATATTTACTTACATCACCCTGAGAGGCCTTCTGACATTGTCATTGAACTGGCAATTTGTACTCCATTTTACTGCACGTAGTACTTTGCAAGGATGTGTTTTGCCACTTGCTATTTTGTCTGAAACGTTATTTTGCAGCTTGCATCCCTCATTGTCTCTTTGTGCGATTACGTACTTTTCATCCCAATTTATGCTCGAAGTGGCTTTGTGTCAAGCGCGAGTAAATATACATCGCCCGCTCGGCATTACTGACGCCATTGTCTACCAGTTCGCCCTGGGAAGTGTACCTATCGTAGGCGTCCGTACCCAACACTTTCCGGGACTTGGAGGCCAGTGTTATTCTTCTCCTCAAGAATTTCCATCAAGTGTGGATTTCAATATTTACGTGGACATACTGGCCTTTAGATCCTTCAGAATTTTGACAGTAATCTTGTAATTGTCGGTATTGTTCTTGTATAGTATGGTACGTTGTACTCTTTGTTTATTTTGTTCAGTTATATGTATTGAACTCATTCAAACATCTTCGTCTTTCCTGCCTTGATCTTGTGTGAGGCTTCTCCCTGTCTAAGAGCTGAACAAGCCATTTTTTTATTATCTCAGATTAGTGATACCCTTACAGCGGTATTGTTCTGCTTGCTCTGGATCCTTTGTTGGATTTTTAAATAAATATGCATCGTTTTTAGTACTGTTAAATGATTTGAATAACGGTTTGAATAACATATTGCTTTCATCTTCAGATTTCTTCTATGATTTAGTCTCTTATCGCCATAAAGCATTCTGATTGCTGTGTGGTTCACCTGCGTGTGCAATACTAACGGATTCAAATGCATGTGCAGTACCAACCTGTAAATATGTATTTATTTATTTATTTGATTGGTGTTTTACGCCGTACTGAAGAATATTTCACTTGTACGACGACGGCCAGCATTCGCAATCATCGGCAGGTTGCTGGCAAACCTTCCCACATACGGCCGGAGAGGAAGCCAGCATGAGCTGAACTTGAACACACAGCGGCCGCATTGGTGGGAGGCTGCGGGTCATTGCGCTGTGGCAGGGCAATAACCGACAGAGCCACGGAAGTGCCCTGACCCCTAAATACGTCAATAAATCAATAAAACGGCAATGAATTAATAAATTAATACCTATTGCATTAAATAATGTATACCAATAAGATCTGACTTTTGATATGGAAGAAGACTCCCTGAACGTAGCATATGGTTACTTGCCTATTGTGTACAAATTGCCTTTCGTGCGATTCGCAATTCGTACAGAAATACTTATGGTCCGGAAAACATCTGAGAAATTACCTGGTTTACTTAGATTAAAAGGAACCAAACGACGATGGCAAAGAAAACGGAATGACAAAAACCACGAAACGACCTTTTTCTCCAAGATGGATTATACAGATCTATAAAGTGTAAGAACTAAGGTTTACTGACATATGAGGGTACCTGCCTGTCTCCATCCACATACGTCAGTTTCACAAAACAATACTACCTATGCTTTATTGTGAACCGGTTAGTAAAACATAGAACTTAGGACATAAGATTAAGATTTACGACTTAAAACGTGTTAGTGAAATGAGGCACAGATGCTTGATACAACACAACGGTTATCGCATCGCTGCATGCTAAAAATCCATACCATTGGTAATTCAGAGACAAGGCGCCATTTCACTAAAGATTATTACTGACGTCTCCCCCAGTTTGAGGCTGACACACCCTACATAGTTTCGCATCTTTTCAATCAGTAATCAAATAATAACATCATTGGTAGTTCAGCGCAAGGTACTTGACGCCAAGCAGCAGTTATCACAATAACATAATAAATATCCTAATCAATGGTAGTTCAACGTGAGGTACTTGATGCCACACAACAGTTATCACATCGGTGCATAATAAATATCCACTGATGGAATCCAAATATCTGACATGCCTAGATTTAAGCACAGTATATTGTCCTTTCTAGCTTTCCGTTTTGAGGTCATACTGACCACGTTTAAGAGTTGTTGCCCAGATAGAATTATCAAATAGTTGTTTTGGCGCCTCAAGTGGCCGACGGGGTTTTCGCGCCAGAGCAGTGTAGTGATCCAGGAGCCTCACACCAATGCGGTCGGTGTAAGTTCAAGTCAAGCTCATACTGGCTTCCTCTTCGGCCGTACGTGGGAAGATCGTCCAGCATGTGGCAGATGGTCGTGGGTAACCACTGTGCTCTGCCTAGTTACCTCCCACCATAATGCTGGCTGCCGTGGTACAAGTATTCTGGAGTGCGGAGTAAAACACCAATCAAATAAATGAATAAATGAATAAATAAATAAATAAGTAAATAGTCATTTTTAATTAAACTGGCTAACTTGCTAGGATTGTGCATAGGCATGTTATAGTGCCCTTTGCAATGCACAGACTATAATATTAAAGTTAAGCTGTATCGTGGTAACGAGTAATATTTGCTTAAGGAGTGTTGAAGTGACTACGGGAGTGCGTATTACTGTACTGTTGCACTGAGTTTGTTCATGAAGCTATGGACTAAATATCTTACTAACTCAGCACTATCTGAGGTCAGGAGGCGACGCGGTACTGCGAGGATTTAGCCCACAGCTGATGCGTTAAATCGATGCAAAAAATAATACTTTCCTACAATTTTTATTTTTACAATTTTTAAACGTATAATACATGCGTGTATATATATGCTTTAATAAAGTATCAAATTTGTTAGCGTTACAGGTCCTATAGTCAAATGAAACAGCCCTAATGTTCATTTGTTCAATGTCATGCACTGCTTAGCCCCGTACAGTCATTAAATAGGGATTAAATAAGTTGTGCCCCAGAACAGAATCTACACACAACTTTTATCTTTAACCAAGTATCCATTGGGCAAAAGATATTTCTGGATCAAATCTTCCGTCCTGGTTAAAGCAATTTCTATTTTGTTTTAGAAGAACTCTTTGAGAGTGTGTAGTGGGTAGCGCTCATATCCGGGCAGTGTGTTTTTGTTTCGACAGGGAAGTCATGAGCTGGAGCGCAGGGAAATGTTCTATGGTGGCAGAACCGGGTTTGCACGGTTACTTGTGGCCAGCCATCACACCGATGCGCTGGGTTTACTGTCTTTTCCTGTTGTCTTTCATACTAACATTGTCCAGTTCCTTTAAAGGTGACACTGTGCCTAGATTTGGTTATGGACCCTGGCAATGTTTAACTTTTGTGTACACGTTTGCGCCGAACGGGTACATTGGCTTTAGCTTCTGACTAATTAGGTTCCCCCAAATATATATCGAACAGACGAAAAGGTACACATCACTGAACTGTCGTTGCCTTTGTAATTTCTGTTATGTCTATATCCTTCTGATATCCAAAGTTTGGGCATCATCCTTTTTTGTTTTTCCCAATCCTTGGCTCCGGATCCCATTCTATTCAGTAAAGGTGCCCCTTCTCTAATTCCCGTAAATGTATTCTGCCTGTCCCAAGTTCTTCGCTAGGGGAGATTTGGCGAAGCCTTGCTTGACATGTCCTACTGAGCTGGTATATCAGGCCGCATTTTCACCATCGCCCGAATAGCCTGCTGACCGGGAACCAGGGCCTTCAGTTTGTCCCGAACGCTGAGCTGAACGGATCGAAATCACTTCGGCAATAACCTACAATTCCGATTACTTAATCAACCGCAGGTGAAAATATATGAGTGACTTTCCTGGTTAATTGAAATGTAATCAAATGTCACTTGTTTCTCCTGCTTAATGAGTCGTGGGCTACATCCACTGGGCCGTTGGGATGCACATTGATAAGCAGTTTGTATCATTCAAGCTTCTTGGTTGTTGTGGGATTCTATATAGGCGATCGCTTTCACGTAGGGATCTAAGCACTGTATATAAGAATAACTGGACAAACCGACTGGATGGATTCTTGGGAGGAACGGCAAAGCCGTGCCGCACGGGATAATACAATATGTCGGAGACGCAGTGAGTCACTTCTTTCTACTAGTTCCTCAAGCTTTTTTCCTGTTGTCTTAAGCATATTTCTCACTATGTGATCTGTATTTGCATACACGGAGGACACTGGTATTGTGTTTTTAAAGAAAAAAAATTGCCTCACTTAATACATGCCAATCAAGATGCCACACCATTTTGCAGACATTAACACAGTCAATTCAACTAAGTATATTTGCTTTCGTGTTAATATGACATTGTGTCTTGCAGATATTTTGAATGATATTTGACACTTTGTGTTTGTCGGACGCATGCTGCAAGTCTAAAGTCACAAGAAAAACCGGTTCGTCGTATTACAGAACAGTGGAAAGTTCCCGTTTTGTAATATAGCTATATCCCACAGTATTCGCTAGTCGTTGAAGAGACCTTGGCCTCTTTAGTGCACAGCACATTCCAGTACTAATTCTCATTCTGTTTGGTTTCAAATTGTGTCAGTTTCAGTCACATGCCGATTTCTTCTATTTTTCCATTCAAAACTAGCATTGTTAGTTAGCGCAGACGTACATTGATTTCATGCAATCGATGGATTTGAATTGAGCATTATAAATTCAAAAGCAATCTAAATCTATAAGTAGAAGATTTCTGTGTACGAGTTCTACTCTCTTATATATATATTTGTTTCCCACGAATCTTTCCTTGGGAGGTCGTTGTTTCATAGCACCAACATTGGGCACTTTTCACAGCTCGTCTTCTACCGCGTAATTCCTAACAATTCCAACCTACTTCCCAAGACGAACAAAGCAAACATTAGGGGAAACAATGCCTGTAAACTGTAAGCTTTATGTGAGGCTTTCCAAGCACATCCTTACTTAGTGCTCATCAGAGTCAAGGGGGCAGGAAAAGCACTGTTCGGCGCCGAGTCGCTATGCTGTGAACAACTGAGTAACTGTGCGATGCAAGTATAACTGGATTGGAACCGATTTGCCACAAGGAGATTCTCACGCATGAAATGTTGTAAAAACGCCATGTAATAAAGAAGACAAGCTAACAGATAATCCTTAGTGCATTTGTCTGCATGTGTGCATTGGTAGTGGTAGAGCGCAGTGTTCCATACGAGTTGTGTTTTCATACGAAACTCTGCAATTAAGGATAAAAATATATGTATCACGGAGTTGTTTTGCTCCGTCGTGGACCAAACTGTAGAGAAAACATCAACGAGATGTGGAATGTCACGAACAAAGGGTAGATCACGTGATACAATTAAATGCGATTCTATTTAGTGTTTTGTGTAAGACGACTGTAAATTGTCATTCAGGAATAGGTGATTAAGATGACATTTAACTATTGATCGGAATAAAAATAGTCAACGCAAGGACAAAAATGGAAAAAATGTTAGTATCCAGTGTTAAAAATCATCTGCGAGCTATCGACTTCATTTTCTATTCTTTTACATGAAGTTTTTTGTCATGTGAAACTGCAATGGAATACTTAGACCAGACCATTCGTCAATTATCGAGCCACATGTTTTGTACAGGCCTGGAATAAGACTGTAACATACATTTCAGCAACATCTCCATTCATTTCCGCCATATATCGTTGACTTTCTCTCCGCCCTGTTTTGTTCCATTGTGTTATTTGTTTTACGAACAAAAAACGGAAAAGAGACATACTCATCAAAAACAGCCAAGGCATAGGAATTTCCTAACATAGTTTTGTCAAAGAATTTTATGGCAAGTAAAAGCAATTTTATAGCTACATTAATACGTTAATGACCAACCATGTTTGAAAGACGAACAATACGCCGAGGGCTCCACTCCGCAGTTTGCCAATAAAACATTCCCTTGTATAAAACCGATTTGGTATTAATATGGATTGTGTTTTGTGGCCACGTGATCGCTCCTTCTGCTTCAGTCGTGCCAAAGATAATAGTCCCCTATAGTGCCGTGTGCTGACAGAGGCTTTAATTGCGGTTCTCTGTACTTTTGACAAGATTCCTTCATCATGAACCTCCCGGTTTTGGGCGAGGCGCGCAAGACCTCCGGGCGACAGACTCTTACAAGGTATCTTACTTAGTGCGCGCTTCACAGAGTAAGTGCTTTTCTCAGAGAAAACGGGTTCTAAGCTCTAGCTGGCTTGCTAACCTCTTCTGTCCACTCCCTGCTGATTGTCAGCCACTATTGGATGTGATTTGGTGTCGGAGGCAGGGGTTTCCATTGTTGAGTGGGGTTATCCTTCTCTGTAGGGCCGTCTTGGATAATCCCCCTCTATTAATTGCATTCGGATCGCCATACCGAGTCTCACTGTATCCGCTGTAATCCCGTTGGATGAGCAATATCTGACTTGCGATAAATCTGCGAATTAAAGTGACAGGTTCGTACGCGTGTATTATAGAACCGAAACAGAAGATGACCGTTATAGAGATTCCCCGGGATAAAGTTTATCGTAAATCTCTGGACTCGTTTCCCGTTGTGGTCAAAAGCCTACCGTGAGTGAGCTCGATGACTTTGTGCAACCTCAATAGCTGGCTTGAACAAATGCCATTTGAAACACCACGCGCAATTTGTTGCATTTCCACCAACCATCATGACCATCACGCACATGCTTCTGGTGCCTACGTGCACAAAGATATTACATATACATTTGAAAAATCATTCCTTGAATGAAAGGGAATTGTAATCCTCGTTGTTGTTTTTTTTTTTTGCTTTTGTTTTCAGATCACGTTAACTTTGACTCTTACAATGGCTTTGTCATTCTCAATGTATACTATAGGAACGAGCCATGACCCAGCTTTTAGCTTGCTGGCATTTCAGTTTCAAGGGTTCAGTTCCATTCTTTGACAGGAACTTTTCTGGACTGTGCTGCCTACATTGTTTTTCTCCAAAGACCGGTGATCTTCCATAGGCAGTTCGGTCTACTCCTCCAGGGAAACCCACCACCATAGTAAAGGTTAAAACAAATCTTCGGCACGGAGTTGAACTGAAACAAATCTGTCATTGTAGGAAATCGAAAAACGTTAACAACATGTCGACTTTCCTGTTATCATTCACGCTTGGGTAATATACCAACGTTGATAGTGCAGTTATCTTAGGTCTCATCATTTTGTTGTTTAGGTTGTGAATAACTTATGTCTGTTTCATAGATCGCCTTTCTATAAGTGACACACTCTTGAATCCTCCGTTAAAACCGATTCAAACTAATCACATCTTTATTTCACTGAATTTCACTGTTACCCACGAGGAATAGGCACGGCTTGCTGTTAGGTTTCATGCTTTCGCCATTTGAACTTTGCAATTACATAAATCCCGTCTTATGTCCCAAAACGATGATTTTTGATGTATTTATTTCTCTGGGTGGTATTTTACGCCGAATTCAAAAATATTTCACTTATAAGTAGACGCCCAGCATTATAGTGGGTAGGAGCCCAGCACAGCCCCGATATATGCATGATCGGTTGGAGTGGAAGCCATCATGAGCAGGTCTTGAACTCAGAGCAACTGCATAGGTGAGAGATTCCTGAGTATTTGCTCTGCTCCGTCACGCTAAACCCTCGGTCAAGAAGGCCATAGGTGTTTTTTTTTTAATCAAATGCTTTTCACGATTTACTAACACAGTTGACCATAACAACTGACAAATGATAGATCACTACTTACTGTCACGTCGGCAATATTTCTTCCTTATCGTGGTGACTAACATCTGATAGTGCACACAGCAATATAAATTATTTTATCCTTTGTGGAAAAGAGAAACTGCTGCCTGTATCCATCTTCACTTTCCCACGTAAAGGCCAAGGCTGCTGCTGTTGTAATGGTGAAGTTCAAGGAGCTATTATTTTAACTGATATGCAGTCTTTGCCGAATCCATCAGCCTAATTATGTTCATTTAGATATAGTCCTCATTCGCTGTTCCATTAACCAAGACGGTTTAATGCAGGTAAATAATGTGTTTCTGTCCGAAGCATATTCTTGATGATACTGTTTAGCTATATGAGGAAAACAACTCTATATGCATGATTACTCATTGTCGAACATCTGTAGGTTGAACTTCTGTTCAGCCTGAGATTTGCATTTCCTGGGTTTTCTGTGACTCATTTGCTGAGAGGCAACATAATGCCAGATACAACATAATTCTTCATAATCGCGGACTTATAATTCGCATGTGATTTCTATCCCGTGGATCAGTTATAAACTCCCGGGCGTTCCGCTTTCACATATCGAATAACTTATGAAATCTATACATGCACTCGGCATCATAAAGAAGGAAAGACTTCAAACCCTTCCGTTTTAAAACATGATATCCTGAACATAACGGCCATAAATTCCCATTTAAATCTCCACATATATAGCAGCGACATTTATTTTGATATAACTCGAGGCCGAGGTGTAATCTCCATGGGGTTTCTGCCCTTATTTCGACCTATATGCAATCTATTTATCATCGGGAAAATGGTTGAAAGTCAAGACCATCGGATTGAAAAAATGAAAAATAAGTTGGCGGCAAGATTCCATGTCATCGGGAAATCAGTTTTCACTTTTGGGTGAGTAAAGCTAATGTCCGGGCATTGAAAAAGCCAAATGGAGCTCGGTAATTTTTTCCCTTCCCTTGCCTTGTGTTAGATCGGCGGCGGCCGTCGCTTTGTCATTCAGACACGAATGACAAAGCGACGGCCAGTGTTATTGTGGCTTATAAAAGTATCCATCCTTTAATTCTGACTTGGTACAATGGGGCGATGAAGATGCGACCTTGTCTGGGGTAGGAGAATTCTAATGCTCCGTTCTGGATTTATGCCTTTCTTTTTTTTTTTGGCCAGGACTAACGAGGAAGGGAATTCCTGTTAGAGCAGACACGACAAAAGCCTGGATCTGAATCACGCAGGCTGGGGACAGTGAAGGTTTTCTCACACACATCTGGGTTTCTTCGGTATCTTCAAGATAAGGCGTACCTGGAATCCGGGACAATGAAAGACAGAACCGTTGGCGGCTAGGGACTAATTACTGTGGCACCGTGCTCGTGCGTCCTTCAAATCAGCGGCGATCGGCTAAACTCACTTCTGTATTATTTACAGTGGCCATCGATCGCAACGTCGAAGTGAACTCCAACGGTCGCTAAAGATTCAAAGTCTGTTTGTGTGTCCCTCGAGGTTAGAAAGCGGTGACTTTAGTGGGCTTAGAACATCAGGAATCGTCCAAGAGGATCTTTCCTTCCAGTGAAGGCTGCGGCTAGAATTTGCAGAACGTCAATATAGGTCGTCTGGAGAGTATGTTTACTCGGTCGACCGCGTCAGCAGTGGATAACTGCATTCTTTCTGCGCAGTGCGCGAAGAGAGTAGTGTTCCGTGGACAAGCCAAGGATATCGCACCCATCGGAAGTTCTTGAATAATTCCCAACCCGTCGGATATTATTTACAAAAAAAGAAGAAAAAAGAAACGCTTTGGGGGCTTCCCTTGAACATGATTTCTAAACTGATCTATCTTGAAGGAGGTTTATCAGTGTAACATTGCCAGTTGAGGACTGCGGGCACCTCAGGGAGGCGAGCACCAGAGTCCGGGAAACAACCTTCGAGGCAAGCTGAGCGACGTGACGCCGAGGTAAGCCTTACTTTTTCCCAGCAGACTTAACAACCGATTCTCAGTGTTTCAAGAAGTTGAGAATCGTGGCTTCCTAAATACCAAACCACCAGCCCCTGATGCCCATCATCTAGCTTTGCTGACCCATATCTTCTCTGGGTGGGCTGGTTTCAGCCTTAGACGGCCCTGTTTTGCACTGGAGTAGTAATAGTACATTCTATCGCGTATTTTTTACGATGCTGGCACATGAAGCAAGGTGAATCAAACAATACTATACCCAGTGTTATTGTGGCTTATAAAAGTATTCGGTCGAGTAAACCATAAAAAGCGGGTTGCTAAGGAATACCTTGCGTTTGGGGCTCAATTGCCATCGTTTTAATGTTTTGAATTGTTTTCTGTATAGAGTTTTTCGCGACATATTAGTGACTGTATTTCTAAAGGATGTAAATTGCTGTAAGGAAGTGTTCCAAGGCCCATGGGAGAGATTCGTCTTGTTGCGAGGAGTATGATCGCTTCTTAGACTTATAGTCAATAATATTAAGAGCCCATCATTATTGCATAGGTTTAAATCTAGCAACATGGCAAATGATTATTCGGCTCCTCAAAAAAGCATTTAGTGGAGAGCAATTACTAAATTAATGCAGTATAAAACAGAACATTAGTGGCGGTTGGAGATTAGAAAATGCCATTACTGTACAGCTAAGTTGACATCAGACATGCTATCTACTCGTTGAGTTATTGCTCAAAAGTTTTTTTTATGCATCTATGGCAATGCTTATAAACTCTTATGGTCTTTTGGTTTTAAGGGTTTTACCGCAATAAGCCGTAAAAACAATGTTTAAATATCGCCAACATGTCAAAGCAATCTTTCAACAGTGTGTTTATGTGAAAAATATTCGAATTAGTTTTTATAGTTATATTCACGTTAAGGCATGGAACTGACTTGTTTTATTGTTATTTCGCTGTTGTTCTATTGTAAAAAAATAATGTGGCCTTTGCCCACAGAAGAACTTGTTTACAGACTTCACGGATTTATTAAGAAAGCTGTCATATCCATCAATTTCAATCAGCTAAGATTGACCGGAGCTGTTTCCTTGGATGCTTGCCCCGCCAAGTCCTCGCTCTAGTTGACATGCAAGCCACATCATCGGCATAAAATTGTTCTTGGTTTCTAGGCGCCGTGCACTCGACACATAGATGGCATGAACGTTGGGCTTGCTTGACGGACGATTGTTATAAGCTCTTTTGTAGTGACACGACTTTGCATGTCTTAGTTCCAAAACTGCCGCATCTGTGTTTTACCATGGAGAGAACAAGACACCTAAATTGGCAACACACTGGACAACGGAATTTTATCATATATATAAAGCGTTCAGATCCTTTGCCTTTTTTAGAATGAAATATCACAGGAATAGGTTCACGTTATGTGTCATTTTGTGGCCAGCTTAAGGGATTGTAACATGAGGCTGCTTTATCTTCCTTTATCACTTACTGAAATCCATACTAAAGCCGTTTTATGTCTAGGGTTTACTAGAACGATATTGGGCAAATCCACACTACGTCACTATTGCCATAGTGTTGTTAATTAATATTTACAGTGTATTAACCTTTTGTGTTAATATGCACAATACTTTAAGGTAATTTGCGAAAAAGAAGAAATACTGTAAATATCTTGCAGAGAGAAATGGAATGAATTTACCAACAACACCGTATAAACACAATAACTGGACCTTGAGGAATTACGGTATTGACTGATGACTGAGGTACCTACAAGTACTTTAGCTGTAGCTTTACATCGAGTTAGTGCAGATTTCATTGCCTTTACAGCACGCGTAATGTGGAAACCGTGCAAAGATGTTCTGCTAATACAGCACCTTACATATGTAATTATTTTACTGTGAAGACAAAACACTGCTAGTATAGTGCATACGTTTTTCACATGGGAATACATTGACAACTGATGTTCTACAGGATAGTCCAAAAGGATTGTGTTCAAACTGGCGATTATATATAGGTCATATGGCCGAGATTTCAACAGCATATCACACATTAAAGTGGAACCGGACACTATGGATCGTCAGCTTGCACTATTTTGGTTTCAAATATTTACAACATTAATACTTGATCGACCATTTGGGAACCACAACATCTACTTGGTAAAAATAATCCTGATGCCATTAAGAGACAAGCTACCCGACTCATTACCACAAATATTTTGATCGCAGAGGAACTATGAAATTCGCTGAGGCTACCAAATTGACCTGTGGTGTGAAATGATCATCGAGATTTGTAACGTAATGCTTGCGGTTGCGACCACTGTCAGATACGTGATTCTCGCCAACTGGTCTGTTGTGATCTAATACAATGTTCGTCGTATGTGAGACCGTGGCACATGACATAAAATGGAAATGAACGTATTTGGTTGATTATATTTTTTTTATTCATTTGATTAATGTTTACGTGGAACTCAAGAATATTTCACTTCCACGACAGTGGCCAGCATAATTGTGGGAGGAAACCGGGCAGAGCCACGGCTACCCTCAGGTTGCTGGCAGACCTTTCCACAAACAAAGAGGAACATGAGCTGATCTCACAGCGACAGCATTGGTGAGCGGTCCCTGGGTCATTGCGTTGAGCTAGCTCGCTACCCCCCCCCCCCACACCACTAATGCCCCTGGTAGAATTGTAGACAGAGTGTAACTTCCATCATCTTATTGGTATTTATACAGTAATGTAACTTACGTGGAAAGGATTTCCTTGATTACAAAAGAAATGGAACTATAAAGAAAGTAAAAACGTTTTCAACGTTTTTAAGTAAGCATTTTTCCGTTTAACTTCCGTGTATCTATTGACGCTCTGTAGCACGGTTTATCAGATTTAACGCTGACTTTGTCTTAGGTATCCATTGTACGCTGGCAGTTGAAAAAAATTCTTGGTCTCGATTTTGGTATTACTAACATTATACAGCCCAACTGTGAAGAAAATATGATGTGAAATTTTAAAGAAAAACTCTAGAAACAGTACATCGAACTGTTGAATCTTTATTACAATGTATCTGTGCTAGTAGTTAGCAGTAGGTTCTAACAAGGTTAAAAATATGCATTACTTAGCAATATTTAGTAGTTAAATACGAGGCTTTCTGTCGAGTTTAAAGTCTTATGGTGAGTGAAAGAGAACTGCCTCAATGAAGTGTCAATAAGAGTGAATTTGTCAAAATGTGAGGGTGACTTGATCTCACCTTCAAGAGAACCAGAAACTGATATAATTAACGCTGGATATAGGAACTACGGCTTCGTTCATGGCCATAGAGAGACGTTCAGTATCAAGACGTTGCCCTTGATTTTGAACGACTACTAACCTTTGCATCCCAAGTATAACACTTAATGTTAAGTAATGTTTGCCTTATAATGTCATAAAAGGAAGCCCTTGACATCACCTCTGTCACACACCTGACAACTTTAGCCGGTGTACTCTAAATACTGAACTGACCATATTTTTTCAAAATATTAATCACAATTGCGGAAGGCTGCATACATGTTGTATGCAGCCTTTACGTTTTACCTTCATCTGGATTGTAATATTCCAATTACCTGTTGTTTTTTTTCTGAAAAAAAACATGTGGAGGCTGATTTTTTATTCTATACAATTTGCTTTTAATCTATTGACTTTGCCTCTTTCTGTAAAACTGTTTCATGATGATTGTACACTATTTACCAATGTCCGCATGTCTGTCTCATTACATTTCATATCATTTATTTTACCATTGTTATAGTACAATAACTATAATTCATACAGGAGCACTGGCAGAAGGTGAAACCCCTGTGGTGTGTGAGGGGGGAGGGGGCATCCATAGATGTAATGCACAGTGCATAGTGGTAGATATAGTATGAAACATTTTTAAAATTCGTAAATAGCTGCGCTGATATAGAAAGATATGAAATACAGCTTTATATAGAATGTACGAGCGGGATCAGTTTTAATTAATTTATACCAAATCAATGGTTTGAAATGTACTCTAAATGTTAGGCTTCCACTTCGGAGGGAAATTTATTTGATTGTGTTCATTCCTCGGGGGCCTTCATGGCTGAGTGATTAGTGTGCTGGGGCAACACAATGGCTCAGGAGCCTCTTCAGAAATGGCTCCGGAATTACAGAGTCACGGGTCTTCCTAGGGCACTCGACCGGTTTCCTGCCACCTATAGCTTGCAGGCATCCTATAAGTAAATATTCTTGAGCACCATGAAAACAAAAATACCTTGAAAATGAAGAATCGTCCTCTATATTCTACAAACGTGTAGCGATAACTTATTTCTATGGGCATGGCGATTTGGATTTAAAGTGAATTCTCAAACAGAATAGCAATTGTATGTGGCAGCAGGGCTTGATTCCTGAAATTTATTGGGAGAGACGGATGTCTAAATGCTGGTGTATCCTATAAATTAAGACTTGCTCCTTAACGAATGCCAAAACATCACATGATCCACATGTACCAATGCATTTTTTTTACATATTTACTTGTCATATGTATAACAAGAAAAATGTTACAGCTACTGGAAAATGTCTACACAGCTTTGACACTGAAATTTAACCTGAGAAGAAAAGGTTTTGGTAAAAGGCAATGGAGAATATCAAAAGTGGGTTTACGTGCATGGCCTAGAATTTTATCCCACTTCCACCGCAATATGTATGTATGCGTGTGTAAACTGAACGTCGATTGCATTCAACTAAATAATGTGCGCCAGTATTTATTTACTTTCGTATTCCTTAACATATGTAACCGTGTAAATTGTGCACATGGCTAAACAGAATGTGTCAATAAACCCACTGATCAAGCATTTTTGTCAGAAGGAAATATCATACCTGTCAATTACTGAGTTCATGTTTCATTGCTAGATTCTGGTCTGTTGGTGGGTTGATAGTGGTTTAAATATGGCGACTGTGTGGTAATTTCACGTGTATTTATTAAGCATCTGTATTGGAACGACTAAAATGCAGTTAAGCAATTTTTGGGAACGGCCCAGATGCAGAAACATTACACAGTGTGCTCAGCCGAAAGTAATTTTGTTTAGTTGTATAGAATGGAAATTATACACACTCCTGTGTGATATGAAACACCTGATGCCTACACCCAGACATTTACTGCCAAAAATAGTATAAGAATAGAATACAGAGATCATAATATACCCGTATTTAACAACATTTTTAACGTCAAAAGTAATCTTGCATAGTTCGTTCTTTATTTGTCCAATAAAAAGTAAGGTTTCCAAACTTAGTCACCTACAATCGAATGCTAATTTTTTAAACATTTTAATTCATTATATATCTGTGTTGTAGGCCTTAGTAAGAGTGATAATATGGACAGATAAATCTGACCAGTTCTCGCCTTAATGTGACCAAACATGGTACAGTGCATTAAAGTTTATTGGAGAAAAGCATTTTATGATATGCAATTGATTTCTTATTTATTGAAAAAGTCATTTCAAGGAAAATGCTTATTATCAAATATTGCTGCTTCGGCATACCAGATTCCATGAAAGAGTAAAATAGCTTCAACCAGTTCTGAAAGAATACATGGTGGAAAGGAAACAAAAATGTGTATTGGCTCTTCTCGACAGGAAAGCAAACATCAAACACATCTAGATATATCTAATTCTATTCACATAGAAAACTGTTCATACCTGTGACCACAGAAACAAGCGATCGACAGTCAACGAACCGTAGAGCAACTTAGAAATTCCACAGCACCTGCCGAGAGATTAACATTTGTCGATAAAACGGAAGAGAGCAATCTGTTATGGATAACAACTTCTAAATTTATTAACACGAATGCCTTCTTCCTTCTTCCCGTTTATCGTACGGCCCGCGGGAGCGAACTGCGAACGACAGAAAAGACACTGGCCTTTCAATCGCTAGGACATGAGATGTGGGCTCAATCCCAGCCTTGGAGAGCGTATTTATGCATTTCACCCATGTCACCGTTCATGTAGCCCTGGTGACAATAAGCCGCCTTCACAGTCCAACAGTTGTTGAGACCTTTTCACCACCAAGATGACGCGTACTTCTGTGCGTCGCATGTGGGAAAGTCCGTCAGTAACTTCCCAAACGCCGGTGGCTTTCCCCAGTACACTGATTGCCTCTCTCACAACAAACGACCGTCACCGTAAACTTGAAAACTGTTTTGGTATTTCGTTAAATAATTGAATGAATGGGAAATTATGCCATAACCTTTGTTTCGTGACACTACACAAGCACCGTTTATGCAGTCGGAATGCACTATCTTAACTACCCGATATTTTACCTGCAATAACTACTAATAGCTTTTATGCTGAACCTGAAAGAATAAAGACGCTGAATTCAAATTACACTTTTGTAAACAGTTACCACTAACTAGAAAGTGGGAAATGCCTTTCTTTTCATATAAGGCATTTTTAGTACCTCATAAAACTCTTGGATCCATCATTTTGACCTAGTTTTTGTTTTAAATTCGTACTGAACGTTGATTTGTAATTGTTCATGGGATGATTTTATTTCCTTATATCAGAACATTTTAATGACACAGCTGAAGGTTTGTGTATGAATGTGAGATACTCAGTTACACCCAGTATAACGTTTATTTACATGTGCGACTCTGTCAAACCAACTATAACGTTTTTTACATGTGCTACTGTGTCAAACCCACCACAACGTTTACTTACATGTGCAACTATGTCAAACCCACTACAACATTTGTGATTGTTCCAAACTTACTACAACGTTTATCTACATGTTTGATTGGCTTTCACTATCTCCAGATTACAGTGTTGATTATCTTTTATGATTGAGGAACCCTATGTTAATAGGGTTTCATGCTGAGCTTGTTTCCTGGAGGGCGTTTAAACAAAATCTTCCAAAAGCATTTTGGATAATGTGCAAATCAATGCAAAGGGCTTCCGAACAAACTGAAGATTCTACAGACTTTTTCATATTTTAATGCTTTTGTGACAATCACCGCACTCAAGAGTATTTCACTTTCGGCACTGTTTTATTTATTTATTTATTTTTTTGCCCAGTCACTGACCTACCGTCCCACGCGTGACACACAGATTTTAAGTCACGGTGTGAGCTCAAATTACATGTCATATTGGTGGATGGCAAGTAATCTCTCTTTCAAGACCAGACAGGCTGCTCCGTGAGCTCTATCGCTTATTACTGCCACAACAGTTTAGAAGTGGTTATTCTGTTACTAAGGCTGCAACTCAAAGACTGGTATCATCACAACTCGCCTCCTGGCCTATTAACGGTAAGTTTGTCTGGCACAGGCTGCATGTTCTTGACTCCGAATTGATGTTTGATGCTAACAATGTTTCATTTATTTATTTATTTATTTATTTATTTATTTATTTATTTATTTCCTGACTGTTTAATGCTGCGTAGTCAGGTTTATGGCTTGGGAAAACCGGTGTGCCCGGAGTGCTCGGAGTACATGTCAACCACTAACCAAGGCACATGGCAGACTACCCGCTGGTCGAACCCCCCGACATCCTTGGATAAGGGCCTGTTGGCCACAGCAAGCCAGCACTTTGGTCACCCGAACCAGTGACCTCTTTGGTCAAGAGCTTTATAGTCGTAGCAAGCCAGTACTTTGGACCAGCAATACACCCCACCTCAACCCTCCCTCCAACCCGCATTGTATATTTGTAGAATCCTTACAAAACTAATAGCTGGTTATATAAAGTGATGTAAGAAATGCTTAGTACCATTGTCTGTAGTCTAGCGAGTTTTCGGCTAGGCCGGGTCACAAATTTTAAAGTTTACATGTACCAGCGTTAATATAATATCCCTCTACGACCAGGTAAAATCCGTGGAGGGAAATCTATCCCATACTGACGTTCTCAACTGTTTACCGGAAAATAATTACGAATTACCCGCAAGTGAAGCCACACGATACCCGCGTCGTGTGGCAAGAGTCAATAACAGTAAAATACATTCCTTTATTACTATTGCATTGTAATGTTTCCGATGTCTCCCATGTGCGAGCTGTAATTATCCAGCGGATAATTGGGACATTTGGTGGCGAATAAGGAATAAATGAGCCAATAACGCTCTAGATTTACTCGCTATGTATTATTGCTTGGGAGTTTTACCTCCCTCGGCTGCTCCAGTAAACAGCCCATGATATTGCCATTAGAAGTGTAGACTGTTATAATGTGAGTTATTATATGGACAAATTGTCCTACAGTGTCATCTATTTAAGTGCCCGATTCGCCGAAACTAATGTATAGCTTCAGTGTTGGGCGATGCGCGGTGTTTCATCGTCTCCAGCATGTCTAACTACCACTCCTGTCATCTTAATATTTGCCTAGTCCTGGAAACCTCGGAAGAGCTGGGTTGAATCTGACAAGATCATCGAGGGCAAAAATACTCCTCGATAACAGATTAGTATAAATATGACACACACGTCAGTATTTACTGGAAAATCAAAACTAAACAGAAAAACCTGGCACTATGCAACTATCACTTGCATTAAAGAAGTTGAATGGCGTTGAATTAGAAATCATACATAAGTACCTGTGATATGCTAGAAAACACGTACAGGTTATGTTCATTTAACTTCTATTTGTCAACATATTAATGGTACTGGTGTTTAGAGTGCTGGCTGCAGGGTCACAAAGTTGTCTCGGACTTTAATAAGATAGACTTAGTCTTAGCTTCAAAACCAGACTAATGCGCTCAAATTGATTTATTTATTTGGTTGGTGTTTTACGCCGTACTCAAGAATATTTCACATACGACGGCGGCCAGCATTACGGTGGGTGGAAACCGAGCAGAGCTTGGGGAGACCCTCAACCATCCGCCAGTTGCTGGCAGACCTTCCCACAAACGGCCGGAGAGGAAGCCAGCATGAGCTGGACTTGAACTAAGAGCGACCACATTGCCGCACTAATCAACGGAGCCAGGGAGATCCCTCTGCGCTCAAATTGTGATTCACCTTCAGGATCATTATTTCAGGATTAAAATTTGTCCTAGAAGGTCATGACAAGAATGAAAATTCGGCGATTAAGTTCAGATGAAAATGAAATGTTACTGCATGTTCCAGAAGTTAAGGCTAAATCTGACTTTAGTTTAAGACAGCATTTTGATCCTGGGGATTGAATCTCGTTCAGTGGTTCACCTTGCTCAAGTGACGTTTCTACCGGAGCCATTTCATAAAGGACCGTCTTGGCGGCCTAATTGTTTAAAGCGTCCGCCTTGGTGTCCGGAGATTCAGGAAATAATCCTGAGTTGGGTGATACCAAAGGCTTTAAAACGGCATTGAGTGGTTAGAGCAAGTTATAACTGGACTTTTCGGCTTGATGTAGGTATAATGCTAATGGATGAGATGTCCTGCGTGGTGTTTTCAGCATGATGCTGTAGTGTCGGCAACATTCTGGCGGCATGGATTCGCCTTGTTACAAGAAGACGCAGTATACCAACATATTTACTAAGGACTCCTCGTCGTCATACATGTCATATAACTGAAAAACTGTTGAGTACATTCCCGTTCAAACACACATACATACATTTTTATAAGATGTGATGCAGTAATAACTTTCCCTTTGGAACTAAATGCTGCAAAGGGAATTGTTCTCATTGTGTTTTCATGTTATCACGTTCGTTGTTAATTGTTGACACAAGGTCTGAGATAGGCAAATGTAAGGCGCCTGAAATTATTATTCAGTCAGAGACATGTTGAATGAATTTTTGCTGTGTTCAATATCTTTTGCATAAAACAATTCTGGGCCACATGACTAAAAGCAATGCCCTTTTCATATCTTTTCATATCTTTACAGCCTTTTTTTCATATGCACGCCCGTGTAGACAATTTCAGCAATGCCCACAAGGGCAGATTCCGCATTTTATGTGCGCTTTGTATTGCTCCTGTCCGCAAAGCCATAATCAGAAGAGAATTATAAGGGTATTACAGTGTATTCGCCAGGACACAACACGGTGGACTCTAAGAACTCTGGATGTCAATGTCTATGTGTGATTTGTAGATCAAGGTAATAAGAGGGAGCGATTGTAAATCTAGTAGACTAAACAACCCTTAAGCCGCGTATGGATTACACATCGTGCGTTAAGCTAATACTAAAGCTTTTAATGATTATTCTACGACAATGGAGATGTCTAGAAAGGTAGGGACAAAACATTTTCACCTCCAACTTCTGAGCATTGAGACAGAATTGCTGTCTACGAGGACAGTCCCTAATTTTCTTGTTTTTCTGCGAGATACGATCGCTCTGTGCTATTTCCTCTATTATATTAGGCGTTCTGATCTGAAGTCGAACCGAGATCGGCATTGCGCTAATAGAGTTCGTTTATTTTCAAATGGAACTGATTCGAGTTTCTGTACTTGTAATTTTGTACTTGTAATCAACGTATTTCGATATGTTAACAGGTTGATCGTGATTCGACAAAGGAATAAAGCGCAGCAAATAAAGTGCATTGACTTAATCCCCATAAAATAGTCATGATTTTTTGTTTTTTACCTGCTTATTTTTCCTGTCTTTAATTATTTATAACCTGCTGCACAATCAATCGATATTTAACGCTCCTCTCAAAGATTCATTTATCTTTGTTGTAATCAGTGGAATTAGAATAACCCTGGACAACACCCATGGACACCTCGCGTCCATCATCGCGTTTGTCATTTATTCAGCGGTCAGTTAGAACATTTTAATCTCCCAAAACAAAACGATGCGTACGTTTCCATGTTATCAAGTGAATAAAACTTCGCTGTTTCAAAGACTGCCGTGAATAACATGATATAAAAAACTCTAGCACAGAGAGCAAAACCAGAGCAACTCTGATAGTGTGTTCGTAGACAAACTGTCACAAACATATTTACCTTGTTTAAATTGTTTAAAATGCTGTGTTGTGATGATATTTGATAACCAATCACATGAAAACAATGCAAAGGAACGTGAATACCTAATAAACCAGTCCTACTTCGAGGAGGTTTTAGTAGGGAAACAGCGTTTCCGTCCTATAATGTATTAGATATCCTAAGTGCCACACGAAGCTATCCATCACTTTCCCATGAACAAATAACAAATAATCGCTTTATGCATGTAGTTAGCGTTAGTTTAATGAAAACTGTGGGTTGCAAAAGAAAATGGTACTTTTTATCCACCAGTACAGCACTCCCTCAGTGCTAAAAGAAGGGAAAAAAACAGTGCAAATTCGCAAAAAGTTTATATGCTTCCATCTCGACAGGGTTAACTCAGTGTCCAGATCCAACGCATTTAGCACGTCACGACCTTCGGCGTGGTAGAGCGAAGGGGCTACTGTGACCAGTCAGAGTATCTGCCTTCAGTGTGCACCACCGATGATTTGCCATCACAGGAACTTGGGATTCTATATGTAACCAGGTCGAACTGCATGTATGTGCGTATATAAATTTAGTCAAGTTTCCACTCCAGCGACGTGAAAGAGAAACGTTGACATTGTTGACACGGGTCGAGGTCACCTTCACTAGGGACACTCGTTAAGTGAATCTAGAGAGACACTCGCAATTACTGACTCGCAACGCTATTTTGTTTGACGGCCGGTACGTGTAGGCGTGTGTCTGTTTCGAGGCCTAGATTCACTTAATTAGTACCCGGAGAAAAGGTGGCCATTAACTTTTGGACACCGTTGTCAAACCGACAAAATTACTGAAACCCAGTAACACGGAATAGCCTTTAGATGATGAGTGCTTTTGTTTAAATGTGGTCTGTTCTTTTAACGCAAACAACCAAAGATATAAGAAGGTATATAAAGTAAAATTTAAGACTCCTTCAAGCACAGGAAAGCGTCAACAGGTGACAGAAAGACTTGCAATCAGTAACAGAATATATACCATCCTCGCTTACACGCTATTGCTAATAAAATATGTATCCAAGTTGCGCTTTCATTGCAACCGCCTATATATCCTACATGGCCATCTAAAATGATCTGTGTTAAAGGATAGGATTTGAAAAACATAACCTCTCGACGATGCAACCAAACTTTTATGTGGTCTCTTTACACTCAGTCTTTGCAAAAATAATGCCAAGTGAATTCTTTTTGAATCGCAGCTTGCAAAAAAAGAGGGAAACTTCAAGACATTGTTATTCAATCTATGGTTCCTGAAGGCATGATTGGATTTATTTATTTATTTGATTGGTTAGTCAAGAATATTTCACTTGTACGACAACGACCATCATTATGATGGGAGGCAACCGGGCAGGGCTCGGGGAAAGTACTCAACCATCCGCAAGTTGCTGGCGGACATTTCCACATGCGGCAGGAGAGGAAGACAGCATGACTAGGACTTGAACTCACAGCGATGGCATTGGTGAGAGGCACTTAGATCATTACGCCGCTCTGGCGTGCTACCCCCCTCCATCACGGAGGCCACCGGTATGTTTAAAGTTGTTGATAAAAAGACACATTTTCGTCGTCATATGACTGAGAAATTGTTCATTACGACGCTAAACCCAGGCATGCATACATACTTAAAAAGACACATTTCATAATGGAAAAGTTTATGCATGTCATCGTTAGCATTTTTCCTGGGAGAACTCTTGCATGGCTTTAGAGCGAGGTTTAGGAGATAGAGTGCACTCATCTGTCATTCCTATCATTTGTAAGAAAATTCGCGTTGAAAGAGGTTATTCAGCATTACACATGAGCTATATCCCTTTTCCAGTCTTTACGGCGTCCAAGTGCACTTCACGATACCATCTATACGCACGTGCCAGTTTGCAGTAGAGTAAGTCGACATTGAATCCGTTGATGATAGCAATGATTGCTTTAATTCAAGGGCATGTTTCATGAGCAAAGAAGGGCATTCTGTGTTTTTAAGTTTTTTAGTAATTAGTCTCTGGCGTGTTGCTTTGATTGAATTCAAAACCCAAAGTATCCCAACTGGCCTACGCGACTCCTAATTCTCTACGGGGTGAAGATAATTCAAGGATTGTGCCACTCAGATCAAATAAACGCCGGGTTTTACATTATCTATATCATTTCAACAATAAAATTACAGTTAGAAACCAAATGCTCACAATTATTTTAATATCTGAATTCTTAGACCGTCTTCTCTGGAAGTGTTTTATTTTTTGGACGCAAATTTGATAAATGGTATCTGCTCTCCCCAGGTCACCGGGAAGTATAGGTATATGATATTTTTGCCCGCACTTAGCGCGATAGCTTAGATTGAGTCAAACTTAACGGACACTAAAAAATAGAGAATGTTGGCTTTGACGAAAGAGGACATCAACTTTTAAGCGTGGGAGAAGGTGACGTTCGTGATCAGCTGATCTTTCAGTGATTCATGTGCGTGAAACTGAACAGTAGCCACAACCATAAACCTGTCGATGAAATGCTCTCATCGCTTTACAGCAGAGAAAACAAAATAGCGTCCGTTCAGGTAGTGAAAATTTAATTCATCATTTCTACCTGCATATCACCGAGTTAGAATGATGTGATCCGTCGCACTCTGTACGTGACCGGCATTGCGATGAAAACGTCTCCCAGGGATAACGGTGCAAAAAGATATCCATCTTTTATCCGACATCTCCTGTAGCCCCGCCGCAGTCGTTTCCGATTAAGTGGCATGACACGCCGTTTAGGGGTTATTGTGCAGCTCATGTTCGTCGAGAATGCCTTGCAGCGCAATGAATCCTCCTCGTCCTCTTAAACCAGCGCTATGCAATTCTCAGTGTATATGACTGAGCAGTCCACATTTTGTCAATTTGAACAATTTTTCGGCATCAATATCAGACAGCGTTAGAGACAGCGATGATTTATTATCCATAATGATGCCCTTCTGTAGGCTTCCCATCTGTTTATCTCTACGTTTCGCATTATTTCGCGACCGATTTTCAGCGGACCAGATATGCTGGTTGAATGACTGGCGTAACCTAGAATCGCTATCCTTCACCCCAATAACTCGCGGCTTGTCTCATTAGTGACCAGGTTCTTTGTCCCGGTTACATCCCTGCTCACCGACAACAGTACTGGCAACACGTGCTCACTATACACGCGTTGAAACAGCAAGAAACTTTCTACACATAGCAGAATAGTTCTAATACCTTTAGGATTATAGAAAATGTAGATTCCTTTACTGAGCTTTTATCAAGGAAGCACAGGAATATATGCTGCAGTCGGTTCTTTAAAAAAAAAACACCTGTCAAAAGATGAAACAATAAGCAATGTATTAAAGACTGGAGAAGTTTTTCCGCCTAACGTAATTCGGGCCTATGCTCTTTAGCCAGTCGTCCATTGCTACCCGCGTGATGACGTTTTATTCGCTCACTGGTGACATATTACTCAACTAATTAACTAACTGGTCTGTGATGTTGTTGTATTAATGATTTTCATTGCTGTACCATCGTCTAGAATGTTTGATATCGAATCAGTTCTTGCCTTGTATATTTGTCTGAACTGTAAATATTTATTTTCACTGCAGATTTTCACCTTCTGTTTTAATATACCTCAAAGTTTTTTTATATATAAACAATGTCCGTTCATCTTAGCTGTTACATTTTAGATGTATAAGTTACTCTGTGTGTCAAAGTTTTAACATACTATCTTTCAATAAGGAGTCGGTCAAATTGATTACGTCCCATCTTCTCAGAAATGGCCAGATTAGTGACATTCTTTCTTTTAACTTGGGCCAGTCAAATTGTAGACATTCTATCTTTCAACATGGACCAGTCGGTCAAAATTCATGACCTCCTATCTTTCAACAAGGGCCAGTCAGTCATATCGTTGACATCCTACATTTTAGCAAGGGCCATACTTGTAACGTGGCGGATGACTAAGAAGGCTTTTTTCAGGATATTTCATCTTTTCCGATTTTGTCTGTCGATCGTTAATGCTGAACATATTAAAGCCTATTCGCAGTTATATCAACTCACTGTCCTAAACATAATGACTGGCATTGGGCATGGAAGTCACAACACCGAAACTACCACTTCCATGTACTATAACACTCCGAAGGCATATTAGTGTCACTGCCTTAAGTTATTTGCTGATGATGTTTGGATGAAGCTTACAACAACACTCTCATGGTGGTTACCAACAATAAGTGAAGGAGTTTGGTATGCGTAAGTAATGTTTCTTCTTGGTATATTACACCTGTTCCTGTATGACCCTTTGAATCAGTACCGTCTGTACGAATTATTTGTTTGTACCACGCAGCTGACGTTATCCAGCCAGATTGGACTATGTTTATGCATAATTACGTTTGTTGAAATAGCGCACGTATTTAAATAATACTAATCAGCAGCCAAAAGCTAAAAATAAGCCACTCAAGGACAAAAAGAAGCGCATTACGTCCAATAGCTTAAAAGCAATACCTACGCTACATTATAAAGACCACCGACACGAAGCCGGTAAACGTTGATGTTGAAGGATTGAAAACATGTTCAACTCCCTAAGCGCCAAATTTCTGAGGATAGCTTGGCTTGCTATAGGCTCAGTGTCAAGTTTATGACAGAACTCCGGAACATCGCTGTTTGTTTTCGTCAAACTATTGGCCTACCCTTAGACCATGATGTAAGGAGGGTCACTTTGGCGTGCTATTTCACTTGTCCAGTGCACAGGGATTTGAAGGTTTGTGGCTTTGCTTATTCTTTTTCGTTTACAGAAGGGTTTTCCCCAGGAGTTGTTTTTGTTTAACATTTATTTACATATATCGGATACGTGTTATGCAAGGCAATTGTGCTTGGATGAAGAAAGTGTTATCTTGTCAGGCAGTTCTCCAAATTGCCTCATGTTGAAAGTGGTACAGTGGCAGCATTGTACAACCTCAGCGCTATGCAATAACCAGAATGCTTGCATAATTAGGGAAAAGCGAGTGAGATTCTATTTAATACAAGACTACGCAATCGTGTTAGAGCAACTCCCCGAAAGAAATTGAATAAGAAAAACTTTATATAGCTCATTTTAGATGAATAAATGTGTGTTAATTGCAGACAGATATATTTACCTCGATGGCGGAGTTTGACAATATTGTAATTTGCCACTAATATTATACTGGTTGTCACTAAACTTTGGTGTTTCAAGATCGAAGCTTTTATGCACGGTGAAAAAAAGACATTTGTGCTATTAAGCTTCAGTAGTATTCAATACCGTCACACAGTCTCGATTTCCCTACTTTTATGGGCATGGGCGGGCGATATGTATGGTTTACACCGTTGGCCAGGCCATCGTCTTCCATGGACGAAATACGTAATGTGGATTTATATGGTTTCTGTCTTCACGTATAACTGAATAAAGAGACCAGTTGTTATTTGATTAAAATCCAGCTGTATATTATCAATCGAAGTCACACTGTTTATAGTTTCTTAAATTTTTTTAATATAAATCGTGCGTGCTGCGGATAGTTTTTGTGATCGGAAGTGAATAACCACATACGTCATAGACTGAGCCATTACTTTTTACGGATGAGTTTTATGACGCGGTTTGGGTTTGGATGTCATTTCTTATATTAACGAACGTAGACTATTGCGATCATTCAGGGGTCGTAAATGCCTGCCACACCAGGAGTGTATACATCCATACAAGCCGTGCTAACGGAGTAACGGGGCTACTGTGCTATAGAAAACTCAACACTGCATATCTTGATGATGACCAAGGATCAAAAACATTGTCAACACTGACCAATACTTTATGGCAGTTTAACCGACTATAGGTGAGTTTCTCGTGATATGGAAAAACGTGTGGCAGACATTAGACATCTCTACTATATTCGTGCTACCATGGCAACCCGCTTAAAGCGAGTTGAAACGACTGTGAGCGTCAGGAAGCTCGGAATTGTCAGAAATCCTGTCATTAACTGTTACCATCTTTTTCCGACCTCTTAGCTGAAACGTCTACATTCGTTTCTCCTGGGAGTTCCTAAAATGCTCTAAGTCAGGTAGAGAGGATGGCAGAGCAAATTCCCGTCAGCAAAAACACAATTGTCAATTACAGTCACTAAGAATGAGATTCTTACATTTCGTTCCATCGATTTTTCTGTACGCCTAATGTTTTTTTTTCCTTTAATTTGTTCTTTCTAATGATTGTCCGATCGATCTAAAATTACGGAAGAATCCTCTTGGTTCTGGCATATACCGTGAAAGCGAGTTAATGAAATGTCGCGTGCGTGACAGTGGGCCCACGTCGCCTGACCATTAGGCGGGGCAATAACTTAGGAGTCATGGGTTCTGCCCAAGCCTTACCACACGACACAGATCCGATGTCAACTGTGGCATTAATGTTTCCTGGAGGGCTACGATGTATAGGGGACTTTTATCAGACGTTAACGATTCTGTCTTGCCAGAAGCAGGGTGCACAACTGCAGACTTGGAGTTAGGGTTGCAGTTCGGAGTATCAAAGCGATATAGTTCATCTTTGACCAGTACCTTGTGCTTTTCGTTTTTATTTGCGCCTTTGAAGGCATAAATATTACTAGGGATGTAAATTTATAGAAACAGCATATTCAGTGTCGTTCTTTGTAGCTTAGACCACCACAGACCAAATAATGAAGATGCCTACCTTTGCCAACAATCTTCGCCAACAAGAAGCTACCAGCCGCCGTCCATGACATGCAAATCTAATGCAAGGAGAATCTAACGAGTCTTTCACTCCTTGTGACACATTAATTGAAATGTCACCATCTGTCACGCGTCTAGAAGTGCAGGAGGCGTTCTTATAAAATGTCAGAGGATATTTTCCCGGCTCTTACTTGCTTATGGACTTCAAATCTTTTCATGAGAAACCGACTGTTTAACTTGGTTAACGACTTACTGGATGCCAAATCATGTCGTTTGTACAACGGAAGCACGCTTAAGCGCACCTAACCGTTTATGTCAGTCGTTTCTACCCGTCATACACGATGTCCTATTGAAGTTTCTCTAGTTTGGCGCCAACATGTTCAAGATCAGCCTATATATGATCGCCATACACCAAGCCTTAGTTTCTGAGGATCGCAAGATATCGGTCCGCCCAGATCGTCGATTCACCAAGTCTGAGGAGGGAATCAATTGTAAGTGAACAGACGTGAATGTTTACCTGTCCCATAAAGCTCAAAGAAATGTTTTACGTTTTCAGCTGGTAGACATTTATGCTCCCAAGTGTTTGTTATCGCTTACCGTTGCTTTCAGCTATTTTGAAATACTTGATTTTTAAGCCTCAGCTGATATTCACTACTTACCACGTAGCATGTGTTTAGTAATGGCCGCCTCATGGCCCATTGCATGGACTGGCTGTGCCAATATTTCCGCTTTGGCCAAATTCCCTCTTTTTTATCTCTCTTTCCGAAGAAAAATTTGGTGTTTCATTGGGCATAAGTAAAGAGAATATCCCTAGAACACAACCATATATATAGGCAAATTCAGATTGTACACGGTTAGATTGTAATTTTTCAGTGGTCCAGCCACAATTGTTTACCTTTGGATATACCACCCGGTAATTGGACAAAATACATGTGTAAGGCAAGTGTTTCGGACAATTTTGTACACCATGTCTGTAGATAAGTTTGTACTCGCACGTCCATCGTCAGGGACCAGCGTTTGAAGGAGAAAATCGACGAGGACTGTAGGAATAAAGTTGATTTGTTTGATTTTTAGTTATCACACCCAAGCTGGTTAATAAGCTGTGTGGTGTCAGCCACAGTGGTGTGTATCACTAGATGACAGACAAATTAAGGACGTATGCTACGTAACATGTCCGAAACATCCCCATGAAGGACAGGTCTAAGTATTTGGAAGTACTGTCGCGTTGAGAGTATTACGGTAACAGCATTTGCAGTTCCAAGAAAACAATATGTTTATTTACCGAGCTCATTCTCAGTAAACATGTGATACTCGAGGCTTAGCGCCCTGTAGTGCGTCCTTCTGTGACTACCTACTTTTCCAGTGAAGTGACTGCAGTCAAACAAATGTTTACTTGTGCAGGTTTTGTGCATTTGATCGGTTGTTAATAACAGCGGCTGTGATCCCGTTGTCCCGATCATTTGAATGAACACGTTACGGTTTCATCACTCTCGGAGTTTTCAAGTAGATGAAAACAGGCGGTACACGTATAATTATCCACTCGCTTTTTCATATACTCATATATTCCGCATGACAATGTAGATATACCTTGGTGGTATAGCATTACTACATCGTATACGCGCCACTCCAATCTTGATGCCGTATACCCTTTACCTGGATATTTTAGACCAGTGCGTAATCTGTACATAATGGGCAATTCACCAGAGACTGGGTAGTAGCAGTTAGAGGCTCAGTCTATTCTTTAATGGAGACTGCATGTAATTGCCTGTTTCGGACACGACTTTTTTTCTGACAGGTAAGAAGTTCAGTCATTTGATTGGCTGAAATGCTCAAGCTCTGATTGATGGAGTATGGCGGCAACTTGCATAGCGTTCAGGCTTCTCAATCCTCGAAGCGCAAGTCTAACTAACTGCACCTGTGTCTATGCCCATTACAGGGTTGTCACACGCCACTTAGAATAGGCCTCACAAGTCTCTCTGTAAGAAAACGAGGTTCGCGAGAAATATTACTTCCGCAATTGCCGATTTACAACAACAACAACGGAACATGGCTTTTTCAATCCAATATTGTGTGGCTTACACCAGCGATGGCGGCAAGCTTCGGCGAAAGGCAGAGCTTTCTGCTGAGGCGGGACACATTCTGAAGTTTTCATACGACCCAGAACTGTTTCACGTCGAGGCAGTGGTACAGTCCTCGTAACGGGATCGATCTTATAAGGTGACGGTAATTTTACTCTTGATTTTTGTACATTGACTTACTTAATCAGTTACTGAGTTAGTGTTCGATCAGCACCATTTGTGTCAAGTCAGTTAAATTCTTATATGGGTTTAGGGATTTTGCATGACTATTAAACTGTCTTCTGGATAAATATACAGTAAAACTGAATATGAAAACGAATTAATGGTGCAGTCAAAACTACTGTTATCAGTTATCATGCATGAACCAGTCATCGCACACGAACGGTTAATCGTACACGCGCACTTTGGGCGCCCGTTTGCCTTACAGCCGCCGAACACTAACAGCAGTTGTTTGAAGAGGCCTACCATAAACTTTGAGTGAAAACGGCACAGCAACGTTTGCAGAAAAAGACATCTAAAATGGCAACAAATGGGGTGTACGATAACTGGTACTCCTGCACGATGACTAGTCGGTTACCGATAAACACCTGACATCCAATTTGTGACTTATGTTATGGTAAATTCACTTCATTCTTGAATTTCTACCACTAAGGGTCTTTTTCAATGCTCAAGATTTATTCTCATTTCTCTTCCCATCCCACACACACTTTTTGCCTAACTCGGCGGATGAGTGTTATGGCATTACACACACCAGATGTGATTGCCCCCTGTAGCTTTACAAATGTCATCATGTGACAGCTGCTCTGTTGTTAAATACGATTTAAAGTTTTCTTTTTTATAACTTTACTGGTATAAAGTTTTATGCAGCACCCTATTTTAATTTATAATTGTTTTTATCACAATAAGCTTTAAAGATTAGTGTGTGGGTGTGTGTGTGTTTTTGGGGGGGGGGGTTGTTTTTGTTTTCTTTTGTTTTTTTGTCCTACATATATGGATACATGTGTGCATTATGTTATCAGAATATGCTAAATGTTGTTCAAATAACAATAGGTAGATACTTAATATGTTTTCTTCTTTGCCAAGAGACCAAAAGCCTGGACCAGCTTTATCCAGACCGTAAACCAAATTATCGGTGAGCATATATACATGTATTCACATAAATACAGTGAACAGCTATTTTTGCACATTTTCTGGTAAACGATAAAATTTGTCGCATGAATTAATGCTAGGATGTTTAGTTTCACTTCGTAGGGATAGGTTAAAATGAATATTGTGATATTATTTATTTAACACTTGCAACAAACTGTAATATATGGGACTGAAAACGCCCATCACTGACCAAGATCGTCAGTTCTTCTACAACTGATGAGGGAGCTTAGGTTCGTTTCACTGGTCTGACATGTTGGAATGTTTTGAGCTGATTTAAAGCACACTCTCCTGCTTCTGTTCAAGATCCTTCTGAACTACCGTATTTATATTTGAGCTCTCTTGATATTTGGTTTCATTACTATGCCACATTTGATTCCGTGAGTTAATTTCTATGTTATGTTGATATTATCAGTAAAATAATTTGCACAAAATTGCTGAGTGGGCCTAATATAAATGTTGATTATTTTAGTTTTCGAGACAAAGATGTACAAACTGCATTATCATTTTTAAATTGGGTAATGAATAACATTTCGAAGTATTCTTCAATGTGAGGCTACCTTAATGAAAGGAAAATACATAAAGATCAAAATAGCTGCTTTTAGTTTTTATGCATATTAATATGCCACAAAACGCTATTTCCTCTATTTTCTAAAATCTGAACTGTTTACTAAATATTTTTTGTAGCAATGCATTGGATATTATCGCCCGAACCGGTTGAACCAAAATCTTCATTTCCGGTTATTGCCGATATCCTCTCCAGCCCAGACGACATCTCTTATATAGCGGACAAGAGGGCTTGGCTTCAGGACACCCTCCTAATTTCAGCTGAAGTCAGACAAGAGATTGTGGCAGATACCATTGGCCAGAGGGAGAACCAGAGGTGGTGCATTGCAAAGAAAATGAGGTTCACTGCCTCAAACTTTGGATCCCCTCTTAGAGTAGTGAGACTGAATAGGAAATATTTTAATGTTGTTTTCATTAAAATGTACAAGTGTTTTCACATTTCTGAATTTGTGAATGATAAGTGTAGATGTGTCAGTTGGAGACTTCAGTGTAAACACAATCTAAACTCTGTGTTGGTGGTTATTACACAACACGGTCAACTTAAAGTTATGTTCCTGATTATTATTTCAGATATCTGCACCTTTTGGTAATTCCAGGATATCAGAATCTTTGAAAAACATCTTACAACTTGGACACAGTTGCGAAAATTCACTGGGGTGTGACACATGAGAAGAGTGCCGTACAACACTATGAAATGTGTGGAGGACAGATCCAAAAAACTGGTAAACAAATCTGATTAAATTGTCAGTAGATATACAGTTTACCTACATATAGGTTTATGACAAAAAAAATTGTGCTTGAAGATTTTTGCATTACATAGCTTGATTTTTTAATGTTACGTTTGTGGATGCATGCTATATGGAGTGGTGCTATTTCCTCCCTCCGTTGGAGTCAGAATGTACGCTTCAATTCACTGTCCTCCGGAACTGCTAGAAGTGAATTGTCCATACTCCATAAGAGATTCGAACATTCACAACCATGAAAGATCCATTACTAGGTCTTGGTAGATGTTCATACAAATAAAAATGTTGCAGAATGAGATTATGCAAACACTTTGCTTTGTGAACATGTTTAACTTTTTGCTCCTGAGCTACACTCAAACAGTAAGCTAGGACTTTAATTCCACACAATATCGCGGTTAACATTGTTGAAAATTTAATTTCTAAATATACATCACATGTAAATCTAAAACACAATATATTGTTGTTGATTTTTCAGGTGTTGAAAATATGAAAAAGTCCCACAACTACTACCATCAAGTGCAGGGACAGTGCATATCGCAGAGATGTCTTTTTTTTATGTGATTTTGTGGTGTGGACGTCCAGGTATATGGTTGTTCTGTGAGTGGAAAGAGATATGGAATGGAGGAACAATTTGTAGCTTTTAGTAGACTTTTATTTTGAAAAAATAGTGTCTTTGTTGCACACACAGACATTCCTTCTTTACGGAATGCAGAGTTATCTGTTCCTGGGAGCAGCTATCTGACGTGAAACGCCATTAAACCATTGCACCATAACTGATTTAATCTATGAAGTCATTCAGCAATTTGGAAACGCCTCACTCCCCTGACGTTGCACAAAAATGCATCCTTTAAAATACCTGTTAGGAAAGGAGACAACTCTATAATTGGCGTGCTTCACAGGGCAAAAAGCTTAAACACCATCATGTGCGCATGTTTTACCCTGGGCTTTTAGATTCTAGTGGTTACCCTTTTGTCCCAGTTTACTTAAATACTAATAAACAGTCAGTAAAACCACAACAAAAGCAGATATCTGGTATTGAATGGAAAATGTATGAAAATACCTCAATACAACACCATAATGGACACGTGTTGAATTTTGCACACATATTAAGCTTTAATTTATACATTTAACAAAATCATCTGCATTAATGACACACCGTGGTAATGGCAAAATGTCCAGACCATTAATGTACTTAATTCCACACAATGTTCGAAAATACGTGTGTTACTGAAGTAAATTGAAAAGTGCCATAAGATATGGCAATACCTTTCATTTATACATGTAGATGTCATGGCCATGATACTGTTAACTGGTATAAACTGTTCATCAGCTAGGGTAAGTAAATAGAACATATCCAGGTGTAAGTTTACTTTATCAAAAAGAACAATTTATCTCAATTCCGTATTGAGCCTCGCCACAACAGGGACAATTTACTTTTTTTCAAACAAATTATGCGAACCATTTAACTATTTCTAATATGAAAAGTAGACATTGTACGTAGATCTTATGCCGACCATAATCAGGTGACAATGAAGTTGATTGGGAATATGCTGTATGTCAGTCTCAAATACATATTTCATCTCAGCAGTTACTCTAAAAACATGATATAAATGCACTTAGTCTGCCGTATCAAATAAATGAGCCTGTGGAGATACACCTTGTTACGAACCATATGTAACTGAAATGTACCAAATGTACCTTTTTGTTAAATAAGCCTGTTGGTCTTTATTTAACAAAAACTTTTATTAAAACAAGAGAAAAGTATTAACAATGTTTGAAAATATTCAACAATACTGAACACTATTGCAGATACTGTGTATACAGTGCAAAACACACGAATAGTCAAAATTCTTACAGCTGGCTGTGTGAGTCCAGGTATAGCACTCAAAAACGTTGGCCTAGAATATACACAAGTATGCTGGATATAAACAAATCCCACACAGAGAATAATGCTTTCTTGTTGTTGTAGTGATAAGAACCTTGTATGACTGGAGAGAGACCATCTACATTTACGAATGTAATTATATATAATGGAAGAAATAAATTAGAACAATTACTATGACATATTTAAATCGATTGGAGTAGACTGATTTGTAAGACATAATTTTCAGAAGAATAAAGAACAAGACTGTTAACCTGCACAGTTTATCCCACTTCTTTCTGATCGTATTGTTGAATGAAAACCTAAACGGTTTACATCCAGGTATCTCACTCCATTTTCCGAATCGGCGATTGCATAGTGATACAAAACACTGGCCCATATTGAAAATCCGAAGAAAAGAAGGTTTAGCAAAAGAAGACACGTTCGTCGTCTGCTTGGCGACAAGTCTGACAAAGTCGGCTCAGAAGTCAAACGAGACTTGGGAGGCTTAAATGTGCAGCACCTTAGCGGCGGGGAGAGCCATGTACAGTCAACAGTCGAGTTGGTTTTGTAAAAGTCTTACTTACAGATTCGCATAAAGATATTGATGTATAATGGAGTGAAGTTGATTGTCGTAGAGAAAAGTTCAGTCCACTTTATATGTAGTGGTGCTCATGCACCATATGTTCGGTTAGTTTGCTTTGTGCAGGTGAATCTGTGTTATTTGTGTCAGTACTCTATGATGATAGAGCATAGAGCACATCGACATGCATTCACGAATGTATGAAACCGGATCATATTCCATGTATATCTGGATAAAAGGTGGTTTAAAATCATTAGGGGAATGCCCCTGGCACTACTTTGTCTTTTGATGCCCATCCATTCAGTCGCATTGTATTTAATAGAACACACTGTCACGTAGGGAAATAAAAAATGATAGTTTAGCCTTTCTCTTGCTTTATACCTTGTCTGCAGCTCTAGATTGAGACCTTATACGTATCTTTACGATCTTGGATATGTTCTACATGTTGTATAATATTCGTCACGTGTACACTGCAAATCCTGTGGTTTGTGTAGGTAAGTTAAATTCTTCAAACGCTGGCGCGAATGAGTGTTAACATAGTTTGTTATGGAATGATATAAGCTACATTTGGTTACATTACATGAATGCTTCCAGGCCTAATATAAGCTCCATGTAGGTATGCCGGGCCGGGTGTGTCCTATCCTATATATCAAAAAGGTTGCCCACCTGCAAGTACAATTAGTTTGAGCTGGTAAGTTCTCATCCACATGAACGAAGGGCGTCCAGTCTGGCTAATACCGCTGAGGTCTTCCGGCACCCAAGGCATCAGCAGTGTACATCTACCCTGAGTGTATGAATATGAGTGTATGATTCCTCTTCACGATATGACTGAAAAATTGTTGATTACCCAAACCCAATATATATATATATATATATATATATATATATATATATATATATATATATATATATATATATATATATATATATATATATATATATATATATGTATGTATGTTTGGGTTTGGGTATCAACAATTTTCAGTCATATCGTGAAGAGGAATCATACACTCATATTCATATATATATATATATATATATATATATATATATATATATATCTTGAGATCTTGTGGAAGGGTGAATCCATGCCGCCAAAGTTCTGCGGGCACTGGAATATCATGCCAAAGACATCAGGCATGACACCCCATCCAGTCACATTATACTGACACGAGATCAACCAGTCCTGTTCCTTGCTATAACCCCTCAGTGCTGAGCGCCACGTGAGGCAGCAACAAGTACAATTTTTAAAGTCTTTGATATCCCGATCCGGGATTGATCCAGCATCTCTCGATCTCAAGGTCGTTATTCTTCGCAAGTCCGGATGCGAAGTAACTAAGGTTATGCCTGGGCCATCCGTGATAGTTTTTGTTTATATTTGTGTGCAGTTGAAATGCAATGCATAGCTGGCAAAACTAAGCCAGCGACAACAGTTCGCAAATGGTCACACGCAACTGAAATCTTGTGAATTTACCCCAGTTAGTGTTATAACCTAACTGTTCATGCAGTGAATTCAAAAGTGGCATCATTTATGTTACCTATCGCCATGGGTGGAGCAGAATTAGATAAAGGAAAAACGGTATTGATGTCCTTAACAATTTATTTGACACTAATGGTCTATAAGGCATTTAATGATTTTATTACCGTTACTCATTGCAGGAAACGATTACGTACACAAGGTACAAGGTCGGATATTCAACCCCTGTGGAATTTCTGGTATGGAGACTCCCGCGTTGTCCCCATAGAGAGACGCTTGTTAGGAATGAAGTAGTTTATTGAACTTCTTCTCAAGAGCAATTGATATCAATGAAGCACACATCTGAATTGAATAACTAACTATTCCCAGCTGTTATGACATTCTCTAATGTTTTGACACACTTCAAAATAGGTGCAGAGAATTAACATGAGCTAAGGCAGGGCCTGCCATCGTTGTCTTCTTTTTCATAGGAAAGCAAGTTGCTCAATCTTTTGTGGCCAAGCATGTTAAATTGGACGGGAAGGTGCAGTAATGATCAGCGAGCAGAACTAATGATCGCAGTACAACTTCATGCCACATAGAATCTACATGGATTTTCTTTTGTGCCTCGAGCACACAAAAGAATCACATGTGGACATGGAATAAAAAATTATCACCCTGTAGAGCTTAGCTGAAATCTACGGTCGAGGAATTTCTCTCTTTAAGAGCTGAGGGGAAACATTTAGTTATATGAAGGTGAGGTTCAATGAGTAAATTAATAGAAGGGATAATACCAAGTGAAACAAGAATAATCTCTGCATTTTGTACCAGAGTCAAGTCGAAGGGGTATAAACCCCTTAAAAGGGGTAATTTACAGATATTTTATTGTTTTACGACCTTGAATATAAGTTCATTAAGAATGAATGAATGCACGGTTAAAGCCTAACGACAAAGTGGCAGCACATCATCCACATTGTAGCGAGGTGCTATCAAACTGTAACAACCTGAAACAATCGACAGGTCGATTCAATCAATCCATCCAATGATTTTAAACCCATTCATCCACCTAGTCATCAGTTAATCAATATATTGAACGGTGATATCAAGTCACCCATTCATCAGTTGATAAATCCATTCATCTATCCATCAAACGTAACCGCTCAGTTAGCGAACCAGCTTATAAATTACTACGTCAGCCAGCTGTCAGTTAGCCAACCGATTACTTTGCCGTCGAACTCTAAGGCTGCCCTTAACGTCCGGTTCAAATTTTCGGGCAAGAGAAACTCTTGTAAGTGATGAGGTGAAATAAGCGGACAGGCCGGTGCTAAATACCATTTACGCTTTTGCATGACTCATGCCTGTTTGGTCCATATCCCTCCCCGGCAGAACAAAAGAGTACCTCTGGGAGTCCGGGGGCTTACGGGTAGACCAGGGGTAGCGCGTGTGCAAGACGAATTTAAGGCGAATCCCTTCTCGTTGGTTCTGAGCTCACAATCGAGCTTAATTGGGGGTTAGACAAACTGGTCAGCTTACCGGCGAGCTTAATTATAAAGTGAACGGACGGATATGTCACCTCGTCCGGACAAGCCCAACAGAGGTTCCGGCCAAAACGTCTTGCATAATGGCGAAACTAACGACTGGTCTAAGCGCAGGTCATGTCGCTCGATTCCACATGGGGACCACCGTGCGGGTCCTGTAAAACGATCAGCCGAATGTACAGCGGCCGAAAGCCAAATGCTTCTGTAATCCTTAGCAAGTTTTCTGGATGTGACCCAGTTGGGGCTCTGGCTTCATGTGTGGCACGGTGAGATTAGCGAGGAAAGAAGACAGGGCCGCTCAATACGCTGAGAACGAACGGCTAATAAAGTTAGTGCGTCATTATTGTGCGGCAATAAATTACCAGTTACTGAGTTCATTTCGAGTTTGTGAGTTTTGGACGAGAATAAAGTAGACAAGAGGTCGAACTGGCAGAAATGCAGTTCACTGATGACGAGAGAAAGCGAGGACATGTGGAAAATGCTCAAAAGAAGTTGTAATGGAGACTAAGAAAAGCCAATTACCTGACGTAAAGACATTGCGTGATTAAATGAATAGACATACATCCACTAGCATAGAAAGCAATAAACTGTGAACGACAGTGGAGTTTTTGTGGAACAGCAATGACCCGACTAAGAATTTCCGTGTTAAGAAAGATTGCCCAAAAACGAGTTTACTAACGAGCGAGAACATGAAAAATTTATCAGTCTTGGGAGGAATCTAGGCAATAAACCCACTATGCACCCAGGACAAACACCAAATAGCCGTTAAAACAGATAGTATTTCTTGCTTTTATTCGATTGTTCTTTAACGCCATTTTCGTGATGTTTGCATGTATATAATGGCGATTAGTATTTTTATGAGTTGAAGCCGGAGCGCTCAGATGTTTAGCTTTAAAAAGTTCTTCACAAACTTTCCTCGCCGTGATCTTCTTGCTCGCTCCCCATATAGGTGAAAGGCGAGCGATTTTCATCGGACATTATACAACTTAAACGTCGTGTCAACAACGCCTTTAATCGCCTACTGTCGCCAGTTACAGCAGCAGAAAACCGTTATTAAAAGCCAATGAATGGCTTCGCATTTATTCTTTCATTTGTCTGATTAATGTTTGTCGATCCGTCGCTTTCAAGATTATTTTATACTTCTAGACCGTACACTGTAAAATGACTAACGCACAACACGTTTCGTGGGTAATTAACTTCAAGCAAGCGTGTTTAATAATTATACAAATATATTTAAGTATTAAGCATAATGTCTAAATCATGTATATATAGACCTATACTACAGTGTAATAATCTCCAAGTGTTTAATGTTTGATGCATAAAAGCGTTCATAAATTAAGCATCGAAATTTACAGTGTAAAGGGAAGTTTGCTAGCAGCCTGCAGATTGTCGTGGGTTTCTACCGGGCACTGCCTGGTTTCCTCCCACCATGATGTTAGTCCTTGTGTATAAGTTAAATATTCATGAGTACGGCGTAAAACACCAATCAAATAAATAAAATATAGGTCGAGAATATTTTCTCTTATTCGACGGAAGTAAGGATTATGGATGGTGGTGCCACCCCCTTGCTCACACACCCATCAACTCCACCCGTAACCCCTTAATGCAAAGCCGCACTTCGGCGTGAGAACATGTACGCTGTTTCTAAACTGCGTGAGAGAGTCTCATAGTGAATAGTGCATGTCTCTGTATGTGCATGTGTGTGTGTGCTACCGCTCCATCCTATAGAGACTGCCCGATTGCATTTAGACACACTCCGTGAATTGATCGAAGTCATTACTGTGATTCCCGGGAAGAAAGTATTGCTTTTGGAGTATTACGTAGCTCATTCCAGAAACATCCCGTGACATTGCATAACGGTTTGTTGCCAGCCTGTTTAAAGCAATCGTGTTGATTTGGCCCGCTGATAAACCTAGCACTGTGTCTATTTGCCAATTTGCCACTCACACGCAATCAACGCTGAAAACTCGGCCTGCACGTGGGAGTTACCAGTTTTACTAATACTGAAGCACATCGTGTCCCAGTGGATTTTGAATTTATCGGATAACACAAGCTTTAAGAGTTCAACACGATATCTGTCTTCACATGATGACTAGCCATGCCATAATGGCTGTTTTCTAGATGAAGCCATTGACCTATTGTACCCATGGACGTATGGAAATTTTGCAACAATCGTGAATAGTTAAAGTGTTGTCATCCACCACAGCTGAGAGTACTACGGGATACTGGGTTTGTTTTATAACATAATGGTCCCAATATTTGCCACCAACATTCGACAGACACTAACAGTCCTTATAACTAACAGTTACGGTGGAGTTATAAATTTTTTACATTCGCGTCGCTTCTATTCATTTACCAGATCAGGCAGTGATGACACCAATGAAGGTATTCTATAGACATCTGAAGGCCAAAATAAAAATTTTGTTGTTTCAACAATGTTTCAACAATCTGTATTCTACTGGGTTATTTTTAAGCTCAAAATATCGACCGGACGAAGTTAGTCCAGGTCCAGATGTAACCTGTCGCAATAAGCGATACTTGTCACTATTGAACTAAGATGACTGATGTGCTACCGTCCACTGACTTTAAAGAACAAAATGACCTGCTTCAAACATCCTCTATTGCACGTCGTTGAATGGTGAAACATTCATATTTCAATACTAATGTGGATGCAGTATCGTATATATCCTTTCCATTTTGATATTTATTACCGTTTTACGCCATACCCCACACAATGGCGCCTGAGTTTATGTGTGTTCAACAACTTCTGTACATTGGAAATCAACATGTATTTGCCAAACCTCAAACGTCAGTGGTTATTGGTCTGGTGCGGTATTGTGTTGTTGATGTCTAAACTCTCAACTATAATATCTGTTCCATTGCGTATATCAAAGAACCGGTTTTTTGTAAACATGGCCAACATGTTTATGGTGTTGTTTACGTGGTAACATGTAAGCAACCGTATTCTCCTGACTAAGAACAGTGAAGCAACGTGACTCAAAAAACTGGCTGATTCTCGATGGGAACAGCGGATTTGAGAGAAGACATTCCTATAAACCTGCTGCAGCGAAAAGTTTCAGTGAATTAAGGGGCCTGTCTTAGAGAATAATCAAATAACCCGGTGAAACAAAAGACTCCATACCTTTATCTTGTTCATTTAGCCAATTGTTCCTCCATGATGTAAACGTCTATACGTTAATTAGGCTCATATAGCCAGTTGTCCTTGGATATAAATGTGCATCACGCAAAATCCCGTGTGACCAGGGCAATGGGACAACAATTACGAAGAGTCCTCAAATCGCTCGCCGCCTGTCCTGTTCGTTTTAACTAGTGCGTGCATGCGCTCGATTTCTTAGCACCGGAAGCTGTAATCTCTAACCTTGGCTGCCACCACCACGTACAGACTGCGGCTGGCAGCGTCAGTACGCCAATGTGCACACACCCAGTACAGTAATCAGATTCTGCACTTTGTAGTTGTGTGTTTCCTGATTATTGGAGGTTCCAAGATTACGGGTCACAGATTGCGCCATGGCTGGGAGTCGCAACTGTAAGTCATGCCCCCGATTTTGACATCGGCTTTCATTCTCCTTGTGATGTTTTTGGTTGGATATAGCGTAAGTAATTTTGTGATAGTGAATTTTTGTGATTTTTGAGATAGTGACATATTCGTATGTTCTTTCCCTTAGTTGGAATCACATAGTGAACCTGTGCTAAACAATACATTCGACTGAATGAGACATTTCTAATGCATAATAAACATTTGCTGCATGGTACATGAAATCTTGTGTAGATCAAGAAAAACCTTTAATTTCCCAGATTTCACGATGCACCACAGCCTTTTGATTTATTTAAACATTTGTTTTCAAATATTTTCAGTCTGTATTGACCACTGTAATTATTGAGTGAAAACGTTGATGAGAGCCTTTAATAGCTTTCATCACCATTACAGGTTTCCATCTATATTACATACTTATTATACACTGAAGGTGTATTACACTTTCCCATCTACATATTTTCATCTGCACTATACGCTCTCTCTACACCACACCTTGCCATCCGCACTGTGCGTTCTCATCTGCACCACAACGTTCTTCTATACACTGCATCTTCTCTGTACTACAGTCCGTGGTCTCATTAACAGCAATTGTAGATGGCTCGAGGCTTCAAATTTACTTGGTGTGTAAAAGCTGTTGTCTTTTGGGGAATTTATATTCCCGGCTCTAAGCTTGCTCATTGTGAGTTACAATGCTAATTTCCAATGACTCTCTTTCATTGTACTTGACATTCAGTGTAATTCTGTTCCCGTACATGGGTACACAGCCGGAGACCTTATGGGCCCTCAACCTGCAACACTAGGTGGTCACTAGGCATATGGTTAAGGCCCCTCTAAATACGTTCACAGTCGCCATTAATCGCCCAACCAAACAAGTTCATGGTTTCATTATCGTCCAATTCTGGACTACACTGGATTCGTTCGTTCGTCTTTATTACCTCGTCTGTGATGGCGAATGAATTGTAATACGTTTTCTGATTCCGTTTGATGGCGGGAAGGGAGTGCACAAATTGATTCCGCACACACCCAAGTATGTGCTTTAACCTGTAAGTGCTTAACAGCCCTATAAATTGCTTTGTGCTTGATTATTCTCTGGGTTATTGCTTAGTAGAAGTGCGTGGTGTCTTGATGTAAAAGTTAACTGGGTGTCATCTAAGGACAGGGATAAAATTGCAACCAGCTCTCATACAATAATAATTCACATAACCTTTATTTTAAGAAGATGGTTTAATATTATATTTTTGAACCTACAGATCAGAGAGGTGTTTGTGGTAGATGAAGCAAAAGATTAACAAGCTCGATTCATATGTAAATAGTGCATAAACGGGTAACCTTAATATTTCGTATCTCTGCTGTTGGGATGCATTCCCACTGAAATTTGCACTGAGAATGAAATTTGCATTACCGCTAAACCATGCATTGAACTGAAACTGTTCATTGCCTCTGGAAATTTGTGCACTATATGAAAGCACTCAAGAGCAATGTAAGTTATTTGTGTAGCTCAGAAATGTGCCTCTTTGGTTAAACATGATACCGATACCAGTAAAATGTATAATCATGGAATGGTGACTATGCCTCATCTGTATCATACTGAGGGCCAAGCCAAAATTAGTAGGGCATTACCAGTAATGAAATCTAAACATACATCGACTACAGTAATAAACTTGCTTGACCTTTTCTTGGAATAATATAACAGAACAAGGTCTAAATTCAGAAGGAAATCTTGACCCTGATCTTGGCTATCAGCGAAATAGATTTCCACCTGATTGCATGCTCAACATTTCCGAACTAGTTTGGCTTCCTTCCTTTTTTTATGGAGAAAATATTCAAATTGTTTACAGTTATTCAATTGTACGACGTTGATTAAAGCTGAGATATGTTTATTTGCAGATGTTTTATATATACCATTGAGACACGTAAAAAACAAATGCCTTGGGTCTGACATTAGGCTTGTTGTGAGGCTTGTGTCATTTTCACAAAATTCGGCGGAAGGAGACCTTTAATTGTGATATTATTATAATTCACTTCACATTTCATTTCGTTGTTTTGTTAATCCGCCTTGACTTGTAGCGAAGCATAAGGCGTTACCCTCCTACAATCTTACATAATGACCATTTTATTGAAAAAGCTAAATAACTTACCTGTAACGCACATAGTTTAAATTCCCAACGTAGTTTTAAACTCGAGATAACTGTCATCTATCAGTACCTTCGGAAACTTTGCTCTAACCTAGATGAACAGTTAGCTGCTGGAATTAAATCGAGACTGGTATTCAGGCGTTCATGTTTGGTTTGACATTGAGAGTAATTTCTGACATCGAAGCCAGTTGTGTTTCTTTCATATGCCAGAGAAGAAGTCAAAGTGGGTCAAAATCGTGTAATGCTTCGATGTTAAAGAAACAAAGATCTTTGGCAACACGGTCGCGGGTTCAAATCCAACTACGGACTTCTTGTTCAGTTTTTGTCTTGACCTCAGGAGATTTGTCAGGCGCCTGACTCAGTCCACTTTCTTACACAATTGATTTTCTCTGTCACCCGGTCTTATCAGGTGAATATTTTTGAGTATGGCATAAGGTATACAGATGAATATAGCATACACACATCAAATAGTTTTTACACCAAGTTTCACCGAGCATTTTACTGTTAATGAACCTTTAGCGACAGCCCATGTCTTCACAAGGATATCACTTTCTACGAAGATAGGATTGTGTGTCGGATTTAAAGCTTGAATTTATCGATGTTTCTATATATTGCACTTTTACCTATATATGCAGACACATGTCAACATGTAATCTCAAGCGGACTAGTGGAGTCTGTCTCCTGATTAAACGCTACGCTATTACACTTTGAGCTATATTAACGACGTGTTTTATTGACACATTCAGTCTCTCGCGTCATCCTGCGGTATCCTAGCTTTGGAAGCTATTTTCGCATTGCCGTCTTTCTTTGTCTTCCTGTGTGACTGTGGGGGCTGTGGCTATGCCACATCAGATGTACATGTTTCCGCTCTGGCAACTCATATGTGTCCTACAGTATTAATACGATTCGTTATCAGCAGTCTGAGTCATAGCTGTCTGATCTTTTCCAAACGTTTAACGCCTTTTCCACATGCTCTTTGAGTGTTATTTCGACATACTGCTACAGTACCCTTGTTGAAAGCGTGCTTTGGTCAGTATAAACAATATGGTCAGTAACTTTATATTTTCCAGAAAGGTCTTGTTACTTTATGATTTAGTCTGCATCTTAGGTAAGCTAAAGTCTATGTTAAATGAGTTATTTGTTCGATCATACGTGGGCTATGGAAAACGTAACGCTACTGCACTTTCTGCTGGATAAAAGCGCTGTAATTGTACGAGGAAAAGATGCCACGTCGGTACTTAAACTAAACTAAAAAAAAAACACTGTTCATCCATACATGCAACTGATTCTTGTTCTTTTCTGTTTTTAGCCAGGAAGTGGTAGCAGAGTTTTTGGATAGTCGTGGGAGAGTCTTTTGTAAATGTCAACTGAAACGGCAATGGGGAAAGGATCCGAAAGCAACGAAACCATGGCGATGGAAGGTACAGATATGGATGCAGTAATGGCAATGCTAGCCGTTTTTGCCGTTGTGGGGACGCTCGGTAACGCTCTTACTCTGTACGTCTTCTCCAAAATGCTGAATTCTAAACAGCATTTAACGTCGACGATTTTCATTTTGACTCTGGCTGGAACCGACTTCATCACCAGTGGCCTGATCATTCCTTACACGATGTACATGGAATCCGCGGGTCATCGGGTCAAGTACGACTTCATCTGCAAATGCTACCACTTCCTGGCCACAACCACAGTGCCATATTCCGCCTTCATTATGGTAGCCATTGCTGTGGACCGCTACATATGCATCTGCCATCCGTTTTCTCAAGCAATGACGACATTTAGGGCCAAAGTCGTCATCGTTTCGTTGGCTTGTTTCGCTGGCGGCATGGGAATCATCACATCCCTTTGCTACGGCCTTAAGCCCAGTACAGCAAAGGTCCCCTTTGAACACAATATCACCTCTCCAATTTCTGTCTCAAAATTTGTAGAGCTTCATAACTCGTCATATTTGCAGCCGTCAGCGCTAAGGCCGGGGGCTGACGTTGCCGTGGTGTTTAAAAGATCTTACAGCGGCTCTGGGGAGAACAAGAGCGTGGGCTACTACGACACGAAGTTTCCATCCACTAATATCACGGACGTCGACCTAGTCGCTCCCCTCTGTGACCGAAATGACTACATTTTGGATATAGGATTTCAGAAGGCGTTCCAGTGGTTTAGTTCGTCTCTGTTCCTGGTCGTTCTCGTCGTCGTCTCCATACTGTACTCCTTGATCTATCGCCGAGTGTTACAGCGACGGAAAGCTCATCCCCATATCTTTTCCACTTATTGGTGTTTCTGTATTCCGAAACCTGGAATAGACCGCAGCCAAGGGACGGTCAATGAGAACGGTTTTCAGGATAATAAATTGAATGAAAAGCGATCGCTTCGCTCTCAGTCGGTTCGCAGTCCAAACGCCAGGGCGGATAAAGTGTTTTTGGCGAATCTGAAAATCGCCGTGACTCTGTTCGTCGTAACCGTCGTATTTGTGGCGGCTTACCTTCCAGCCTGGCTCATGGCCCTGAAGGTCGTTCACGAAAATATCATCGTGTTTTACATGTACTTTACGCACAATGTCGTAAATCCTCTAGTATACGCTTTCATGAATCAAAAGTTTAGACAACACCTGGCAGAGATCGGAAACTGTCGCAAACAGCGGGAGTTATAGGAGGTAATTTACATGTATACAAATGGAGGTAAATGTGATATACTGGCCACAGAATGAACTTCATTGGCGTTTCTAATAAAGGATCACCGCAACTGTGGAACATGCCACTTGTACCGTCACCGTATGTATCCACATCAGTCAACTCAAAACTTGTGTCAGGAATAGTCTGTTGTTCATTTCAACTCCGAGAACATGTGGGTGCATGTCAGAAAATCTCACTTGTGTATTTTTACCATAAACTGTACAAAGCTGAACATGATGCACACGCCAAAGCAGCTATTATATGTGCGCATATTAACATATACGTAACGCAATTATACATGTTGAATTGTTACACATATATTGTGTATCTGCGGATTTATTTTGGAAAACTTCACCCTAGTTCTCCTACTATAACGGCAAAGCGTGGCAGAAAACGTCGAGAACATCAAGAACATTTACAACAAACTGCTTAGATCGAAGTATTGAATTCTGGACAGTTCCTCTATACTCCTACACACATGCAACTGTGCTTAAAGCATCAAATAGTTATTTAATAACAGAAATGTTTCAGCACAAAATACTCTTTGGTGTTTTTTTCTACAGGTAATGAAATGACTGCTAGTTAAACTCAAACATCTACATAATGTGATTTTGACCAGTTCTGACACAATAGTTGGGCTGGAAGCACTATATTCTATTCCAGTTCTTACTCGGACATTTCTTGCTTCTTTTTTGTCTGGTTGTTCTTCGAAAAGAACACCTATATAATTTCATTTCATTTGCACCAATGTAAAAACTCTTCAGCGAACGCGTCAGTAAAAGCCATCAGCATTTTTAACTTTGGATTTTTGTATACACTTCTGAAAATATAACGTTTTGATCAAGAACGAAGCGAGACAGCCGTGGTGGAATTACGATCCTTATCAAACCGTCGCTGATCTGATACGTGTATCAATAGTGGGGGTACTAGGTAAACTGGAATGGGGGAAAATTCCCCTGAAAATTTCTGATGAGGGGGAAACTTCCCTGGAGATGATGAGCATATGACTCGACAGCTTGGACCTGAACTGTATCTGACAGGGCAAGTTACCTCACTGAACGTCCTGTATATAATTGTACATATACATATGTTTTATGTAAATAACTATAGTGGATTTCTTGAAGATAAAAAAGTTCGATGTATGGGTATTCTTGTACACTAAAGCATTGTTGAGTTGAATATATATATTTGTGACGTGTTTTTTCATTAACGTCTTGGTTTTTATTCAAATTATTTATGATTCACTAAAGGAGCTTAAGGTGGCCAAAATGTTGTAATTATTGACTGACTGATTGATTGACTGACTGACACTGGCGTGCCGATGAATTGGGTGTATATATTCCCAATGTTTCTTACGGTGTATATTTCAAGCTTTTGGTTCTTTTCATTCGGTTGGCATTAAATGTCATATTCCAATATCCTCACAGAATTTTAACCGATAAGTGGCAGATGTCTGATTGAGATTTCCTTGTTCATCATTTTCAATTCCTATTTATACATTTTACTGGGTTGGTGAACTGTTTTCGTAGTAATGTCTAAATTGAAATAACGCGTACACTTTGACAACGTTTCAACGAACATATACATAACAGGGAATGCCGTAGCCTGTGGCCATTCATGGGTCGGGTCCGGAATCGCCAGGATATGCCGTTTTTGGACTTGTTGATGTAACGTTAAGTATCATCACCGTGGATATGATAGAAGGTGGAAAGTTTGCACAAACGAGGGCAAGTGCAAAGGAAAACAAACCGCACAATAATGGTCGTGCGGTAGAGGTCCGTCTTGTAAGCGGAACATCCAGGGTTCAGTTCCAAGTCAGGTTGTAGCTTACAGATCCGTGACTTGGTGCTCAGCTTAACAGAAACGGCAACAGTAGGGCAAAAGCATACATGCATCGAGACATTATCCTACATTAAGTTTTAACGTAATATTTTCTTTTTGTGATGTTGCATAACCGCTGTGTAAAGTCGTTCACAATAGAAAAATCGATAGCACCGCCATGTTATCAATTTTAACCAACCGGGAGTGAGTTCTTTCTATAAGCCACTGATGCCATGCGAACACTGTTTTGGCTTATGCCGGACAAATGTTGCAGATTTAAGGTTTATATATAAACCTAACCAGCACATCAGGTAAAAAAACATGTGTGGGCGTTTAGATCTGCTTCCACCACTCATTCGAAATAACTGAGTATAAATGATTGATTGTCTTCATCACTTATTGAACTGAACCAGGTACAGACACAATGTCTTTGGCTTGGCGTTCCCTTTAGGCAGCACTGTAAATATGTCAGTATCATGAGTGGTGGGCTACAAGGGAGAAACCAATGTGATCTAACCAAAATAAACTTCAGAGCAACGTTAAACCCTGATACATATAATAAAGAAAGAAAACAATCCTAACAAATTACACCATATGACACCAATTCCTAACAATGCCAAGTTGTAGTGTGACAAAAACGTTGATCCAGCAAAGTTTCGAACTCGCTTTACTTAGCGTTGGGCGGGCAGTCTTGTATGGTATCAGACAATAAAGTCAACAATACACCATCAGCATGCACATATTAGGCCTCTTTCAATTCTCCTTTGTTCTATGCCGCTTACTTTTTGCTTAGACGTCCTTCAGATCCGATTTAAAATATTTGCACACAGAGAAAATATGGCGTAAGAGAAAGATGATATTCTTTCATCTCAGATTGTTTATACAATGTCCGATCCTCGGAAAGAATACCATGAAGGTAGCTTTTGAATTATCAAAAGCTTCCTTCATTGTATTCTCTTCGAGCAATACTTCTTGGATGAATGTACATATTTATGAAAACTATGAATGTATTTCTAAAGGCTTTTCGACGTAAAACATCTTGTGTGTAAAATTGCAAATGAATGGTTTTCCCTTTGTTCTAAATGGTGAATTTCCAATTTTCTAGCTGAAATATGTTACAACAATTCTGCTCGTTCCGAATTCCAGTTCAGTCATGTCGAAAATTCCACCATGGTTTCAAGGATTTCATATGTAATTTGTAACATCCAGCAAAACTAATAGACGGTTTACTGGAGGCTGTTCAAGTGTAATAAATCTCGTTCAAGCCTTGCCGGACCTTGATGACAATATAACCGATCGCTGACACTCGTGTGTCTAACGCTCGTTGAAAACCATTCGTCCTCCGCCAAAACAACGTCCATATCTGCAAATCAAACATGGAAAATTTGGTCAGTAAACTGTCCAAAGCCAATTGAACACAGGTGAGCACGTTTTCTCCACCGATATAGATACCCTCCATCTCATAAGCAATAATCAAATAACTAAATAACTAAGCAAATAAATAAATATACTTTTGCTCCTATTTCAAGAATCGTACACAGATGAAATTCAGGCAGAGATGCACTATACAAGGAACCTTCCCCGCCACGACATAACAAAAAGCAACTGCTGACAGTCAGTGTCAAATCAACCGAAGGATTAACGCGCTCCGAGCATTGTCTGCACTAGGGTCGGAAGTCTCAACCATTCGAGATACTAAAGTTGAAAGTTCTTGCAGGAAAATCCATATTTCAGGCTTTAGGCTTTTTTGTTTTCAGGCGTGAATCAATGTGATCAGTGGACCATTCCAACCCATCAAAATGTTCACTGGTGAGAGAGAGATAGCTTTGGAATTGCGCGGTATATGTTCGGTCGGTGTGATCAACAACGCCGCCACAGTCTTCAGCGGTTTTTCCTAATATCGCCAGTTTTTATTGAAAGAGTTTTGGCTCAATTAAAACTTTCGGCATTCGCCAAGAGACAAAAACTTATGTCTGCTAAGGTGCCTCCTGAGATTTCAGGACGAATTGTTCTGATGGCGTGAATGTGCAATTTTCTAGAGATAATCAGCTTTATGAGTCCTGGGATCAGCGAATAGACTCAATTATGAGCCTGGTAGAGGCTTTGTGTGAAAGAACCTGCCGTGCCGGTTCAACCAGTGACGTATGTTTAACAGCTCAAAATCTGCGCTAACCGTTTTCGCCATGTCCATAATCTGGTACATACTTAGCTAATCAATATATGGCACAAATGTGCTGGTATTAAGCGCTGTTCCTCAGATACGCAATTTCATTGCTTACCAGAATTGTCAAAAGAGAAAGTATGTCAATGAAGATAGAGTTAGATTCATAGTTCACCTAACCTAGGTGTCCAACGCATTTTTTTCGCTTTTCAGCTCTTAAATTTAAAGGGAATGCACAACTATTTGTCAATTTGCCATGGTGAACAAAAGTGTTTTTGCAGTGGTTACAAGGCAAACATCCCTCAATTACATGTATGTAGATTATTCGGTGTCGTCATTCAATTTTATAAAACTTTTCTGACAATGCTTATTGGGTGCATATGCATCTTTTAAAAAGTAGTTCCTGGGAACCTGACTCACAAAATCCACTGTACATTTACTACTGGTGTTAAGTGCGCGTAACATCCCTGGTAACTGGCATTGAGACAACTGTCATGCCGCAATGGTACTTGTACTTGCGTGAACCTTACGGAGTTTCATGTAAATAATCTCTATTCCAGTTTCCTCGTTTATGTGTACAGTTTTGTGGGAATAACTCCTACTCACAGTTTCTTCAGTGATATGTGAAGCTTTGGTGGAAAAAAATTCTATCCACAGTTTCTTCGGGTCCTTGTGAAATTTTGTGGAAGTATCCCGTCATAACAGTTTCTTTTCTGTCATTTGGAGTTTAGTGTAAATAGACTCTAACCCAAGTTTCGTTTGAGCCGTCCGTAGTTTGTGGAAACAGACAGTTTATTTCGTGCCTTGTGGAGGCTGGTGGAAAAAAGATCTTCTTATAATGACTGCACTGAAGGAATGAGCAGACTTCTGCGGATTTTCCGAAGAAGAATGATTTATCTGTTATCTGATTGCAGTTTAACGGCATGCACAAGAATTGCTCAGTGAAATGATAGGGGTCAGTTTTATGGGTGGAAGAAACAAGGGTACCCGGGATAAACCACCGACTATTTAAGGAGGAACTTTTCATGTGCATGTGGAAGAAAAAATACTACTTATTGCCTGTGTGACCCTCACGTGCAGTTAAAGAGTGTGAATGTACCAAAGTACGACCTGGAAATTCTACATTTGAAACCAGTGTGAGGGGTGACGACGGCTCAACATCGATAAACCAGTCAGATTAACATGTAAAACTAACAATGGAAACATGAGCAGAAAGTTGAAAGGGAAGTCATGAACATCTGCATTCATCTGCATTCACTGATAGAATGTCACCAATGTGTGATAGCTGACAGATGATCATACCTAACCGATGAAATACGGCCTGTTGTTAAGCTACCTCAGTTAAGGTTTATTCTAATTGTTCACGCAAACGTTTATACGGTTTATACCCCCCTGAAGTCATGGCTGATGCGGAGCTAGGTAAAGAAAAAAGTTTTGATGTTAATCGCAGTTTATTGAACGTCACCTGTCAAGAACTACTCAAAATGTAGAGTTGTGATCAAATTGAACAAATAATCACATGAAAAACAGGGCCAAGGCCGTGGATGCATATGACAAGTGTCCCGTATGTATATATGCACTTGCTATAGCTGGTATAGCTCTATAGCTCTGATTGTCTGTGTGATTTGGTGGGATGTCATACCTGGTGTCATTACTGGTGTCTTCGGCGTGATGTTCCAGTAGCGACATAGACTCGCTCTGCCACAAGGAGACACATTATATATACATTCTTAAGAGTCCTCGTCGTCATCTAACTGAAACATTGTTGTGCACGACGTAAAACCCAAGCATACATACATACATACAACAGAACCCCGGTATGCAATAAAAGTCTCTCCGGCCAGATAATCAGCATGAAGGATGAGATGTTAAGTGAGTGAGTGAGTGTGTGAGTGAATCTGGCGTTTTACATACGTGTTATTTGTCTGTGACTACGGTACAAGTAAAATCATTTTGACGAAGCACATAAAGATTTCAACACTGAACGCACGATGACAACTCATGTACCGGTGCAGCCCACCAAAGTCGCGTAGTTGTGCATGAACAAGCACAGCAACCATTTACAATAGCTATACGCTTATAGCTATTGAGAAATCGAGAGCACATTTATTTGAACACCAGATCGCACAGATTGTGGACTCGTGATAAATAGTCAGCCAAATTTCTATGCCATACACTGACAATCGTTCTAGTTGGATAAAACACTCGTAACAATATTCTTGAAAATAATCCTCTGGGTGCTTAGCGCTTTTAATTATTGTCAAAGAATCTACATTTACTCCAGCTTTAACCTATAAAGTAAAGCAAGTTTCACTTAGGCTCACCAGCGATATGCCACCCATTATCCCTGGAGTAAAAAAATGTTCTCCTTCTGGCTAACTGACCCAAAAGCCAATTTTTGATCACGGTGTGTATAAACAGATTTCTTCTGAAACGCCGCCCACTGGAGAAAATGGAGCGGAATAAGTCTTTGTGACGACAAACCCTACCGATAAGCCAAGCAATCTGAGAAAGGAAGCTGGAGTTTATTCATCTCAGGGAAATCGATGGCAAAGATTTCTATGCAATATTTTCAGATGAAATTTACCGTCTTCCTTCTGCTTCATTTATTCGTAGCATGTCAGCTAAATAATAAACAATTCCCTTATCCAAAAGGGGCTATATTCTAAGTTATATCTGTGATAAAGCCTGCCCTTACTGACACGCAGTGTCCCTAGGCGCCGCAGGAGATGAAGTCCACGAATTGGCGATCAATGAGCTTGCTTTTTTTAAGTATAGTTTCAAGAATCTTGTCCGGGATTCCAAGTGCTCGGTGGAGCTCAAAAACTTGGTGAGATCGAAGTGGTTTGTGTTTGGTGAGGTACAGGTGCCTAGTGAGATACAAGAGATTGGTTAGATTTGAATACTTGATGAGACGCAAGGCTTTGGTGAATTGCACGTGCATGATAAAGTGCAACAGATTGGTAAGGCTTAAATGCTTGGTGAGGTTCAAGTGCTTAGTGCATTGCAAGCCCTTGTTGAGGTGTAACTGCTTGATAAGGTGCAAGTCCTTTTCAAGGTTCAGGTGTTTAGTAGGTGCGTGTTCTTGGTGTTAAAGGTACAAGTCCTTGAAGACGTGCGAGTGATTAGTAAGGAGCTCATTCTTGGTGAGATGAAATTGCTTAGTAAGGTTCACGTGTTTTGTGAGGTGTAAGTGCTTGGTGAGGTACAGTTTTTGAAAGTGAATTGCAGTGAAGTGCGGGTCCTTGGCAATATGTAAATTTTTGGTGCGTAGAAAGCGCTTAATGAGGTTCAACTGCTTCGTATTGTCCCCATCCAGCTACACGTAACCCTCTTAAAACAAATGACAAGGCCTGTCTCTCAAATGTTAGTGATGTATCATTAGGTTGTGGCAACCATGTGGATACATCCCTCGGCTTAAATGCCGCACGAATGGATGGACGGACGGATGGATGGAATGACGCCATCCCTAAGAATTATTCGCTTCTACCTACATGTATAATGTTAGTCCGTTTATGAGTAAAGGAAACAGAAAGGCAACAGAGGAGAAACAAGACCAGAGAATGAACAGGAGTGATAATAGATCTACACCAACCGGCTCCTAGACAAAAATTAATAAACGTTCTATTTAAGCTATGTTTCCGATATCCGCCATCATGCTACATTAGTTGGGGAAGCCTGTGTCTGAGTTTAATAAATACTGTGTGAAAAGGAAGAAAGGGACAATCAAGCCAAAATGCCAAAAGGTCAGACTTAGGATGAATTAAAGACTATTTCAAAGTATGTATTTTATGTTTTAGTATCATAGTCTGAATAAAATTTGTTTGTCATAATTATAGCGATAAAACATTTGATGTCTTAAAATTGTTATTCCTAAGTGAGAAAAAATTAGGAACATTTAGGTGTTGGTGATGGATTTTATCTTTTAGCTGTAAAAGGTGTAAAAACGGTGTGATATTTAAAGCAAACAACTCATTGTTTGGCAAGGAGTAGTGCATTCTTGGATATATGGTGACTGCTGTGTGCTATATTTTGTATTTTATGTTCTGTTTTCAGAACGCGACGTTGCATGCTGCGATAATAAACAGCGGTGCATCTGAAGTCCTTGTAGTTCTTATTGTTTTTCAGCTATCCCGACCATGATGAAGACATCGCTAATCGTTTCAGTGGAGAGTTAATGTATCAGATGTATGCAGACTGACTGAGAAGTTGGAATGTAAACTATGCACCCAACCAATTTAATGTGCACGCCGTGCAAAACGCTTGTAAGGCACACATGAGCTTATCATTACACGTCGCCAGGAAGCAAATTCTATTCCTTACACACTTGCATTGATAAAATTGCACATTCCTGAAACACAAGCTGAAAAATTCCCTACTCGTTGGAAATAGTACAAACAAAAATAACAAATAACGTAAAAAATGAACTTTGCCTATAAACCAACGTCTCCGAATCAATGCAATTAGTATGCTTTCTTTCGTTTGACAGTGGTAAATGTTCGCCTTCAAACGCATAGAACGTAAGGTTTCGTGCAACAAAATATAGAGTGTCGCTAGTTGAGATATTGGTTTAAGATTTATGATTTGTGGCCTTGACCATGTACACGAAACATCGAGTTAGCGGTGGCTCTGATGATGCATACATGCGTATTACACAATTGCTCTAATTTGCGGTTTGAACCATTTGAAGGCTTTCGGTAGAAACTATTTCTTTAAACGGGTGTAGTATTTTTCAAAAATTAACACTTCCTAACACTAATTAGCACAAATCAATATCCATCTAAAGCTGGCCATACACGTGAGCTTAAAAGTTAACTCAACTCCACACTGCGTCGCATCTGAAGCTCTCATATATGCCAAGCTTTTGGCATCGTGTCGTGTCAACAGACAATTGACATTGTTTGGGCCATGTATTATTATTCTTGGTCAAAAAATGCTCAGTAGACTTTTGATTACAAGGACTTTGTCGTCTATTTTTGTCTACAGAATATGCAGTTCACAAAAATATGACACTGGCTCCAGGAAGAAATCAAGGTTAATTAGGAATATCTGCCCACACCAGTGCAAAGTTTTATTTCATCTCCATCGTTGCCTATTATTTTCGTAAGTTTCAGCTCATGAGAATCTCCCAAATTCGTGCGAACTAAGATCCAAGTGAAATGAATTGGAAACGTGTCTTAGTACGTATTAAACAAGGACATAAACATTGAAGCAGGTTGTGCGATAGAAGGGGGATAACTCGTCACCAGATTCGGACCACTTACATTGTCGAGTTGTTGTGGATCTGCTTCTGCATGTTCTATCAGGTGTACGCTTTGGAAACTCACATCAGGACCAAAAATAACTCCTAAAAGGCACCAGCTATCCCTCGGGAGACAAAATAAGTTACCAGAGCTTGTCGAGATCTTTAATTAAAAGTCATTATTTAAGAAATAAAGGTTTTATTTTGGGTGTGAAGTGCTTAACGTTCGACCTGCATGGGAACCCGAAACCGACCTCAACTCGACCCAACCAGTCGTAAGTAACCTGCAGGACTGTTTTTTGGCATATACAATAGCTCTTACGACCCGACGCAATTACTGTTCAGGTGAGTTGGAATGAATCGTATGATCCTGTGCTTGCCGAGCTTAAGATACATGTACGTGCACAAAGGCACGTGCACAGTACTGAAGACGTCCGTTCATTTTCGGTATATCATTCATTTTATTGCAAAAATCCAACTTTCTTTCCCATTTTAGTGCAGACTAATTTTACCAATGTGTTATTATTTTGTTACATTCTGAATAGCTTCCTTCCAAAACGAACAAACTTTTATCCCTACATGCAAATAGTACGTAGTGTGGAACGGGATAATACGAGAGTAAATTATTGTCCAGTTATTTATAGCAAGATCCTTGCTGACACCTCCTTGTCTGTGGTTGTTCTCGTTCCTCATGTACCTTTGTGGTACCTTAATGGGGTAAAACCTCGTCACGTGGGGTTCAGCAAATGACGTTGCTCCCAGTGGCGTGGTCTGTGAGACGAATGTAGTGTAATACGCTAAACGGTGCTACATCACATGTATTTTGGTCGCGTCTTGAGTTGTGCCCCCCTGTAATCAATTTCGCACGTAGTCTGCGTCAGTCCATTTCTTTTGGTCATTCTGTCTGCTGTGTACATAACGTGCATTAGGTGACATGTCCGGCTTTTAGGCTTAGAAATCAATGTTAGTATTTCAGAAAATGGAACATTTTCTCTGTAAACACAGATTCACTCACATCAGTGTTTCTACATGTAATTAATGACATACCAGTAAATTACTTCAAACACTAGTGTAAGAAGTAAATAGGTATACAACATAAACGATAAGTTAACTTCACCAAGTTACAAGTGTATCATTTTCTAAAATTTATTACAGCCCATAAAACAGCCGTGAGTGAAAGCTGAGGAAACGCCTTTCTATCCTTTCATAAAAAGACCAATTTTCAAATAAAGTACACTTCGCCTTAGGACAATTTTAGCTGTGTACAAATATATTTGGTTTTTTTAGGCGCGGGGGGTGGGGGTGGGGTTCTATTTTATTGTGAATAAAATGCTAAAAGACGATTGAAATTGTACGGTGAATATTTTGGACCATATTTAACAAGCTGAAGTACCGGAACGAAGACGTCACCGATGTATTTTAGCTACGAACCATCTTTTGCCAGTTATATTTCTATGTTCAGCATGAATACACATGTATATATATCAACATCTGTAATTAACCGCGGGAAAAAAAAAACAGCTATATGACCCGCGTAGCCAGCTAAACAGAATGTCACTGTACTTCAGACTGTTCAAAATAAATTCCCTCAAGTTTGCTACCTCACTATAATATCAGGTGACGCTCCTTCACTGCATAGGTATTTTGTTTTCTGACTCGAACCTGCAACCTTATTGTTGAAGAGGTAGACTCAGTGGTCTGGTGGTTAGAGCGCTCGCCCCGAGGTCGGCAGTGCAGGGATCAATCCCCGGTCGGTCGTACCATAAGCTTTAAAAACGGTATTTGTTGCTGGATCGCATGATGCGCAGCTCTGAAAGGTTAGAGCCAGGAAACAAGACTGGTCGACACGGTGTCAGTATAAAGTGTAGTTATATGAATGTCGGTTAAGTTTTACCTAGCATGCCAATAGGAGATAGAGTCCAAATATTTACGACCAGTTGAGTCGAGTCTTTAACTCTCATGTATGCCAAGTTTTACACAGCTCAGATATAGTCTGTCTCACCGCTCCATTATTTAGGCATTACTGGCCGAACTTACATGTATTCCGCTTGCAAACCAGTGCAGGTCGTAAAGGCCTTTTTCAAAGACGTAAAGTTCATAATTTTATATCTTAAAAGTTAGGTATGGATCTGAACTATTGATAATAATACCATCTACTGTCTGCAGCACTAAACCTGCTGAAAGGTGTGAAATACAGAGTAGGCCTATGAATCGGTACAAAACAAGACACATGCTGTACGCTATGCAAAGAGATGTCTCGCGCGGATACAGCGTGCAATGGGATAGGCGTGGCTGTTACGCATGAACGCTTGACTTGAAGGTGATACATGGCGCTGATCAAACCTGCGACCTGTGCCTCGCTCGCTTTCCAGCTGTTGGCCGCAGGGGACTTGCCCATCTCTCTTCTTCAGCCTGCTTTGTTATCCCCGTCGGCAGACGGAATGCTATCAGCAAAACCCGAGACCGCAAGTCACCCAGAGGTGGGAGAATGAAGTGATGACAACGGCTTTAATAGACACGGCTAGCCAGCTGACTGCTTTATTCTCTATACATGTGCGATTTGGTTATCGTGTAATCGAGATAGCCCAACCTATTCCATATACATATAGCCATAAATGTTGGGCAAAATATGCCAGCTGGCTGATGCAAGTTACATTGGGAGATGGGCCTTTCTGCAGCGCCTGTCAGCTGCTAAGCGCGGACACTCGAAAGTCAGGCTTATGCCCCAATACTTAATTTACTTAACACTTACGACCATGCATGATCGCTTTTTCAAAGCCTCTTTCCGTGCTTTCCGTGCTTGCGGTGTACTCAGATACAGGTGTGTGTGAGTGTTTTCCCCGCTTAATAGCCGTCGTTTCTTTTTCACTGAGGTAAGGCAATCGTAAAGACGCAGAAATCATTTGAGCTTTTCGCTTATGTAACTGGGTGTCTAAAACCGAAGTCTAGGAGAAGTATTTTTCACGGGTTGAAGCTAGGAAATCCGCCTAAGACGAGGTGATCCCTGAAGGGCTGAACTGCGATCAAATCCGACAGGTGAGCGCCCAGGCATCGCAGAGCCAGAACAACGTGCCCGCCCTAAGGCAAAGCGAGACGTACGGATGGAATTTAACACCAACCCAGATTTTATTTGTAAATTCTGGAAAACTTGAAGATCCCATCGGCAGACGTCGAGTTGTGTGATGCTGCGGAAAGTGCCCCTTCCTCACCTCTCCCTCATTACAGTACCATCCTCTTCCCCTCCCGCCGTCCCTCCCACATCTCTGTCAGTAAACAAGAGAGGGACAATGTGCCGATGAAGCCTAAGCCAGTGTCTATGTCAGCGCAGGCATATCACGGATCTTACCGCCTGTAGGAGCTCCAGGCACTCTCGTGGTTTGATCCTCAACACAGGAGTTAAACATATTTACCGTTCAGACTACTTCACCGCACAGGTAGGTATATAAAGTATACAGAATGTACCTAGGATATTTGTTAACTTGGTATAATATTAAGTTGAAGGTGTGAACCATTGATAATGTTAGGTTAACTCTGAGAAACCCTAGAAATTCAACACTTGGAAAATTTTGCCATATTACCATATGTCAACATATCAAACACATCGCTGTGTCCTGTTTCGCATTATTATTTATATGTTAAAATCTTGCAGTGGTACATTAATATAACCCGCAAACCACCATTACGCGGCGTAACGTTTTCAGATGCTGCCTCCCATATAAGCCAGCACTTGAAGCATGCAGCGTCACTTTTAAGAAATGTATGCATTGTAACATTCACATTTTAAAAGTGTACTACTGTATACAAGTTTCGCAAATTAAAGTCATGTCATTTTAAACCAATCGTCACTAGAAAATATGTACAGAAGTAAAATGAGCTTCTTACGGACACAACTCCCCCACCCCTCCACCCTCTTCCATATACTAGAGAGGGGGGGGATATTTGTACATGCACAGTATAGTGTTTTCATTTATGAGCTTTAAAGGGGTTTTGTTCTCGGTTTTCATTACTTTTTTTATTTTCGTTTCTGGATGGATGGAAGTAGGCCTTTACACCCAGATATTCTGCTAGTTATACATTTATATGCGCATTGGTGTGTCCATATTGCTTGTGTTATTTTGTTGTGCATAGGCAATGTACAATATTAAAAGCATAATGCCGGAAACAGCGTGACACGACGTTCCACTGTATGTTCAAAGTTATATCGGGGTATACACGTGGAATACACCAGGTACCCAGTCAAAGTGGTACGCCCCCATATACGATCCTCAGCAAGGGTTGGTGTATATGTAACATCACAAGATAGTCTTCTTCATGGAAGAAAATGGCAGGGGAAGACATTGGATGAATAAATTTTAACTTTTTTTTCTTTAAATTTTTACAAAAGAACCCCCCCCCCTCCCCTCCCAAGAAGAAACAGAGAGACTGTTGTTGTGTATACATAAGGTTCATAAAAGCGAGTTTAAAACGTCTCAGGCGAATAATGTGTAATTTTGACCGAAGATTCTTTGCTCACTTTTTTTCATCCTTATTTTAAAACCGAGAACTGCCGTTGCACGTATGTTAACGTTCCCAAAAGAGTAAAGTAGATGACGTGTATTAAATTTGTCAAATAATTCTCCGCTAAATAATATCAAACTTGCTTTGAAATAAGAAACTGTTGTAAGGAGAAAGATGCGGAACAGATAGAAGGAAGGATCTCGAGTGAGTGCTGCGTAGTAAATTTGCCGGGGAGGATTCAATCTTTCCTTAAAACTGGAAACTACGGAAGATCGAATATGCATTAGACAGGGGCAATGGGGCTGTTGTATGTAGTTAATTTTGCGGATAATTCACGATCTTTTTATAGGAAATTCAATATTAAAATTCTTTAAAATAAGAACTGCGATTACGTAAGGTTTAGACAAACGAAATTCCCTTTTCACACAAAAACCCATCCAGTTCGTGCCAAAAGACACTCGAACGGAATTTCGCGCATGCATCTTAGTTTATAAGAGATCAAGTGTATACAACATATTTATGCTGGACAATTAGCAATACAATAACAGGTAGTGTGCTTCAGGTCTAAGAAATGGTTAAAAACGGAAATGTATGGTATCATCTAACGTCAGCTCTTTCACACCTTGACGACATAAAGAGAAAAATGTACAAGCGTTATTATAATCCCGAAATTAGCCGAAAATAACATCTAGTATATATGTTGCTATATCAGTTACATGGTTACTTAGTGAAAGGATACGAAACTATATGGAGTCTGTAAAGCTCCTTTTTAGTCAACGCATCAGCCGAGCCCAATATGAGGCTTATTGCCCCCATATATTTTCGTATTCTGTCACTCAGTAACCATGTAACGAATTTATCCCACAGAAGACTCTAAAAACTACACTGAAATTTGTTTCTTGAAAAACAAATAAAGCTTCAACAGTAATTTCCTGTCGCGTTGAGATTTGAATTACCAAGCAGTTATCTGGGAATTATGGCGTCATAACATTATGGACAATGTTCATTCAACATTCTTTTGTGACGTTTTGTCATTGTTGCGTCACATTTTAAATGTTACGTCATGGCGTTCTCCATATATGTTGAGTCATTAGACGTATATAGCATCTGCTGCAGAGTATAGAGTTATACGCGTCAGTCACGTGACCGTTACTGTCAAATCCAAAGTAAAGGATTTTGTCTCATGTGGAATAAGGTATAATGCGTGAATTGTTCAGACAAAAGGTGGCGGTATAAAGCAGGTGACTTAGCCACTTTATATACTTCTGAGTATAAAGGCACAGTTTACTTTGTAAAACAACACTGTACAAATTTGCACATCCACAATGCCAATCTAAATTTAGAGGCAAATCTACTCCAACGTCGAAACTTTGACCTCTAGTGTGTTGTGTTGCCATTTTACTACCTCATTCCGTATGTCGGAAACCAGGCGGAGAGGACGTAGATGTAATAAGTTATGAGCCTGCAAACGGACTCACGGTTAAACCTGAAATGTCACATTTTTCCCGTATATTGGTGACAGAAGATGTGTCCAACCTTGATGTGCACGAATAATGTTTCGTCCGGCTTTTACCAGGGACTGAAATATTTTACTTAGATTTGGAAATCAGACCAAGCCCTATTATTTGGGGAAGATTGCCACTCAATACACTCAAGTCTAGATTCGGCCATTCTCTGCGTAAACCCGAAGATAGGCGAGCTGGGTCACGATCGCCACAATGCATGTGTATCAGTGCAACACAAATTGTGTATCACATGTATTACATCTGCTGGAGCACAAAAGTTATGTGGATCATGTGTATTTTTTCCTCTCGTGTACAGTAGTTTTTAGAGAGTATATGCATCGTGACTGTCATTCTTTCTTAAAATAAATCAAACCGTTCAAACTGGAAAAGTAGGATATTCCAAAACAGTGATATCTGTGAAACGTATAATGTGTATAACGTATATACGATACACTGTAAAAACACAAACTTTTACAAAATTGAACATTCACACTTTTGTGTTCTCCATGCACAAAATCGTGTGCACCACCATTACACATTTTTCTTAGCTACACAATCTGTACACGTCTAGTGAACAAAAGTTGTAGATGTTCAGTTTCGTTACGGTTTGTGTGCCTGCGGTACACAGTCGTTGTTAGAAAGTATAATACATCTTTTTTCACGTTTTGCCGTAGTTGATTCTGATGAGTCTGCGTTGTAAATTCTCCCCAATATATTTTTGAAAACGTGTATTAAGTTTTAGTTAAACATAATCGATGAGTGTTCAAGTCCTCAAATAGGCCCCTGACATTTTTGAAAACACCTCTTTGGACAAGACGTTTCAACAAGTTTTCCATGTTCTGTAGTAATGGGTAAAGTTGATTCATATCACTTCCAACAAAATGGTGTTTTCAAAATTATCATGCATCTGTTTGCGGGCTTGCGTGTTATGGTGACGTACAGAGATTTGCTCTGACAACATCTCTCAAAGCCATAGATACATGAAGAGGCATAAGTTTAAAACAGAGGCATCTCCGATTGGCGCCCACATATGCAATTTTTGGACCCTGTATCACTACAAACACGACAACCAGTTTCATCCCACCATAATTCTGGTCGCCTTCAGATAAGTGAAATACTCTTGTGTACGGCGTAAAACACCAATCACAAAAAGCAATAAACAAACAAACAAACACTACAATATTCAAGCTTCAGTTATTCTCATCAAAAGCCCAGCACGTTTTACTAAGTTTCACTGGAGATGATATTTCATTTATAAATGTATAAAACCTTCATAAGTGACTTACATCGGTCCGCAATGGCATTGTATGTATGTGTGAATTATATGTGAAAATGTATACACATTCAGTCGAGACATTTTCTCGCAAAACATAATAAATATCTAAATATTAACCCGTTAATTTTCTGTGGCCATTTTCCCTGGTAGCTCGTCTAAATATTACTCCGTGAAAACGTACATACTATGAAGAAATGAGAAGAGCATTATGGGCATTTTTCTGAGGATCGAAGTAAACCTTCATTCCTCGCAATAATGTTGCAAGGCCTTCCAGCTGTCATGTATAATAATCTCCAGAGTGACACGCATTATTCTCTACCTTAGAAAAGATGTTTCATATTATTCGTTTTTATTTGTTAGTTAGAGTTACGCCCCTTGTAATATATGCTTTAAACGTGGCGGTTATATTCTGGAGACGATCCATGTGGTAGTATTAGCTAGAAGTTCCCTCAGGACACGATGGTCTGTCGAACGCTAGGTCGCCCATGTCAGTCGAGGAATGTGGCGTTGGGCACGTGAGCTAATTTGTCCAGGAAGATTGGGGGCCAGACGGCATGGTTAGAGGGCTCCTGAGGAAGTCAGGTCCTGTGGCTTGACTCCGTACGTCACGGTCTGCGGTCAGTAACGTCGCGTCGGACGCTGTCCACATTCTCTCATGATTTCACTTCAAACCTGTCCAAATTAGCAAATATTAGAGATTTTCGGAAGTGGTGGAGCCTCAAAGGTTAAACACACCTGGGAAGGTGGCCAGCGCTGAGACGTAGCTTCATGAAAGCCCGCACTGACAGTCGTGGAAATAGCTAAGCCCGTAAATACCTGACGTGCTAATATAGAACCCGTGGGCAGTGGGCGCGATTTGGCAATGGCTAGGTATGTTTGCAGATGTCTACTGCAGAAATTACAAACACTGTGACATCACGACAACACGCCAGTGACATCTGACCACATGCTAACCAGCAGTGATGTATTGAAAAGGTGAAAAAGAAAGCTTCATAATATACACGTAAATAAAGTTCTTGAGATTTTAAGCCATTAATTATGAACAATTATGTGATGGTTTCACCTGTACATGGTAATAAAACATTGGTTTCTCGTAGCAAAAAAGTTGCTGTTGATACGACTTGAAAGCCTTGTAGATACGGATTGGTTTAATGTTAGCACTACCCTTATTGTCAGATGTTCATTCGAAAGAGACAGGTATGATGCTGCATTCCAGAAAAGTATTTTGGTAACAGCCATCAACAGTCGCCCTCTATCTCGCGCTATACCGTTGATTTAATAGATTGTCCTGACGATCGTGAGAAACATAAAATTTTATTATATCACAGGATAAATAAACCCTTTTCTGAAATGAAAATGGAAAGGTTTGTTTTGAGAAAGAATTGTTGTTATAAGAAAGAAAAATAGCTTACCGACTGTGCCTGAAGTAATATATTTGTCATTGGTGAATTTTGTAAAGTTTTAATTTATCTCTTAAATAAATATAACAATTAATTTGTCCTCGGTGAACCCTGTGATCATTTATTAATTTAGATAGACAAGAAAAAATTGCAACCAAAATATCTTCAGTATGGTATAGGACACGTCAAGTTTTTTCTTTCAGAAAAAAGTCGACGCTATATATCTTCAAACTTTGTTTCTTAAAAACAACTGCATGGGGTGTAAAAGAGTTCAAGATTTCTCACATTCTGTCGCCTTACTATGGATCAAAAGCGTTAATTACGTCCCCGGCTACGCCTGTGTGCGTTAAGACTCTGTTTGTGTACAGAAGACTTTTGTGTCGCTTGATGCCTTCCGATTTGTTTGAACGCCATTTCACGAGGATATTTCCGGCTTTAGTTGCTGCAGAGAAAACCCCGCTTAGTTCCTCGTCTGTTTGAAACGGTGACATATTTTTGGGGAAAAAAAGTACATGTATTCAACATCGTTTTCTACTGAACATAACAAAGAATATACCACAACAATTCATTATAATGATTATCTATACGTTAATAAACTTATAACATGGCCCTAGACATGAATATACTTGTACAGGCCTAACAGATGTCACTATGCCGTCTCTTAATCCCGCTTCACTTGGAATCCTTAGTTACGTTCTCTTCCCACACAGCTTTATTCAGAATGCGAAGAGCCAGTATGTGCATACTCTCCCAAATACTCTCCCATACTCTCCCTGATTCCCCTACTGATGTCTAAAGTATATCAGTGTATGCATTCAAAAACATCTTCCGTTAAATCTGTTATTTGAAGGATGACGGATTGCATTTTCGTTGATCTAACGGATGAATCCGTTCCTGGTAATGGATTGATACGTTCCTGCGAACGAATGAATCCGTTCCTGATAACGATCTAATCCGTAATCAGGGACGGATTAACCCGTTAGAACAACGGAAAGACAATCCGTCCTAGATTTGCAATGGTTGTCCAACTACTTCACTAGCCCCATATACAAATGCTATGAAATTAAGATATTTGTAATGTGTCGTGAAGTACAGAAGAAATAAAACAGGGTTCAAGTTTTTCATATGACATGTTATCTAAAGCATGGCTGTAAATATTATATATTTCCATTTATTTCAGATGAGCGTAGAGGCTTTGTGCCCCGACGGACCGGCCTATCAGCTCGCCGTCGACATGAGCCCGGCGGTGTCCATCCCGTCTGTATTCCTGAGGACGAGCTGCCAATCTGTCGTCGGCGTGACTGGGCGGCGAACGGGACCGTACGGAGTTCCGTTAGAGACGATTGGCAAGAAAGAGAAGATATTTATCGTGGTGGTATCGATAGTACTGACGACGCTATTGTCGCTGATAGCCTCATTAGCTATCTTAATGTGTCATCCGAAACTCGATGACCCCAGTTTGGTGAGATGACTTTTATGTATTTATTTATTTATGCATTCATTTATTTATGGACGTTTTCTACATGTGTTGCACCGTTCGCAGGAACATATCACGAATTTGACTGTCAACAGGGTTTTCCCCCCAACAGATTTCACAGGAATGTCATTAAATCCTTACAAATGGCACTTGCTCTCCAACCTATACAAGGCAGACGCCATATATAGCATCTTAGCCAGCGTTAAAGTATTAAACAAAATAACTGAGTTTGTTAGTATTTCCTATTAAATTTCCAGGTGTATGAAACCTCTGAACTGATCATTAACCCCCGAGTCACGGCGTTCCACATGTCCAGGCTACAGGACAGGACGAACGATGCCGCGAGCTGGACAGTACTACACAAGCAAGGTATATACATATACTTACACTGGACAATATGGTGCAAATCTTTCTAAAAGTAACAAACCCATGTAATTGTATTTTTGCTATTTCCATGCTTAAACTCAATAACAGAGCCAGACCACATTGAAAAAGGGAAGTACAAGTACATTTATTTATTATTTTCTGTTTGTTTGATTTTAATGTATTACTTTACTTGATTGACGCCTTACGCAAGAATTTTTCACGTGTAGGAAGGAGTCCACTGTCATGAGAGAAAACCAATGAAAACCACCAGTCAGTGGCAAGCTATTTACTAATTTAACCATGTGTGACGGACAGATACGCACATCATATTGGTAGAAGACGAGTTGTTTGCCTATAACATCGTCGATCGCCCACAAACAGTGAGAGCGGAGGATTCTGTCCACCAGTACAGAGTGTAGAAAATACGTTTATATATATGATATATAGGCGTACATGAATGTTTGGTTTAAGATTCGACTTTTCTTCATGAAATTTAGTAATACGTGTATTTTATGTGATTCGTCTTAAAATGGAGTTTAAGCTCATAAATTTAGTATTTTGTTTTCTCAATTTGGTTTTAACTGAGTCGTGTTATTTCAGGGGCTGAGCGAGAGCCATGTATTGGTGAATGCTGGAGCTACTCCGCCTTCCGCTTCAGGTCCCAGTGCATTTCGGGACAGTGTATTTGCCGTGGAAACTTTTACGATGAATCCACATGCTTGCGTAAGTCTAATTATTCCTATCATGCATCTAAATAATAAAACTGGTGCTGGAGAAAGAATATTAGCAGTTAAAGTAGGCACATAATAAGATTAAGGCTCAGATACCTCTAGGATGTACTGTGCCAGTTTTGCACGAAAAAAAAACATCATCCGGGAAAGTTCACCTTAATACTGATATCTGGGTTTAAAAGTGTTAATGCTTCCGGACGAACGAAACTCGAGAGAAATGCAATTCGACGACGATTCCTTGATGAGAGTTTACAGTAGCTAAAGGGACACTACTCTCACGATCTGTACAACATCTCATCCCAGTCAACTCCTGAAGGCCCGTGGTTCCACAGTGCATCAAAACCCATCAGTCACATAAAATCATTATACCGACTCGTGTTAAGAATTACATAAAAAGGAGTATTTTAGACCTGGTTAGTTTCAGTAGGGTATAGTCAGTACATGTCTTAAGTCTTAATTCATCCTTGGGCACCTTAGGCCATAATGATACATTTCATTTTTTATCCTTTTTCAATTCTTTTTGGCCTTCTAGGAAATTTGTCAAATCAATACATGCATGTATTCATATGCAAATTGTTTCGCTAAGTTAATTAAACCACTACAAAATTTTGGAAGCCATTTTAGAAACCAACCAAAAATGATGTTTTACAAGTAACCAACCTGATTTTAATTGATATGTTTCAGTCATGTGTGGTCCAACGTTGCTTTCAGTACGTCGGAAAAAGCTTGTCAAACATTTCACTCATCCTACAAATTAGAGGGTTAGGTACAGCACAGAATGTGTTGCCAAATATTAGCTCTAATATTGGAAGGAATTTTGGGGTAGAAATTCGAAGCGATCCCAAATATCGATTATACTGTATGTTGCACGACTTTGATCACAGATTTTCAAATTCTTTTCTTTAGACATCCGTTTGGGCCTGTGAACGAAAAAATCACAACGTGCCTTTGACGTAAATAAAAATAGTGCACAGGATGCAAGAAAATCTAGAGCCTTCGCTTATGTTTTCTTTAGTAACATTTAATCAGCCGTTACAGGAAATTCAAAGTTTCGTACTGGGAAACAGAGCACTTCAGCGATCTCGTTAAATGGTTATGGAGGTAAATCATTTAATACTAACAGTAAATGCAATAGTATTGCAATATTGCTATTTGATATCCGATTACACGTTCATGAGGAAGTTTCAGCCTGGCATTTATAATAATTTTTGTTTCCTTTTGACTCCTCAAAATGATGAATAATGTTACAACACCATCAATGTCTGCAATTGACTTAAGCGATCTGACGTTATAAGCCATACACCTTGATGAAATGTAGCCCCTCGCAATTCAGAACATTTTTTCATCATCATGGATGCATCCAGTATACAAGTGAACTCAATTAAACATGGAAGTCTACAGCTAAGTCTAACAATCTTCATAAAAAGTAGCAACGTACACACACCCTCGCATCATTTTTTAAGGAGGATTACGTAAAACAATGCAGTGATGCAGGTATTGGCATTTTATTACATGTCACTAATCTAGAAATACTCAAAATGCTTTGATCTCACATTTAACTACTGATCACATGAAAGCAATGCCAAGAGGCTAGACCTTGTATGTGTCTAGGTCACCGCCAGAATCCCGGTGTACGCAGGATGGCAAAGTGAAAGACTATAACATGGAGAAAATCAACAGCGCAGCGATGTTACTATGAAGAAACAATTCTACAATTGTAGAAACTTAGAATGATTACTTAGAAACTCAGAACAGCGAGGACAATATTATACATGGCTAATGGTCTGCCTTTATCGGTGAAATGTGACCTCTTGTTATTTGTTAATTTATTTATTTGCTTCACCGTGCTCAAGAATATTTCACTTATACGGCTGCGGCCAGCAACTATGGTGGGATGAAACCGGGCAGAGCCTGGAGGAAACTCATGACCATGGGCAGGTTGCTGGCAGACCTTCCCACAAACGGCCGGAGAGGAATCCAGCCTGGACTTGAACTCACAGCGACCGCATTGGTGGGAGGCTTCTGGGTCATTATGCTGCGCTATTGCCATAACCAACGGAGCCACGGCGCCCCCCGCCCCCTCAGTTTATTCATTTGATTGTTGTTTTACGCCCTACTCATGACTATTTCTCTTATACCACAGTGGCCAGTATCATGGTGGGAGGAAACCGGGCAGAGCCCAGAGGGAAACCACGACCATCCGCAGGTTGTTGGCAGACCTTCTCACGTACGGCCGGAGAGGAAGCCAGCATGAACTGGACTTGAACTCACAGCGAACACATTGGAAGGTTTTGTGGGTCATTGCGCTGCGCAAGAGCCCCGACCTCTTGTCAGTTGACCTCTGTTGGGGTTTTATTCTTACTGTAGCACCGGTTCAGTTTGCGATTGCCATTTTACGAACTGAGGTTCTATTTTCTTTTACAGCAAAAGTGTATGACTGCAAAATACACAGGAACAAGTCTGAATCTATAGCGTACATGGTGGATCAGGCACAAACAGTGTATTCTTGTGACGTCCAGTCAGGATCCCTGAAAAGAACAGTAGTGTTGAGTACATATGGACATCACAATTCCCCCAAGACAACTGTGGACGTCATAACCGCGTCTTCATGGAATAACCAATCAATTACACTGATTCTTGCGAACTACTTCCCCACAAAATGGAGTTTGAAACTGAATGACGACGTGCGAATTGGGAAAATAGTTCTCGTAAGTAGAGCATATGTCTACACGCTACCTTAATAGCTGTTTTGTATACCGGTGTATCAAGGCTCAATATGGGTGGTTATGTCACCACAGAAATACGTGACTGATTTCATGTGTTCCAGTGGAAATGGTTTATTGTAAGGTTTATAATGTGGTTAGTAACTGTACCAGTTCCTTGAAAGGATTTGCAGAATCCTCCAGTACATTTCTGCTCAATATGCAATGTTTTCCAGCTAAACATTTCAAAATAGGCCAATAGAAAACAAGAATGTCTCGTGTGCGTGTGTCTGTTAACCATTTCACTATACATATGCATGTACTTGCGCATATGCAAGCACGTATCTTTCATCATTTTATTTGGGTTGGTTTTTCGTAGCCGTTTTGAGCTAGTTGTGTGTACACTTTATTTTCAGATATCAAATGATCACGTGGCACGGAGTTCTGTGCAAATAGAGGGCGCCGCGATGAAATCTGAACCTCTCATAGGGAAGACGTCATATCTCGTGGGTTACGGGGACGACCGCTATGGCGGACATACTGTGGGGCTTCTAAAATACGTAACCAGGAAATTTGGCCGGAATTATTCTTTTCGTGGATCTCATTACGCGGACAGGTGGCGTCTCGTGTTACGCGACTGACACAATGCCAGTGCTTCCAGTCGAGAGCAGGGGCTTCATTAAATTATAATAGTGCCTGGACAATCATATTAATAGTGCCATTGCATTGATATATGTAACTTACAAAGTGTTTGAAAGCATTTTATTTACGCGTTTTGTGCCCAGATCTATTTGCTCATGGAAAGTGATGACGGAAGAAAGTGATTCGTTATTGCTAACTTATTTCATACCGAAATATTATCAGTGTTGATTTTATATGCCTTTTTGTCAAAATTACGAGCACTTCATTTATTATAAATTGAAATGTGTAATCGGAGGAGTTGTGACAAAAACATGACTTTTGAAGACTTGTTTCTACATTATGAACCTGAATGCTTTTGTATGCCAACAAAGTGTTGGGACGCAAGTATTAACACATCTAGTATATGCAAAACATTCTGGAGACGTGTACTAGACCTGCACTCTTTAGGATTTATTCTTATTAGAAGTAATGGGAGCCTCCGTGGATCAGTCGGTTAGCGCGCTAGCGCGGCGCAATGGCCCAGAAGCCTCCCACCCCAAGAATGCGGTCGCTGTGAGTTCGTCCAGCTCATGCTGGCTTCCTCTCCGGCCGTACGTGGGAAGGTCAGCCAGCAGCATGCGGACGGTCGTGGATTTCCCCCGGGCTCTGCCCAGTTTCCTCCCATCATAATGCTGGCCGCCGGTGGCATAAGTGAAAGATTCTTGAGTACGGCGTAAAACACTAATCGAAGAAATAAATTAATTTCAGAAGTAATACTTCTATTTATGAGTAACTTCAGTAACTTCGATGGGTACATTGTACATGTAGAATACCAGTGATATGAAAATGACTTTCTTACTTATGTTTGTAACACTTGATGAACTGCTTATGACATTGTACCGGTGTTATTTGTACGCTTATACAAAAGACTAGTTCCAATTTAACCATAAATAATGTATGTAGGGTGAAAAATTCGTTTTTCAAAACAGCCTAAATTAGTTCGAAAAGCCCATCATAGAATTCAAAACGTAAACTTCATATTATGAACTCAAAAAGAAACCTAAAGGAAATAAAGATATAGTTTTTCACTCAGTTTTAGCGCTGTCTTCTTTCGGGAGTACTTTTCCGACCTGAAAAGGTGCGTGATTTTATTTATATATTTGCAAATGTAACTAAATGTGCTACTATTGCAATATTTATCACTTGCTGGTGTTATAAGTCTTAGTAGCCCTAGTGGGCTTACCCAGAGATTATTATCAATAGAGGATTAGCCCGAGATCCCTCGTCCTCCCTGCAGCCGTATTTTACCATCATACTATGCTGTCCCTCTCAGTTTGATGTTGGCATCAAACTTTTATTTTCGTAGACCAACATGTCTAAGCTGTTCGTTGTCCCCTGTGGTCGGGCGCACAGCCTCTATTAAATGCACATGGGTACAAAACTCCTCGACGGTAGATTCCTTTTGAAAGTCATTTGCGTCGGGCTGGTCATGTTGACTACTACGTCATCGTTTTGAAGACCCGTTTTGGTGTTGTTATTTACTGCCGAGTTTCGATCGATAAAGTCCAGCCTGAGCCTAATCGGCCTGCGGAAAGAAATGTTTTATTGGTGCCAACATCAAATTAAGACGGACAGTATGGTATGTTGCTAAACTACGGCTGCAGAGAGTTCAACCGTTCTAAGGCTTGGCCTCTATAGATAATAATCTATGGGTAAGACCAAAAGAGGTAAAATCTTACTTACGTTTTACTATAGTTACGCATGAATATTTTACTTACATGACGCCAATCAGGGGCATCGTTGGAGGCAATCGATAAAACCCAGTTAAGGGTAACCACTGCGCCATGTCAGGTGTACTTCACAAACCCTCTATAAGCGCGGTAGTACAGGCTGTCGGCGCTGGAAAGTCATAGCGTACGGGGCCAGTTTCATGCAGCCCACTAAGTGCTAAGTAGCACTTAGATAGGTCGTGGTCTCTCTGTTGCTGAGCTTTAATTTTGTGTTATCGGCCACCCTTTTCTTCAACGCGTCGTACGCGCCGCCGGCACCACCACCACCAACAACGTACAGGGCAGCGGTGTACGAACACGTGCCGGAATATCAGAAAAATCCCAAGGAGGTGATCACCAGAGAGGAAGCTCTGCGCATCATGAGAAAGAACCTGGCTGTGTACAACAAACAGAGCAAGCTAGCTTCTGAGCAGGTTAGCTATGCTACATTGTTGCCATTGAATGTCGAAAATTCATTCAGCTGATTTATTAATTTTTTTTATTTTGTTCTCGGCCAAATGGATATCTCGGGCGTTTTTACACTGCTTCTGAAACTCACAAATTTTGTAGTACACACTTTTAAGACATGCAGAGTATTTTCAGTTTGCATCACAATTCTTTTCCTTAGCTTCTTGAATACCAGACCGCCAATATTTTCGAGTATGGCGTAAAACACCAATCAAATAAATAAACAAATACTATGCAACCAATTTCTTCTCAGTGTTGGCATTTTTTTAATATAGAGTTCTATACAGGGAACTCTACAGCAAGAGTAAAATTTCTGTAATGCATTGGTTTTGTGGTAGACAATTTTCACTATGTGCACAGTATTGTCTATTTGTACCCTAAATCATTTCCCAACAATATGTAAGCTTTCCATCCTCTTTGAAAGAACAATGCCCCGTTGACAGAGAACCTGGATCCTCTGGATGATTGATTGGTTTATGCCCCAATTAAGAGCGCTTCTCTTATACCACGGTGGTCAGGTTTCATTGCTGAGAGATGCCTTGAGTAAACTACAAGAAATTTGACAAGTAATTCAATATCAAGCTCTGCCTTGGGAACAGTAAGCGTGTATCTAAACCTCTCAGTTTTACATTTATTAAACTACATGTACTCTAGTCTATCGTTTCATACATCTACTCGCAACGGGTATAAAATTTGACAATAAGGATGGTAATATGAACGTGCTGATTTATATACATTACGGTTAGATGATCAGTGCAAGGTTTCATCCTTGTTATTGTTGGAGCCACGAAACGCCGAGCTTTATTCTAACAGTAAACACTTAGAAAATGGGGTTCGGTTAAGGTGCCATAAAGAACCTTATGGCTCTATTCTGAACCTTATGGTGCTCTCCTTTGAAAAATTGCTCTCTGCTCAGTGCAAAAGTTCAGTGATGGAGTATGGGGTTCTACTGTCGAACCCTGGCCCTGTAAATAAGTCAGATAAATTCAGGATTGTGGACATAAGGGAAGAAAGATAAAAATTTCCACACTTAAACTCCAGAACAAATATGAAGATGATTTCATATGCTGTGATCTCGTGTATATTATTGTCTGCCTGGAAAACACAGTGGTCGTGAATTCCACTTAAGGCCTATATGGGGTGCTAAGCTGAACCCTACTAATAAAGATCTGCAAGGAACTTTACAGGGCGCCACCGCAGAAACAAGACATGGAACCTCTAAAGGTTCAATGGCTGTACCTTCTTTTCTAAGTGTGTACTTTTTTAATTAACCTTATGTTATTAGGGTGCTGTCATCATCGTTTTCCCGGAGGACGGAATTTATGGTTTTGACCACTTACGAAAGTCAATAAGGCCTTATCTGGAACCTATTCCCGATCCTAACCAGTGGACGTGGAACCCCTGTGACGACCCTACAGCCATACGTGGTACCGAAGTTCAGCAAATATTGAGTTGCATGGCAAAGATGCAGCGTCTCTATCTTGTAGCTAATATCGGACACAGGGAAGAATGCTGGCCTTTAATCGATCCGAGCTGTCCATCAGACGGAACATATTAGTACAACACCAACGTCGTCTACGATCCCTTAGGGAATCTTGTGGCTCGGTACCATAAGTATTATCTCTTCCATGAGCCGTGTTTTGATGTACCGCCGTACCGCGAGATAAGCTACTTCGACACGACCTTTGAAAGGGTGGGTACCTTCGTGTGCGCGGACATTCTACATCGGACACCTGCGGTGGATCTGATAGAAAAGTTCGGCATTAAACATATTGCTTTCCCAACGGCTTGGGACACCACTTTGCCATACTTGACTCCAGTCACTATTCAACAAGGTTACGCCGTTGCCAATGGCGTCAACCTGTTCGGGGCAAATACCCAGTACTTGAAATTTAACCTGGGCGGAAGTGGGATATATTCCGGAGGCGAAACTTTGAAGTACGTTTATAACACTCAGACGGACACTGGAAAACTTCTAGTTGCAGATGTACCAGTGCACCCGAAAGCTGACCACAAGACTTTTTCTTCTGCTGGGTACCCTGCCACCAGTTACAAGACCGACAACTCATCCCAGGACCGTTACTTCAATGCATTCATGCTGGGTGACGAGTTTACTTTTGTTCTTCTGGCGGGCACCGAAGGTGGTGTTCAGGTGTGCAGCAATTCTCTGTGCTGCTCGTTAGACTATGAATTTCGAGAGAATCACCCGGATGAAATGTACGCCCTGGGGGCGTGGCAAGGCTTACACACCCGCGCACTGCAGGTATATAATCAAATCTGCTCCTTGGTGAAATGTCGCAAGTCGGATAAATCTAGTTGTGGCCAAAGCAGTCAAAAAGCTAAGTCTACATTTAACCGATTGACGTTACAAGGCACATTTCAGGCTGAAAAAGTTTATCCTTACGTTCTGACAGTAAATGGGAAGCAGAAGAAACTGTCCCTGGCGGAATGGAAGTATGACTACGGCAAGATCACAAGCGTTGCTGGATTTCACGACCCACTGCTGTCGGCCACGCTGTATGGAAGATGGTTTTGAAAAGATCCTTTCTAACCATTATCACGTACATGTATGTTTAAAATATACTTTTAAGACAAAACATGGCATTGTTTTCCACAAATCCGGTCTACACTCCGAGTTTTTGCTTATATCTTGCTTTGTTTTAGATAAAAGGATAGTCCTTTTTGAGTTTTTATCACCGAATACTGCATAAGTGGCAGCAACGCATGTTTTAAAGAGTTCATAACTGAACATCCGGCTCTCCTAGTCTTGGGAAATTGGGGCGTTGCGCTTTCAGCCGTTTTCTCTAACACTGCACGTGTATACAGACCCTATCTTATTTTTTGAAACCCAGTGCGACCTACAGCATATACAAACTAGCACAGTGTTGAACAATACACAACACAGCTTGTGACCAAGGTTGCTGCGTCAGTCAGTAGGCTGACAACTCGAACTGATACATCATAGCGAATTACACGCTGTTAATCCTTCTCTGAAAGCTAAAAGCTCAAAAACAACCAGACGCAACTACCGTTGATAACCTTAATTTAACGCTAAATTATTTTGGCATAATTACCTCCTAGAGTGGTTAAAATCTATGACATGGAGTCAGGAAGTTGGCAAAGTCTGCACCGAACATCTTATTGGTAGAGCTAATTTCTGTAACTTCATTAAAAAACGACGGGTGCCGAGTAGACGAATATCTGCGTACAAATCTGCTCTGGCATAGATTGTTAAATCTCTGGTCAATGATGTCGCCTGTTCTCGTCCAGCTTTCGCTGTTTTGGCTGCGGCTTTACGTCAAGAGACCTGTTAGTTACTTGGCGAAGTGTGTGCTTTCCTCCACCTATATAAACCTCATCGCCGACATATTAGTGAAAAAATCTAAAAATATAAAATAAAATATTTCAAGATATGAAAGAAAAAACTGAAAAAAAAGAAATGAAACAGTGTGTAACATAATAGTATTTATGAGCTTGACAGGTAGATGTATGATTTTATTAAAGCTCTTATGTATGTAAAGATGACATTATCATGCAACCTACTGTCACATTATCACAGAGACAGATGTTCAATTCATTATCACAGGGATCATTAAACGCTGCTAGATAGTCGAGACATTATCAAAGACAACATCAAATGTCAACCTTAACGACCTTGCCACACACTTCATTATCACGTTATCACATGTATCGCCAAATGCAGATTTCTTCAATTCACAACCCTCGATTTTAAACACAGCCACAGCTATGTGGCTCTCGGAAACTGAGAGGGTTACCAACCAAACAATACAATTTGGTGGACAAACATTAAGGTGGACACGACTTAAGGGAAATGATAATATTACATTATCGCTATATTGCATAGAAGTCGAATTAGCTACGCAGTTTCCACCATATATACTCTCTCAAATTCGAAAGGCATAGTTCGAACATGTTGGCGATACCAGATGTCACCAAAGTCGATACTAAACATCCATTTGGCACCTGATGCCACGGCATACTGAAATTCCTCTGATTATCTCATGATAACTTACAATTTGACAGTTGTGTAAACTGGCTGAAAATAACAACGTATTAAATTAATTATCCACCTTTGAACAAAACAGATTTTCAAGGTGAAAACGCAAACTACACGTTACGTTTTTGGCAGCTTTACCTTACCAAATTATAAGTGTACACCTTATTTCATTTGAGTCAAGTGCAACAACAGGTGTGAAAAAGAGTGTACAGTAGTTCTAGTTTGAAGTCTGAACAACGAAGGGGGCCGACTCCAAAACGCAATTAGGACTGACAGTCAAAATTATATATCTGGTCCCAATGAACGGTTGTTTATAAAGAAAGCTGAAATGTTGCCGCCGTTGTCCTAAGGAAACATTTATAATTTCAAAGCCTTAAAATTACCTTCCACCTCTTACCATTTCAAATTTTAAGTCAGACATGGCTTTGTTGAAATGGGACCCGGACAATATATTGTCAACCCAGCGGCCGGGAGATGAATGCGAACACGTGAGGCCAATGTCCGCTTGGAGAAATCTGAACTGAGACAGTTTCGGAGAGTTCCACCCAGAAAGGGAATCGAGTGCGAATGACACATCCGAGTGATAGTAGGGATTAACAAAGAGGTAGGTTTTCATATGTTAAAAAATTATTTCATTTGTTAAAATATGTTACTATGTTAAAAAATCATGTTAAAATTGTGCTGGGTATAACAAAATGGGCCTCTTAGCTGGACAAAACAAAATGCTGGAAAAACTGAGCCGATCTAATAGGTGAAGGATGCTGGGGATGGTTTTAAGAGCCAGTTCGCTGCTTGTTGAAATATTACCTCAAGCTATAAGCTCAGCTGAATCCTTGCGTGGCCAATCGAGTTGAAACAGTCGTGCTCCTTGTCATAGTGTTGAATGTCGGCTGTGGTAGGCCTACAAGTGGGAACAAATTAACTGTACTGATACTAATACGCTTGCCAGCACATTCCTGTCTACGAGATAAGGCTGTCGCAAAATCTGTAATGTTGTGCAGCATGTAGGCGAAAAAAGGCGACATAAGCTTTTGTTTGTCAGCTGCACCTAACCTTCGTCGATGGATGTGTGCTAATACGCAATCGAAACTACTGTGTTAGGATTACCCTACATGATTACAATTCTAACTGACGTGCGCGAACATTTAATAATAATTATGATTATCAATAAACATTTTTAGTATTGCGTTAAGATCAATCAATCAGATGAAGAAATCAATGAATTAACGTTTACGTGTATTTCCGCTACTCATTCACTTAATCGGGTTATTTTTTGTAATCAATGATCTTCACAGTTGCATTCTCTTGGCATACGACTAGTCTACCTTCCGTGTCCATGGTTACCACGCGTGGTCCAGATAATCCGTTTTCTCGCCCCGTAAGAATTCGCACAAATTTCCCTTCCGGTGAGAGTAGGTGTATCCGGTCATTGGTGTAATCCGTCACGAATATATAGTCCGAGGAATCGGTACATACACCTCGTGGTCCACGTAGGTTTTCTCCGTCTTCACCATAGCGACCGTGGTGTGTGCGCAGTTTGCCTTTTCTATCGAATATTTTAATGCAATGAAGTTCATTATCAGATACAATTATCTCATCCATGCTATTCACAGCCACGTACAAAGGCCATTTGAACGTCCGGTTTCCGTTTTCCGCTTTTAGTGACTTTAACGGAAACATATTACGATGGGGCGAAAATACACAGACGTCTTTCTGCCTGAGATCAGAAATAACCAGGTCACCATTAGATAATGCAGCGATACCAGCTGGCTCTCCAATCTCTATCTTTAACGTTTCCAGAAAGTTTCCATCCGGACTGAAAACGTTCACTTTCTTTGCTTCTCTATCTGTAATGACGTAATTTCCATTTTTCAGCACAATGACATCAAAAGGGTTTAATCCACGAGATTTCACTTCCCGCACGAGATTCCCCGATGCTTGATAAACCATACAGGCCTTTCGTAGCCTGCTGTTAATAAGATACTCATTGTGTGACTTCACACTTATTCCGGTGACGTCCCACTCTGCTTGAAATGACGTCAGCATTTTTGTTGAGATCAGAAGTGATTTTCGCGAAGCTGAAGTAGACGTTTCAGATGTTTCATTTTTACTCTTCGAGATCTGAGAACCACCATCCGATCCAGAACTCTCATCTATCCATCCAATACTTAACACGTCCAATGAGGAGCATTTGAGTTCAGGGATAAACTTCATGATTTTAAGGTTGCCGTTGGAAGAAAGGTCCCTCTTAGCCTTTAAGTTTTGCAATTTCACCATCACAGTATCAGCTAAGTTAATTACCTCCACGTCACTGCCGTAATCGCTCAGTAGTTTAGGGAAAAAGCACACATCTTCGCCACTCCATGGTGAATCAGCGACACTTTTATCATGAGCGCCACTTTCGTCCAGATCAGACAACTTTGTCAAAATCTCATCAGCTTTGGCGTCAACAGCTTTCTTCAATTTTGCAACCCATTTTTCAAGGCCTTCTTTTATCTGAGATATATTTTCTGTTGCTTTCCGGCCCCGTTCGTCGCTCTTCTGTTTCAGTTGTTCCAAATTTGTCATGAATTCATCCGCGGCAGACGACAGCTCCTTCCTCAACGAGTCCGCCTTTTTGAACAGACGCATGGTTGTGTGAGCATCATGGCGCGCTGACTCACAAACCACGCACACAGCCTTGGAACAAGTATTACAATAATACGCCAATATTTCCTCGGCGTGGTCGTCGCAGTAAAAATCATTTCGACGTTGACATATTTCCTTCACTGTTTCGTCCAGAAATTCGAAATCCCGGTGTTTTTCTTTTCCCTTCAGCTTGCTATGATTTTCCTTACATTGCCCACAGAGGTTGTCGTCGCATTTCTTGCAGTACCAAACAGCATATTTTTCGCTGTCGCAAAAACTGCAAGGTTTCCGTTCGAATCGTTTAGATTTGATGACCTCTTGAAGGGTTTGAAGGAACTGCACCTGAGGCGGCGATTGCCTGTTGTCATATGACAGGACAGTGCTACAGATAGGACAACGTTTGACATTGTCTTTCTGCTGTGCGAACCGATCGTCGAGACAAGTCGAACAGAAGGCGTGGAAACAATGTAAGATCACGGGTTTTCTCAGAGGTCCGTCACAAATGGTACAGATCAAATGCGCACCCGTGAGACAAGCTACATAATTGACATCGAAGCCCGCCATTTTGACTGAGGATTCAAATCCCCGGTGTTTGTCAACCTCCAGGGAAATGTTTTGATGGAGATGTATACGAGGTTGCGGGCTATTCGCGTCTGACAGTTCCGCTGTGAAGATACCTGCCTTTCTACCAGACAGTTCCAAATCACACTGTGATTAATATTCGCAGGTGTGTTCCGATATCGATCTTTCTATTACAATACACGGCAAACTTCCTCTTGCCGCTAACGTAAAGCCTGTGACTGCTACTTATCAATTCACCATCTAATCGATCATAGAGCTATTGCACTGAGGGAAACAGCTCTCTGTAGAAACACAATTCATGCACACGCATTGATTTAAGACTGTTGTATTTGTTCTCTTGTCTGACATTGTCTTGAACAAATGCTTAGCTATGCCAGCATCAGTTCAGTGAATGGCTTATAGGCAGCAATTGGGTTCTCTGGGGAGCTTTTAACGTTTGCCTCTGTTTCAACGAACAACAACATGTCCTTACACGTGTCAAGCTAAAACCCATTGGAGACTGAAACAAGAATAAGTGAAGGTCAACGCAAAACGACCATTGTCCGTGTTATATAAAATGTCCGTCGAGATAACCTGCATGGGAAATGTAATCAGGGATTGAATTCGAATTAGTGCTTTGCCTCTCATGGAAAGGCTCACGGCACGTTTGAACTTTACGTTTATTCCTTTACACAACACATTGATTTTATTACCATGCAGATAGTTATTAATCTACTCTGTGTTACAAGTCGGGACGTTGTCGAGAACAGTGGACATATTTACATTGCTAATGCTTGTTGGCACTGTACCAATGTTGCCACAATGACAACTGACGTAATCCTTGGCAAAGGCATGAATTAAATACTGCGTCTCGAGAGATGATATTGTAGATGATAGACAAAGGGTTACGTAACAAGCCCTATTGGACTGCAATCCACTTTATTCCATTTAACAGCGATCGGTTTTGTTCAACGTTAGCAAAGTACACAGATACTGAAGTAAGAAGTTTAAAGAATAAATCCGTCTGATTCTGTATTTTCCAACTGAACACTGTAGCATCTGGGTTACACGTACACCTGATAGATAAGGCATTATTTCTAGGTATTGCCCTTAAGTCTTAGGCGTGGCGCTCTGTGATCCAGCACCATAAATATGCCGGAAATGTGTCTGGCCAGTTACAAGGTGTCAGGGTCGTCATATGACAGAAATAATGTTGAAAGCATAGATTATGTCTTCAAGACACAGGTTTCGGGATCAATTTCATATGGTTTCGTTATGAAAGCAATGGATGCATTCTGCAGGGTCATTTTCCTTTCGACGTTCTATATGACGCTGTGAACTTTTATACAGTCCCCTGGCTTGCTGTTTCCAGCCTCGGCCGTATTCCGTGCAATTCCGCCTATCAATGTGTTTATTCACCACATCTATATTGTCCCTCGCTGATATAGAGTATGCTATGCCAATAAATATAAGGGATATATATATAATATGTGGCACTTGTGTACATTTATAAAAAAATCAACTGAGACAAGGAAAATCCCCTTAGATATATTCCATACTACTAGGCTGACACAGACTGACATAATGAGCTTTGTCATTGGTCTGACGGTTGAGGCGCGGTGAGTTGCAGCCATACGCGGGCTTTTTTCGTTTTGTTTTTTCTGGAGGGGGGAGTTTTGGTTTCTGTTTTGTTTTTTTTATTATTTCCTTTCCATTTGTCACAAAATGACTATCAGGTAAATCAAACGGCCGATATGATATGGACGATTCCCTGGCCTCAAGCACTACAAGTGTATACCATTAAATTCCATATCCCAGCTATCTTAACTCGAGGCATACATGTACTGGCTGATTAAATTATCTGAGTGAATCGCCAGTCGTACTGGTACATGCACTCCGGTACCCACTCCATAAAGGATACTTTGAACAGCGACTGGTTAAATTATCTGGATTCCAGTGCGTCGTCACCAGGCCTTTTCTTCCTATTGAATATCATAATCAATAACTTTGCTATAATCATGAGCCGTCACCAAGGAGACGACTGTGGGCGTTGTTGTTTGTAAAAGTGCACTCTCCCATAACGAAATACTAACATTAATATATTATTTTCACAATAAGATAAATTTTTTTAAAAATATGTATATGTATATAGCTAGCATCTATAGGTTTTGTAGGAAGCTTCGCACTTGCGACTTTAAGGTCGTGTGGGAGTGCATGGGCTGCAGCGGAGTGGCTAAGGTGCCAGCTTGCTTTTCAGTTATGTACGGTATTGCGCCACGTTGTTATAAACTGTTTCTGATGTCGCTGTATAAGTTCTGTACAGAAATATCATGTACAATCATCTGAGGAAAACTAAATACATTTAAAAACGAAACAGGCCTACTCGCAATTACACGACACATGTGCGTACTATTTATTACCCTGTTTTTCTGTTAATTCCGTAAAAACTTTCGTTTATTTAAAAGAAAATCCAACTTAAAAACTGTCCCTCTGATCATACATATTTGCGATTAGTGGGACCATGTCATTCCATGTGCAGCTGGCCTGAGCCTCGATTGGTCATATGATGTCATGTGACCAAGCCAGTGATCAGTTTTCAATTCAGAATGATTGCAGTTGTTTGTGCCTGTATATAGGCTTGTAGTTTACTACGGAAATGGCATAATTAAAGCGCCCCGAGCAGTCCATAATTAGCAAGTTTATAATTCATAACAGTGTTTAATTGGGTACAAGATAATTTATAAACTTTACCCTGAACATGTTAAAGGGTATTTAATGTCTTAAGGTCATAGGTGGTTTAATGTAGGCCCCACAACTTTACTAAATTTCCGTGGACTTTAATAGTACGCAAGCATTACGTAAATGATTTAAGGCCTACACCTTTACCCGATCCGCAGCTTCCTGAAACAGTTGTGCGGCCTCTCTGCGGTTGTCGGGCGCTTGATATTGGTCAGCTCTCCTCACCGCTCCAACTGTGGACTTAACATATGAGTTTTGTCAGGTAAATTACTGGCGACGCACTGGAGGTTTACTCCGGGTACTTCGCTGTCTTCCACCTATAGGCCTACCTTACCGAGGTCATACAAATGAATTATGTTTGAGTATATAGCAAGTCAAACATTAAATAAATAAATATTCCCCCTTCCTCCTATTTTCTCCTCTGAGTAAACCTAACCAGTGGGGCGTGTGTTTGAATCCAGCTCTCGCTGATTCGGCTTTGTAAGCCAAGAGGTTTGTTTAGTAGGTGATGACGCCAAGTGGCTTATTCCGGGCTCTTTGGATTCTTCCGCTTATTAACCTGATTGGATGTAATTATAATTTTCTAGAGAATACCCGGCGATAAACGTTGTCAAACAATTGTATCGTGCAATCGTTATCCACGAGAGTGTTATGCTAGGGATTAATTCTTCACTGAATGGAGTTCATTTGATCATAACTTTCCAGTAATTTCAGGCAATCGCCAATTCCATCGATTTAATTGTTATTATTACGCGAATGTAACAGATACAATAATATAAAGAAATATATGAACGATATACTGTGCCCCAGATCTTGTTACTGTAATGGTACGTGCAGTGTCTTCGAGAGTTAATTGTTCGATGTACATTGTACATGTGCGTTTATGCAAGTACCGTTATCCGTCTTTCAAGCACTCGTGTATATACATAATGCCTGTGTCAAGCAAATAATATATGTACCTTAAATGTTAATTCCGTTATATATAACCTAATCGTATACGATGAAGAACTTCTTGCCAGATGAAAATTGAAGTGGCAGCCTATAGGTAACACGTTCAGGTTACACTGTTTTATCAAAACTAAGCTACTGTTATAGGCCTATGTATAGGTGGTCAAAGGTTGTATGAGAAATTGATTCACCTAAGAATATATGACAGATAAATGAATAAATATACCCTGAAAACTACAGGCTTGGTCAAAAGTGTAACCTATTTGCAATTTAATTAAGGTACCGCTATTAAAATTTAGTTTGGGCACATTAAACGGGTCGGTTAATATAGCATTTAATCTATTCTTTTCAGCTATATATTACTTAATTCGCTGCTTTTCAATTGTTTAATATATATATATATTGTTTGGAGACTTGTTTTTATCTTAAGGCCTGTATTCAGCTTTCTATCTAAAGATATAGTCGCAGAGAGAACATAGCCGTTCAACGCTTAAGATCTCACAAAATAACATCAAGAGTTAGTCCCCTTTACACTGGTGGCGCTATCGCACGAAGCAGACGAAACCAACAATACCGAAATGCTACGGTTGAACAATACACGTATGGGAGAAAATGATCCATTTTGGACTTCAATACATGACCACCGTCGAGTGTTACTTCAAGACATGAAAATATCAACTGTACGCAAATTGTACCAAACCGAGGTTGCGAGGGGATCCACCTCAAGCGCATGGACTGACGTCAGTCGTCCAGATATCGTGAAAAAGAAGTATGTAATGGAGAAAATTGAATTATGTGTGAGGAACATATTGGAAAGCGTAGGCAATGGAAAGGCGCCTGTTTTGTCTCATAACAATACTCGGTTATGGGAAAATATACAGTTTGAAGATTCCTGTGGAATGCAAATGATGCAAGACGCTCGCAAGACGCACGTTCGGTTTGACTCACCGAGTTCAACGCGGAAGTTCAGCTTGATTTTGAAAGTGTTATCAATCATGTATCGATTAATCAAGACAGACAGTTTCTGTACAAAGAGAGATATTTATTACCAAGACACTGTGTTGTTCAACAGCCAGTCAAGTGTGGATAACATTGTAGCCAACATTTCGTGCATGCTGGCCATTCCCAGATGGGAACTTCACGTCCTTGCCACATCAAAAGGCTGTGTGGCCGGAGATTTGAGATTCCAGGACGCTGAAGGGAACTATTTCGATTGCTCGGAGACATCAGGCCTTTTAATTCCATCACACATCATTGGTGTCAAAAATCTGGACACTCAGGCCAAGTTTGTTCTGATTGTAGAAAAAGACGCCACATTTCAAAAGCTCATGGACGATGATTTCTGTAACAGATTATACCCATGTATTTTGATTACTGGCAAAGGCTTCCCGGACATCAACACTCGACTGTTACTACGGAAATTGTGGGAGGAATTTGCTGTTCCAATGTTTGCTTTAGTCGATGCTGATCCGCACGGGATGGAAATTATGGCAGTCTATAGATATGGCTCACTGGCATTGGCCTACGAATCTCACCATTTAACTGTGCCTGCTGTACGCTGGCTCGGTGTGTTTCCTTCTGACATTGACAGGTTCAAAATTCCGCACAGTGTGCTTACTCCAATAACAATGGCTGACAAAAACAAAGCCAAGGAACTGCTAGGTAGACCATATGTCACATCCAATCAAATTTGGTACCATGAATTACAAGTAATTCTGCAGTCGGGATTAAAGGCTGAAATTCAGAGTTTAACAGCTATATCTCCAAGATTTCTGAGTGATATATACATCCCTGGTAAACTGCAGCAAAATGGTTGGATATGAAGAAAGTAATTTGCAATGACTGGTCATTGTTTAATAGGTGGACTATTGACTTTTTTCCCCCAGACTATCTACTAAATGCAGTTCAATTCATATATTGTAAGCGTTGGTGCTAACTGTAAATACATGTACATATTTATAACTTATTTACAGTACACCCACACTACATAATGTGATATTACAGATGTTGCTTACATCTGTTTTTTAAGAGATTATTTTGTTGGTGTACATCATGTTTAAGCTGTTATATATCCCGGCTGGAAAATGAGTGTTCTTTAAATGTCATCTAGATAAAGAAGGTAGACAAAATAGATATTGTCTTGGTTATTTCTGCTTCAGCACAAGAAAAACAAGATTAGACTGTTTACACCAAAGACCTCCATTTGAAATTGATTTTTTGAAAATACCATGAGATTTGGTGATAAACAACAGATCAAACAGTCGAGAGGGTAATCCTGTTCCTGGCAAAGGGAAGTGATTTCCTCCAGCAACTGCCGGGTCTCCTCCAGACTATTTCATGTACGAAGTCTTGTGAAAAAAAGATTGCTTGTTTCCCAATACAGGCTCTTCATTCGTTAGTTTTGATGATTGAAGTTAGTGTTGTCATAATGGTCATTAAAGTGAAAAGAAGTGCACAGAATTTACTGATTGATTTTTTTCTCCTATTCTTAATCATGCCGAAAAGTAACACATTTCATTTGCTTTCTATGGCCTGGTGTAGTTTGTTAATTTCTCCAAATATTTGTAGAAAACTTTTTTAAAAAGAAAAAGGTCATGCATCCAGTTTTTCATGGGGTAAGTGATGGGAAAGAAGTAAATACAGAATACACAAACACATCACAGGCAGAGATATTGTCACCTACAAAACATTGGCACAATGTACACAAATATTTCACCTGTACACAAGTAAAATGAACTGGTTAAAGCTAAGCAACCCTACAAAAATTTTTCACAACCTTTGCTATTCTTACATCAGCAGTCATAATCTTTTTTAACCCAATACCTTCAGAATGCCAGAAAGAAGAAAACAACTGAAAGAAATATATCTACTTCTGAACCAACACATTATTTCGAAGTCTAAGACCAAATTTATATCTGACTGCATGTTATTGACATAGGTAAGGTTGCTGAATGTTACAGTCAGCAGTTAAAAACTAACCATTTGTGAAATGTGCAACAAACTTGAAAAAATGTATGTTATTTGAAAGATGTACATGTATGCATTGCATGTCATGGGTAAAAAAAAAATTCATCCAGTCAGAATTTAAAACACCTTTAATTTACGAGACATCATAGGGACATTAACCTTAAATTAAAACAATGTCTGGATACTTTTTAAAACTCTTCCGACATGTAAGTGTTACTAACACATCACACGCATGTTTTTTTTATTGATGGACATGAGTTAGAAAGTTTTTCTTCAAACACCAAATCTGTAATTTGTAATTCTTTCCAGAAGTATCTTGGCACTAACTTCAATGGCTAAGCACAAATTTTACAGCCTCAAATATGGAAAACAACAAGGTGGCAGAATGAAATTTCCATATTAGCAACATAACAACCCTCTCAGTTTTGGCCTGATATACACATAAAGACTATTTACAATCAGGCTTCTGTTAAATCATCATTGAAGTACAGATGCACAGTCTGGAGAAAGGTGTCATCATTCATGCGGAGTGTGTAAAAATCTTCATCCTCGTCTGGAATTCCATTGTCTTCTAATGTCTTCTTCATGTTCAGATTGACACTGTCATACTTCCATGTGTAACTCCCAGCATGAGCATTGTATTTAAGATACCTGTCTAAAATTTCTTCCATGTTTTCCTCTGAGCACACCTGATGACAAAAGAATTGTTTCACTTTCAGTATACTGAAAACATGTGTTAAAGCATTCACCATTCCTTTTTGTCAGAACACATTACACTGATACAGAAAACCTGCATCAACTTCATGTATTACAGGTCATACATCATCGTCTACTCAGCCTACTTCATTCATTCCAAAATGATCTAATTCTATTATTTCACTTTGAAGTAGATAAAGAATCAAGATTCATAATAAGAATAATTGTCAGACTCTCATTAACACTCATTTCAAAACATTTATTTACTTCATTGATGTTTTATACCATACTCAAGAATATTTCACTTATATGACAGTGGCCAGCATTATGGTGGGAGGAAATCATGATGGATTTCAGAGTAAATGTGTTCCATACCTCTATGACTTGTGCCTGAGAAGTTAATGTGTTGATGATTTTAATACAGCGTGTTTTCTTGGAGAGTGTGCCTACGAGGTAGGAGTCATCTCGCCACCAGGGACGGCCAAAATCGGGTGCCCATTCCGTTGAAGGGAAGGGAGGAGGGATGTGGACAAACCTCCCATTTGGACAATACGGAATGGTACAGCCAGTTTCAGGGTCAACATAAGTTCGAATCTGTCAACAGATATCAAATACTTTGTCCCAAAAGAATGAACAAGGGATGAATTAATTCTGAAAGCAATGGAGTAATTTCAGTGATTATGATCCATACATTTCACATGTAAAATGCACTAGACTAGCCCAATCAACATTTAATTTTCTTACGTACCTCAATGAAAATGTTAGATCAGGTAAAATAAATCCAATAATAACTAGCAGAGTAACCTCACCTACTCTGTGCTTACAGGAGAATACCCCGCTATGATCAGAGATGACAGTGCTCCCTTAATGGTTAAATGTGTCAGGCCCCACATGCACAACGTCACATAAACGTTATGAGCATATAAAAAGTGTAGGCATTATTTTGCACCATATTGCAACTCCCTGCTTATCAAGTTTAGAGGACTTCATGCCAGTAGGCCCTGGTCGGAAAAGGTAAATGTCATTGATCAAGTGGATTTTAAAGTACTGTAACCAGCTACCTCCTATAATTTGTGGGGAGCCTGTTGGTCAAGACGGTTGACGTGTGGTTGGTAATTTGGTGCCAGACTCTTGAGGTCATCATGAAGTTCAAAATTTCCTTTGGTCTCATTCAATTTTCAGCACTACAATAGTAATGACACAGTTACCAAATTGTAACTTCAACAGTGGCTGTTATATAAACACATAATTAAATGAAAACCAACGGGGTTTTGTTTAAACATAACTACAAGATATTCAATGGTCAAAAAAAATAAACTTACATCTTTCGTTTTGGGGTTGAACCAGTGTGATATGTCTGTCCCAGCAGCCAGTATGATTGGTTTTAACAGTACATCTCCTGAAATAACAGAAAATAAATCACTATTTAAGGTATTTTAAGGATACAATAATAACATTTCAATTTAAACATTTTCAGTAACATTTCAATAATAACATTTGATAATCCGGACAGATGACATCTGATTTCGTGAAAAATCAAAATGTCAAAGTATTTAGTTAGTATGATGCAGTATTTATCAAGCTTTCATTTCTATAGAGCGTTAGAATGGTGGTTTTTCCTAACAAGCTATCAGATTAGAGCAGCATTCTTGTCAGAATGAATTTGTAGCGAATGAATGAACTGTCAATCACTGAAGAAATGTTAACAACAACGACAACTGCTCCATACCAACCTTTATATCGTTCACACAGAGGCGTAAGGTTGTAAACCTTCCCTAAAAATGACACCCACAGATCGTCTATTGTGTTGTGAGCTGCAACTTCATTTGGGGTGAAGTACTTTGATCGACCCATGGTGAAAAACAACGCGACCCCAACTAAATTTGCTGACTTATTTCTTCCATTCGCATCCCCGTTGCCAATGTCAACCAAAATGACTGACATGTACGCGCAAGTTCGACTTCAATATGTAAACCTGAAATAAACTCGGAAACGGACTCAAACTATAAGCAAGTCAAGCATATTTGAGTACATATCTTCTTGTATAGCCGTAGTAAAGCACATGTAAATATATCAAAGTAATAGCTTACTATATTTTTGATGTCTTTGAAAGTGTTGTATTAACCACCTGTATTTTTCGTTTTTATTCGCAAGTCTCTGATTTCTTCCGACCAAACCAGAGAGCACAGAGAGCGGAAATCAAACATGGCAGGGGAAAATGTCAGTGTAGGTGTCTGTTCGCCAAGAACCTTGTACATGTTTATGTATGTTTCGTACTGGCCTGAACATTTAATCTCTGCGTTTAATTTTTTGGTCAGCATAGCCATATCTGACACCATACGTGAACCACAGGTGTATGTTTGAAAGCACACTGTGGCTTAAGTTAGCCACACTCCCACGCCTACGGGCCACTGACTGGCGCATACTGTTAAAAATTTAAAAAAAAAAAAAAAAAAAAAAAACCCTGTAAACGATAAGGTAAGATCCCATTTAACATCAAGGACCCTTGCAGGGCACTCCACCTCTCTCCTCCCTCCGCTGTGTGAGTGGGAACTTCTTGAGTATCATGATGGTGATTTACAACAATTGGAATTTGTGAAACTGAGGTTGCTGTTTATTTCACGTCATGTACGTTCGAGTTGAGGCACAGTCTAAAACCCGGAATGAAAAACCCGAAAGAGAGAAAACCCAGAATATACATATCCATTAATCTATAGGCGGGGGTTACGGGGAAACTGCTGCTTCTATGACACCATACTCAATGATGTTGGAAACATTAGATTCTAAGCTTTCTGAATATACCATATTTGAGTCTTTATCGATCGAAGTACTTAAATCCTACCCGGAATGAAGTCGACTTCAGAGAAACGCCATGGCAAGGTCAACGATAACCAGCTGCGGCAGGGGACGTATCTACTTACGGCCATTACGGGAAAACGACTGCCGCGATCATAACAAATTCAATTGGGTTGGAAAGATCCGTTTGTAAGCTTTCTACACATATTATATTTGTGTCTTTGAAGATCGATTTTAGTGCTTAAACCCTCTAAGAACGAGATGGACGGCAGTGAAACGTCATTGCGGTCAACGAGGCCAGATTCGACAGGGAGGTAATCGGAGTGAGTTACCTCAATTTATGTCTCATACACCCACAAAGCATTTTATGCAAAACATATTTGTTAAAAATTCTGTCAAATATCATGAAATATGTCCTTAAATTATTGCTATTAACATTTATGGGAAACAGAAAAATCCATGTTTGTGAAATGTAATACGCACATATTGAACAATTCTGTAAAATGTTTTAATTAATTGATTAAATGAATGTTTATTATTATTATTATTCTCCAGACAGATAGGCATGTAGAAAAAAAAAAGCTTGTTTAACAATGTTTGCATGAAAGTGTGTAAATAGTAATAATCCAGCTTGATTTTTATCTAAAAATTTTTTTTTAAAATTTAATACCATATTTAATATCACAATTAAAATTAAAGTATATTTAAGTGTGAACAAATTTTAATAAAATATAATTTATGGAGCTTTATTACAGTAAATGATTTCCTTCTTAATCTTTTCCAATAATGTTCCTGAAACATTCACTTCACATTACATTTCCAGATATGCATGTACAGTAGTGTTTGATACTGTTCTACAAAACATTCCACAAAGACAAGACAAAACAACCACAGCGTCATTTACTTGACTAAGGGCCAGTTTACTGTAATTAAATGAAATGATAATGGTTACAGAAAATGTCATCCAAATACAAATAAAATTATAGACATGAGAAATAAACAATTAAAGGTACAGGAACTGAAGATATATCAAATACACAGGACAGGTGAAGTATTTCGCCACACAGCTATCTCAACAAGTGGCATCTATGGGAAAACTATGTATTTCACCGAACTCAACGGATTGGGAAAAACTAGTTAATAAATGCATATTGCATTTTACAAAAATGGATTTTTCCATTTCCTGTAACAACAACAATTTAAGCATAGTATGTGTAGAAAGCTTAGAAACTGATCTTTCCAACCCCATTGAGTTTGTTACGATCATGATAGTTGTTTTCCCATAGTGGCCGTTTGTATATACCTTCTCTGCCGAAGCTGACTTCCTTGACCGTGTGTAGTAGCCCTTCACCGGCATCGACCTCATTACAGCCAGAATTTATGCACTTAAATTTGATAGTTAAAGACACAAATATAGTATGTCTAGAAGGCTTAGAACTTAACCTTTCTGACATCACTGAGTTTGGTGCATTTGAAGCAATAGTTTTAAGGTAATCGCTCTTTATATATACTCTCTTCCGGGTTTTCTCCATTCTGGGTTTTTCATTCCGGGGTTTTAGGTTGTCCAAGCAGAGGATATGACGAAGTCAGTTCACTGAACAATGTGCTTTTCACAATTAACATCTGAGAATGGTCTTGCAATGGACTTGTTTTACAAAAGCCCAACAATAATGTAAAATTTATGAATATATGATGTAATTACCTGACTGGACAGGTCCTTGGTGTTTTACTGCTTATGATTATTGTGAACATCTGATGTCCTGTATTGCAGTGACATAGAAGCTAAATAGTATGGTTGCAGTGTTCTTTCATGTACTAGATAAATGTTGCCCTTCCCATCATCGAGAAGTATGCGTCACATGTAACAGGTAACATAAGTGATCAGAAAATTCACTATGTTTTTAAAGTTCGGGTCTGTGCTTCTAATCATGGTAGCATCAAAATAAGAAACTGTTGACAAGTCACCATGGAATTGTAGCAGAATCCCAAACTGATTAATTGAAAACAATTAGTAGTTTACAGTACTTTTTCTAAAACATGCAAAAAGCTCTAGAATATAATGGATGGCCATATAGATTTATGGCTGCAGTATTGTAGAAGTGGCATTAAGCCAATTCATTACAAGACATTATGGCACTTTTAAAAGGGATCACTGATGGTAGCCTAATGAAATTGTTTACAAAATCTACACAGGAAATATCTGGCCAAAATCCATATTTGCTAATGAAATTTTCTATTTACTAGGAAATAGTGTTAAAATGATTCCATTTGAAAAAGTCATAAAGTGACCAGTATTAAAATCTTCACAAATGTTCTAATTTTGAATAACACATGCAGAGATGAGGCAGATATTTTGAGAAAAGTAGTTTTTTGTACTAATGTAAAATTGTAGCAAGTATTCACATGGAATTGTGCTGTTTGCCAAAAATGTCCTGTATAGTGTCTTTGTAAGCTGTGGCAAACTCAGCATAGGCTACTTGTACATTGTGTATCTGTCATTGGAGGGGAAAATATTTCTATACTGGGGCCCTCTGTGGCCTAGTGGTTGTCATGCTGGTGCAGTACAGTGACAGTACTTCATCTGTGGTCGTACATGGGAAAATATGGCAGCAACCTGTAGATGGTTGTGGGTTTTCCTTAGACTCTGCCCACTTTTCTTTCCGAAATGAAAGATGGGCCGCTTTCATGTGAGTGAAATTTTCTTAGGTAAAGGGTGTAAAACAACAAGCAAATACATAAATAACTGAATGAATTCTATACTCTGATCAGAGACTTTTTTTTCTTCAGGATGGGAAGCCAGATGAAGTGAAGTCCTCTGGAAGAAAAACATTGGAGAAATGGCTGAACAAGAGTATGAAGATTCAAATGACAGATGGGAGGACTTTAATAGGTAGATATATCCTAATTCTTCAACCATTTCGCATATGAAAGGGCAACTTCCAATGCAATTTATGAACATTTGTAACTTGAGTTTTGACAAAACTACATTGATTGGATTTGCCAGTTTCAGGCCTTCACAAGAAGTATAATTTTATCAATTAACATGCGAAAAGGTTGAAGGATTGCAGTATGCTGTTTCTTGTGGAATTAATATACAGTTTGAGAGGGTTTTGGTGAACTAGTTAAGAAGTATCACTTTATTGTTTTCTTGTGTACCATATATTAATATTTTCTGTACCATGAATCAATAAATCCTGAAATTTCCAACTTAAAGCTGTGTAAAAGTGTGAGTTGTGCTACCACACTCCCACAGCTTCACACTCCTGAAATCACCTGTAGGCATACTGATATAAACACTTGCCTGACATGGGCAAGGGTGGGTAGGGTATGAATCTAGGTGTGCAGATCACACTCCTGGTTATCTTTAAGGGTGTCATAATCTGTTCAAGTACAGAAAGGAAGGCATGGTATATATCTAAGGAAGTTACAACACTAAAAAGAAGACATAATTATCAGACGCACCACTGAGAACTGTACAAATACATGTGACTTTATTTCATTTATATTTAAAATTTCTTGAAGTGAATTGAAATGATGAAATTTGAATTCTCATGCCTGAAAATAGATATATTTTCACAGTCAAAAAATCATCCAGATAAATGTATGTTGCAAACATGAAAATTGCAATTTCATATGCAATTTTCAACCCTACATAGTTTTAAATGACTGGAATAAATTTCCGGTCTCTCAAGTGTCAAATCTGATAATATGTTTTGACTTTTAACATTTTTTCCTCTTTATTTTTTCTGTTGATGTAGGTGTGTTTGTCTGTACAGATAAAGATAAAAACGTCATCCTAGGATCCTGTGAGGAATACCTTAAACCTCTAGGTAAGTATAATAGCGCTTAGGTTGGTAAATTTGCCTTTGCCAGTTGAGTTGTCTAAAGTGTGGCTATGTAGACAACTAGCCTTCACAGTAAGAGGTAGGTCCCTTGTTCAAGTCCTGAGTTCAGCATAGTTCAGCAATCCGTAAAAAGTGGATCAAACGATTGAAAAAATTCACTCCTGAACAAGTGGATCAAAGTGTATGTGACACCTTTGATCTTCAAAAGTAGTAATTTAATGTGCAGAATGGTTTTTCCATTCTGTTTGGAAAGTTTTATGGATATTTAAATACAGGACACAGACTGTCATTGAGTTAGACGAATGGAGAGGTTATTTAATCTTTTCCTTATTTCAGACAGTGGAGAGAAGGAAGAACCACGAATTCTTGGCTTAGCCATGATTCCAGGCCATCATATTGTCTCCATCATGGTGGATGAAGATCAGATGGGAGAGCCTCAAGTTATGTGATCATTGTCATCTCAGATTCAAGGCTTTGAATTCGTGCATAGGTTATAAGTTGAGATAATCAGGATTCATGTGATCGTGGCATGACGCAAGTGTAACCTACACAGTGGTTAGATTGTGCAGTATGCATGTATGTATGGTACAGCAGGAAGTGACAGCTGGTTGATATAGTATCTGTGTGTTGTGGACAAGAAGATTGTTGTTTGTGGAGGGAGTTACCCTGGATTTGTTTCAGGGAGAAAGTCGGGAGTATGTATACCTCTATTATTACTGCTAGAAAATGTATGCAGACGCCTGTATGGAGGCTTGGAAAATGTTGCTGTGACTTATCACGACAGGACATCAGCATGAACGTGTTAAAACTGTGACTCATGCGACCAGAGTTATGTCCCTTCATCTGATAAACATGCGTGTGCTTGTTCTGTTCTTTTGATACGTTGCCCCTAAATCGGAATTTTACAGGTGTTGTTTGATTTTTGAACACGTGTTTGAATGTTTTTAGATTAAAAAGAGTGGTGTTGAGTATGCAAGGTCTTGTAAATTGTGAAAAATTTAAAGACCCTGGTTTCATGAAGTGTACCGTAATTAGACTTGTCCTAGACCTTCGTGTAGGATGAAAAGTAGTGTTCAAGTCGAAATCTGTATGTCCAGGATTAATACCAAAAGCGAAGACTAAGTTTGACTAAAGTCTAAACAGCTCCATCACCCTGAGGCCTGCATACAATTTATAGCTGGCAGGCAGTCCATATATGCCTGATGACCGTAGTCATCAATGGATGAACCAATCTAAAAGAGGTTGTGTTGTTTCAGGCCCCATCAGACGACATGTTTTTAAAGGGGTCATGGAAATGGACGTGGCCCACACTTCGGAAACTTTGTGGGGGAATGCACCCTCTTTGTGTTTTAATTTAAGAAGTCGGCAAAACTGTTGTTCTCACCGCAACCAGCCTGTGACGGTTTGCAGGCTGAAATCCAGCTTTTATTTAGAATATTGATCTCATCTGACTTTTAAGTCAGGGGTGAATGAATGATTATGACTTCCCGCCACATTGGCAGTATTTCAGCCATATAATGGCGACTCAAGTCAGGAAGTTTGTCCGATGCCTGCTGAAGGGCAGTGGCTTTCCAGTTTCCTCCCGCCATTAACTTGGTCCCCCTGATGTCCGTGAAAAAGTCCTTGAGTAGGGCGATCAGCACCAATAATATGAATATAAAGGAACTTTATTTTACGGAGGAAAAAGCTCCAGCTCACAGGATCACAAAGCTGTCTTTGATTTACATGTTAGTCAGACTTGGTCTTAACTTCAGAACAGTTTAATCTGCTAAAATTGTGACTGAGCAACTTTTATTTGAATGCTTAGTATTTTCTTAGACCTTCGTTGCAAAAATAAACATTAGCATTTAAGTTCAAATCTGTAAGTTAAGGACCAATATCAGAAGTTGAGACTAAGTCTGACTTATGTTTAAGACAGGGCCTGAAGTTTAGATGAAGATTCCATGTGGTCAGTAAATGAGAGCAAATACAATGTTACTATACTGAGCAGAACTACAGATGTAAATCACTGGCCAGAGGTTAAGGAAACATCGTCTGAATATAGTCGAAGTTATTTTGACAGTGATTTACGAAACAAACCCAAACAAATAAAAGTTCCGGACAGTTGGTAAACACTTCATACTTCCTGCTTTGGTAAATGCGGGTCGCTGCTAGAAACACCTGCAGCTCCAATTCCGTTTACAACAGTACCAGGAGTGACAGAACGGCGCTGGCAGTAGACAAGGCCTTCCACAAAATAGGCAGTTAAACTCAACTTCTCGGCATAAAACACCAATTAAATAAATAAATAAATTACCTGCAATTCTGTGTCAGGTGGGGTATTTACAAGTCAGGTGGTCATGTCGTCGGGTTGATGTGGAACAAAAAGCACATCTGAACCCGTAACAGTTGTCACTGCTGGCCACTCCCTGTTAATATATTTCTGTCAAACTCACTGAATAAGTCAGATACATGTACATGTAGCTATTTGGAATGTGCATCAATTCCCATATATGCAATATCCGGGTCATATGGGAGAGAAATATAAGCACACCCTGGGCAGTTATGCCAGTATTTGCTACACTGCAGATTTCTGTATGTTGACAGCGCGATTTCGTCTTCAGTTTTTTCTTTCTGTGTGTGTGCATGTATTTTTCTAAATTTAAATGAGTTTCAAGTGTCACATAGATTTACATATGTATGAGATACAGCATAAGGTACACACACAATTTTTGATTTATGTTATGCCCAAACTTAGGCCTACAATCATTTAACATAGGGTACAAGTACAGTTGTTCATTCCTCATAGAACCCGGTCTGCCTTTCGTACTAGGAACTGTACCTGCCTTAGACTAAACAAATTTTGTAAACGACAAATCACTTCATTCAAGGAATGCTTTAATGTCCATTCAGATATCATTGAATATATCAGCATACATGTACTTCATAAACTCCATTTAAATAAAGATTTTAATTTAATAGTTTTAATGAAATGCACACCTACAGAATCTTAAGATAACAAAAATAATTTTGTCAAGTATTTTGAGGACAGAGTACCTCATTATAATATTGATTTGGATGGAGCTAAATTTCTTGCTTACTAATGATAGAATCTATGGCATTCTTACTTATTCAATGGTAACGTAAAATAGATGTTTCCAAAGAAAAAGGACTTAATTCTACAGTTCTGATGCCAAAAAGACAAAGACGTTATAATTATATCTGGTATCCGCTCATCATCTGACATCAACTTGTGATGTCGAAAATGTATGAAAGAAACTTTTGAGATAGGTGAGATCGTCCATTGTAAAAAAATTTCACCACCGCGTTCCATCGGAGTTTCGCACATGACTGTAGGCCTACACTAGTAAAGTCCAGTAGCTGAATATAACAGACGAACTATGTCAGGCCTCTCTTTGTGGCTGCTTACATATCGCGAGGCGACACCTGGTGGAGAAGATTTACATGATCAAACTCAAGGCAGCATACCAGACGACATATTGGGCTTTCATACTGGAATGTTACTAGACTTGTAGGCCTACTAAAAAGCACTCCGGCTGAACACATAACAGTAACATTACATAAACGTGATAGATTGTTGCTTGAATACATCCTTCAGATATTAAGACCATTTAAGTGAACAAACTCATATGAAAGATTCCAGTCCTAAAATAGTGCCCCCAACACCAATTTATATAACAGATTACAGTGCCTCAAACACAGGTTTATTCAACAAATTTAGTCCTCATCAAATAGTGCCTTGATCAAGGGCCTAAATCCCGGCGAAGATTCTAGTTCTTATGAAGTAGTACCTAAAACACAGATTTGGCATATATTACCGTCTGTATTTTCCATAAAATAGTACGCCCTTCCTGTACAGCACATTACAGTCCTCATAAAAATAAAGTGCCTGAAACACAGGCTTGCATAGCAGATCCTATTCATGAAATAATGCCTCAATCAAAGACTTGTACAGCAGATTCCTGTTCTCAAGAAACATTGCCCCAAAACACAGGCGGATAAAACAAATTCTATAGTACTCAGGGAATAATCCTTGAAAAAAAAAAAGGCTTACGTAACAGGTTCTTTTCCTAAACAAATCCACCAACATGCACAACACCACACTAACTTTATCTGCCAAAGATGAGATTGGTGACTTCAGAGTCTACCGAATCTTGGTCTGCTCCTTGATGGCAAGATATCCCATTATGTTCATTCGAGCGGATTACGAGTAATTTGGTCCTAGATCTACAACTTCCTCGCAGTGCCCATATCTTACAGTGCCACGTCTTCAGCGTTAACTCTGCCGCCATTCTTGTAAACGCCAGAGGTAAGAACTTTCATCAGCTTCAGTGCCGTGTATTTCAGCAACGTTTCCTTTTTCTCTGCTCTCATTTTCTTCAGTTCGTTCCTCAGAGGAGTGAAGTAGGTGTTCTCCACAACATAGTCACTAGTGTCCGTTTTCACCAGGCCAGGGTTATAAGAAAATCCCAGAAGTTTTGGCTGGAAGTGAAAAAGGCATCTACAGATAAGAGAACAATTGCGCAACAAGGAAACTGTTCATATTACACATGTATGACTGTATGGCATAAACTTGAAATGGACCCTGATGTCAGACTGCGTGTTAATTTTATTTCCCATTAAATAAAAACGTCTTGACATGGGTGAGGTCATGATGTCTCACCTCCCTCCTCGTGCAGTAATAAACGTTATAATATCTGAAACCTCACCAAACAGTTACCAGTGTTATACCCTAAGTGTGCTATGTGGTATCCGTAAAGCCAGATTTACAATGGCCATGTTAAAGATCATATGTTTTTATTAAAATGATTTATTCATTCATTTGATTGGTGTTTTAAGCCGTACTCAAGAATGTTTCATTTATACGACGGCTGACTGCATTATGATGGGAAGAAACCGGACAGAGCCCGCATGGGAAACCCACGACCATCCACAGTTTATTAGAATAAATAAATGATTACGCCATGCGGCAATAATGCTGCCAAATAGTATACACCGGCTTTTACTTGAATTTCTTTACATCGTTAAAATACAAGAGAAACCGGTTTAAAACTGGCCTCTGTGGGGGTAATCTGTATTTATTTATTTGACTGACGTCAAAAAACGCCATATAATATGTATTCACCCTATGTACCATATATTTACACCATACATTATATGTGGTATAGGTTCCCAGTATTATGGTGAGTGGAAACCGGACAGAACCCGGAGGAAACTCACGGCCACAACCCGCGGGTTGCTAGCAGACAGTACCATATACTCCAGAAAGAGGGTCAGCATCAGCTGGATTTGATCCCATAGCGAGCGTATTAATTGGTAGGAATCTGTATATTCCTCTGGTCTCATTGCTCATCAGTCGCCAAGGCTAATGTGGCCATTTGTACACAGTAACATTCGTTAAAAATCAATTATTCTTCTACCAATACGGTGTGCATATAGGTTCCTTGAGGGAAAATTTGTCAATAGCTTGTCAATAACGCAAATAGATATTACCTAATACGAAGTACATTACAGGAAAGAATACAAGGGATGAGTTTCATTAGCACCCCGACGGCGACAAGAGGAGGTAGTGGCCACTTATACGTCAATCCATTGGCTTCCCAGCGGAAACTAGCAACGCCAATGCAATGACTGCCACCAGTGACTGACGTCGGTGGTGTTGGTGGTGTCGGTGACCCATGGTGTAGCGTCTTAGCTCACGCGACTTGAAGCGACTTATGGGGCAGTGTAAAGCGTCATCACGTCCTTTAGTCTGCAACCCGCACTTGGTGGTCAGGTCCACAAACAGAAGGCACGTAAGTACATAGTTAGGACCCGAGACATTTAAGAAACCAATGGAGCCTCAGCGTTAAAGAATTCTGACGTAACTATTGAAAGAGGAAACAAGAATTCATAGTGTTTATCAACAGAAATTCTTAAATACAGTAGATGGTCGATTTGCCTGTAAGAGAAGAAGTTATATACTCACATCCTCAGAGAGTAGATCCCGCAAGTAAGCGTCCCTGGCCTCTTTCGCGGAGGCATACACAGACATGCTGGGAAATAGTCTCAAGTCCTCGTGTGTCACTGCTACAATCGTGATTTTACTTTTGTCCATAAACATTTTTACAAACTTTGATGTCAGAATGATCATGGAAAATACGTTGATATTGAAGTAATTCTGAAACATAAAGAATTTCCATAAATCATATGAAGGATTGATCGATTAATTTGTGTTTAGCACCGAGCTCAAGAATTTTTCTCTCTCGGTACTTTTTTGAGTGCTGGAAACAGCTGTGCGTTATATTTATCCTCGAGGTAAGATAAAATGTGAAGACATTGAATTTATCAATGACCTACTTACTCCAAAATTTCAAACTGGTATTTTAGAGGTTCCTTCAGATGAAAGTTCTTTCTGGAATGCATTCAGGCAATGGCGAATTGGCCACAATTACAAAATATATATCATGACGTCATACCTGAAGATATTTTGCGTCATCGTAGGTCCACGCGGGTTTCGTGACATCATTCATCGTGCCGGCGTTGTGGATGAAAATTGCTTGAAAGAAGTCCTCTGGCTTGACATCTTCTGTCATTTTCTCCCATACTTGTCCTAGATTCTCAGTGTTCGCAAAATCAGCTTCTACTGTGATGACTGGAAGAAGAGAGAATGCATTATTGCTTATCTGTATGCTTCTGAACGCCTTTTAAACTGACAAGCAAACTATAGATTTTCATTTATTGGCGACTTAAAATAAAAGTATACCCTATTATAGATCATATATGAATAGAAATGTCTGACAGCTTTTGTTTAAAGAAGAGAATACGCGCTCTTGAAATATATATTGCGTTCAACGGTGTGTTCATACATCAATATCTGACTAAATGTCGTGACAAACAAATAAGAGTTCGGCGTTGAGAACCACATTTATAGAAAATATATAAAACACTTTGATAATAGCTTACAAATGTGGAACAGATTTTAACGGACGGTAGTCATGCTAGAGAAACGTGTTGCCATGACAACGACACATCTGGGCGTAACATGAAAGATGCGCGCGCAGGGTTTATGCCGGTACAGGATGTACTATTTTGGGGCGAACACATGTAAAGCAGGTTCCTGTGGGAGCATTTTTTGTTGGGAGAGGAAGTTGTTTGTCAGGCCGAACAAAAGCGGGCATGAGTGATGCACATCAAATACCGTTAACACAGGCCGCGAAACTGAGCAGCTACATACGTCTGTGCCGGTGGATACATTGATCGCCCCCTTTAAAATCTGAGGCGGTGGAAAGCCAATACCAGCTTACTCCGGTAATCGTTGCGCGCGTGTAATAAAATAAATTATGTACGGTAATGAGACACTTGTAAACAATAATCTTATGGACATTAGCTACATTAATTACTTTATTTGGCACTTGTTCCCGGAGCTTAATCATCAGAGGGTTCGGCAAGTGCTTGGCATTACGCAAGAGTCAAACTGATATGTGTGTGTGTGTACATTTACGGTTTTATTTATGTAAGAGTATTGAGCAATTTCGATAACTCCGTCAGCTGCTATTCCAGTATCCAGCACAACCAGTGCATTCGGATATCAGAACACCGTGTACGCTTATGGAACACAAAGCTTACAAAATTCACTGCATACCCCAAAAACGTCCACAAACAAGTCCACAAACGATCCATTATCCCACAACGTTATATACTTTCTGTTCAGATACAGGAGAGCAAATGTCTATTGAAATGTTCGCTTAATTTAAGTATTAGGGCTGAATAGATTCTCCATTCAAAGAGTTTAAAAACGATTAAACTATTCCAAGATCAAATGTGAGCATCAGACACTAACATTGTTAGTTTATATAACCAGTCACTACAAAATCACGCATATACTTCCCTTGAACAACCACCCCAGGCATTACACTTCTTCCACACAGGTAACCGATGGTATCAAACTCCCTACATACAGGCATGGCAGGTAACATAAGGTATCACACCCCTTGCACAGAGGTAACACAAGGTATCACTATTCCTGCACACAGGTTGCCACACTCCCTCCACACAGGATACCTAAGGTATCACACTCTCTCCACACAGGTTACCTTAGTCATCACCCTCCCTCCACACAGGTTACCTAAGGCATCGCTCTCCCTCCACGCAGGTTTACTAAGGCATCGCACTCCCTCCACACAGGTTGCCTAACGTTTCACACTCCCTCCACACATGTGACTTAAGATGGAACACTCCCTCCACACACGTTACCGAAGGTATCACACCCTTCCACACAGCTTACCTACGGTATCACTCTCCCTCCACACAGGTTACCTAAGGTATCACACTCCCTCCACACAGGTTACCTAAGGTTTCACACTAACTCCACACATGTGCCTTAAGATATGACACTCCCTCCACACAGGTTACCTAAGGTATCACACTCTCTCCACACACGTTACCTAAGGTATCACACTCCCTCTAGACAGGTTACTTAAGGAATCACACTTCCTCCACACAGGTTACCTAAGGTATCACACTCCCTCCACACAGGTTACCTAACGTTTCACACTAACTCCACACATGTGCCTTAAGATATGACACTCCCTCCACACAGGTTACCTAAGGTATCACACTCCCTCTAGACAGGTTACTTAAGGAATCACACTTCCTCCACACAGGTTACCTAAGGTATCACACTCCCTCCACACAGGTTACCTAACGTTTCACACTAACTTCACAAATGTAACTTAAGTTGGAACACTCCCTCTACACAGGTTACCTAAGGTATCACACTCCCTCCACACAGTTTACCTAAGGTTCACACTCCCTCCACACAAATTACCTAAAGTTTCATGCTAACTCCACAAATGTGACTTAAGTTGGAACACTCCCTCTACACAGGTTATCTAAGGTATCACACTCCCTCCAAACAGGTTACGTAAGGTATCACACCCTTCCACACAGGTTACCTAAGGTATCACACCCTTCCATACAAATTACCTAAGGTTTCACACACGTTACCTAGGGTTTCACATATAAATATCCTCCAAACAAGTACCCATTTATGGTTTCAAGTATACATGTATTCAAGAAGCATCCATATACTACCTAATGTGTATAATACCTAATATGCACACGCTCCAAATATCTAGTTCAGGTATCACACATACACTCCCTCCAAACGGCCACCTAAGGTATCACACATACACCCCCTCCAAACGGACACCTAAAGTATCACACATACACACTCGCCAAACGGCTACCTGAGGTATCACACGTACACACTCGCCAAACGGCTACCTCAGGTATCACACATATACTTCCTCTAAACCTAAGGTATCAAAGATACGCAACTTCCTAGACCTAGTTAATGTGTCACGCATACATGTACATTTCATCGAAACACTCTGCTAAAGTATTATTTCTAAACTCTCTCAAGCTATCTAGAGGCATTTGACACAGTCCCTCCAGAGAGAGGTCGAGGAAGTATTGAAGTGAATCACGGGTCAAGTAATTAGGTTTCATAACAACCATGCTCTCAGGGAGATTGTTCGCAATGTAAGAGTACGTAGGTACATGTAGGTCTGAAGTATACACATGGGTATGACCTTCAGTAGGAAGGTTTCCAAAAGGCAGGTCTCGCGGGTAATATTTATACATGTAGAAATAGGACCTACACAGGACAAATCGATTCACACATGTAAGCCTACGTATAAAATGAGTTGTTCGTCATATGCGGTAAAGTAACGCATAAACCAAACACAAAACAGGCTTCGGAGCTTTGCTTAAGATAGCGTGAGGATGATATCTACTAACAGGTAACACTTGTGGGAAATTATAAGTTGAATGATTCTTTAAAAAATAAAAACATCCATGTAGTTTCGTCGTCAGTCCATTTATCCCTGTGTTTGGGACAGCTTCTAGTCTATCCGAACAAAAACTAGAACGAAACCTGTTCAACCTGAAAGCTCATAGGTTTATACAGGCAAACGTGACCTATACGGGAGCTCAAGATGTTGCAACGTCACAAACAAACAGCAGCTCTAGCTGTCGACCACTCGACCGCCAAATTTTTTTACATTTCTGAAAGTTCACAGGTCTACGTGCATGAATGGCTAGGAAATACAAACAGGATGGAAGTTCGATATGCTTTAGTCGCCATAACTCAACCAGTATGGTAACTGTTAAGTTTGCTTGCAGAGGAAATCAAGACGATGGGCACAGATGACGGTAGCCTATGCACATGAATCTATTTTCATCTACGACGTCAAATTTTGTACATTTCTGAAAGTTCACAGGTCTACCTGCTTGAATGGCTAGGAAATACAAACAGGATGGGAGTTCGATATGCTGTAGTCGGCATAACTTTGCTTGTATGTTAAGTGTTTAGTTTGCTTGCGGAGGAGTAGAGGAGGCAGAGGAATCACGTCAAGTTCCTGGCATCTCTGACGTGAAGCCGCTGAACCCATTATGCACACCCGATGCAAATGTAATAAAATATATTGTAACGAATGCGCTGCCTTGGTTTATAAGTTTATTGCACTTTTTCCCTATGTTAAAATAATTCGACAGGTAAGTTATCACAAAACTCCACTTCACCAAGGTGTGGTAGAATGAGAAGGCTGCAACAGTGAGAGGTTGTGGGCTATACAGATAATCATGTACACCTGCTCACGCTTAAAAGCCGCCAGCACATATGTGCAGATGAACCTATATACACATTCGGGAAATATTAGGTTTACATCACTGGAATAGGCCGTCACACTGTAGGGTTTACTTTTTCGTTAAAAGGGGGTCACTTCATTTCTGTATCTTTCAGTTAAGGAAGAATTCCCGTTGCATGTTTGGCTGTTGCCATATGTTTGCCAATCCACAACAATGTCGCAAAGAATGTTTACAGCCTTGAAGTGGAACCGTAAATATGATTTTCAACAATAACTGGTGGTGCCTGTAATTCTTTGATGCGTGATTAAGCTTCTTTATCCGATACAACAGATATATAAGTTGTTTGCCTTGTAACTGAAACGTCAGGTAACACGAGCCAGACGAGATTGCGAGACTGGAATTTTCAGTTTTACTGCCTGGCTTCATCTCGACAAATTAGTTCAGTATTCTAATTAATGGGTTTCAGGTATCCATTCTGCACTTTTAGGCTGATGTCATCCTTCACCATAAGGCTGAATCCACGTTGACATGACATAAGCCCGTAATCATTCACTTCCCTGTTTTAAATCCACTATAAAAGTATGAAATTACAATACCAGATCATTAAAATAACGCTTATCTAGAGTGCATCATATACAGGAGTAAAAATAGGACGAGTGTATGGCAGGGGTATTCTTTCGGCTCGGGTCATGTGGCAGGGTCGCTTATAGGTCAGCCAGTTGTCATTTACACGTGTGTCTGGGTGTGAGTGTTCAGTGCTATGTAGGTCACACTCACTGAGAAAACACACCTAGGCGGAGGAAGTGTTTGTCCAATTACTCACTTTCTGAACTGATTCACGCGGAGGTATGCATAAGGTACATACACATCAGGCAGAGCAATGAAGATTTATGTATACACGGGAAATAGTGCAAACATTGCATGGATGATACTGGTCACCAGTATGTGTTCCGTACGATAAAGCCTGTTCAGTTAAACAGGGAAACAGCGTCATGTGTATATACCATTACATCTCACACGTCTGACGTTTTTGTCGGACATAAAAAATTTAAATTGTCCGAATCTGACCTTTTATAAGTCTGTTCATTCTTAAGAAACTATGCCAGTGTATATGTCAAGCACCGGGTATCTTCCAAATGCTGTGCATCCTTCTACAGTGCAATTATGCCTCACGATTTGGGCTTTAGCCCATAATCATCTATTCATGCATTTGAACGGTTTATGATGTGTCATATGATGTATTATAACATTACATGAACCTGAATAGAAATGCGGAGGTAAACATACCGGGAAATGCTGGAAATATAGTCAGACTATATACAAGAAATGAAGGAAAATGACTGCCTGTATGCCGTGAGGCAAGTCATCTGTCGTTGAGTGTGAAGCTTGTGGTCGGAACATTTACAGTCGTGAAAAGGATTGGCCGGGAGATTCGTGATTAAATCCCGGGTTGGGTCATACCAAAGACTTTTAAAATGGTACTTGGTGCTACCCTCGCTTACCGCGCATTATTGTGAAGTTAGAGTAAGGAAACGGGACTGGTCGGCCCGGTGTCAGTATAATGTGACTGGGTGGGGTGTCATGTCTGGTGTCTTCGGTATGAAGTTCTAGTGGCGTCAGCACTTTGGCTTCATGAACTCTCCAGGCCACAAAATAGGCAGTATGAAACATTCTAAGGACAAAAAAATTGTTAAGTTTGACATAACACCCAAGCATACATACATACATACAGAAACAAATACAAATTAACCCACAATAGTTGTAACATTCAGCAATAGTTTAACCGCGTATAGTTTAGAGTCAAGACCCCACGTTATGTGCATGGATGGCGAGTCAACAATTTTATACACCAATTGATAAAGCCAGCAACAGACAGAGCGATTTACCGAAGGTGCTAGTCATAACTAAATACGCAAGTTAATGAAGTGATGTTTTGTCTGTAGCCTTCCTACAGCTTTTGAAAACTAGTGTAGATCCTTGCAATGTCGGATTTGTCATGCAGGTATAACACCTGTGAGGGTAGGGTGCACTGGTCCGAGTCTTTTAAGAAATCTTCATTTATACGACTGGGCAAAACATTATGGACGAGCCAACTCGACACAGCCCAGGGGAGAACCACGACCATCCACAAGATACCGGCAAACCTTCGCACGTACGGTCGGTGAGGAGTCATAGGTGAGGGGCTCCTGAGAGGCTCATGTCAAGCTCCATCATCTCCATAATAATTAATTATTAAGTGGATTCCTTTAAGAGCTGGCGGCATGCAAGGTGACCAACTTGGTTCCGCTTTACAGGTCGCCTTGACCTGGAAGTCACGCGTGGAAACACGATACCTGAATGGAATCCATGCTTTATTTATTCAGGTCATTGTCAGACCATCGTGTGATAGTTCACTGAGGTCCAAGCTGTAAATACATGTAAATGTATATCCATGATCGAGTGTTAAAGACTTACTTGCATATATATATATTATGCAAACCTTTCCAAAAACGAGCGTGCCGTGTTAAAATAACGTAGCAGGTATAGCGTGCAGTAGCCCCGCGGCTATTTACTCTGACATAGCGGATGCGGTTGAGAGGTTTTGAATGGCCGGTATTAATGCGTACCGAACACTTCTGTAGACATCTACTGGCTTCATATATGTTTCTATAACATGTAGTTTGAATAAGCCCAAACCCCGGAGCACGTTAGTTGACGCGGTATGTCTGCGTAGTACAAATTGAATGAAAAATGTAAACAAATATACATACTGAGTACTAATGTATTACAGCCAAATGTGTATTCATAAAAGCACCTTTGCAGATATATGCGCAAAGTTTAACAAAACAGAAAATTAATTTCTAATTATTCGATCCCACCTGATGCACGTCACACCATTCTATAAACGTTTGTACAAAACATTTGTACAAAACAGTGGAAACGGTTGTTTCCATGTATCTTCAGAAGTGTTAACTCCCCCGTCCTCCCCTCCCCCTCCCACACACATAAACACAAACAAGACAAGAAACCGTCGACTGCTTGGCATGATGTTCATTGCAACACCATATATGGACTGTGATAACCAACCACCATCCAAATTTGGTCACCATAATGTCTTCTGTGTTCAGGCGTGTTGGACATTTTCAATACATGTAAACGTACGTAATTATTTGTGTGTATATGCGTATACATACAGGTTTATAGATGCATATCATTACATTTACACAATACATAAGCTGTACACCTACCTTGTAAAGCCGGCGAAAATGCCTTGATTTCCTCTTGACATTTATGCAGGCCTTTTGAGCCCGGTGGGGCTGTCAAAATCAGAGCCGAGTTTTTCGTTTCTGGAGCATTCCCTAGGAATTTGCCGATTTGCCATGCGAAGGATTTGCCGATTCCTTTATCGGCGCCCGTGATGAACACTGCACAGCGTCCGGCCAGGCTCGGGGCGTGTCTCTCGCCGTGGGAGTCTGCCCCAGGACCCCGGTTCACTTTGTAAAACGCCACTGCCATGTTGGTGCACCGTCAGCTGTACACAGTCGTACATGCACCCCGAACTGACTGGCAATAGAGAGAAAGAGAGTGACGTCTGCTGGTGTACGAGGAAGCTCTGACCTTGGCTACAGCTATAACAACGTATACATATGTCCGCCACGTGTATACAGTATTATAACCTGCGACTGTTCCGCTAGACAATCACGGATCACGGATGAAAGCCTGTTCTACTGCCGTGAGTAGTATAAAAAAATATACACCATTAGCCTGAATCCCGCACACCCTGAGAACTAACAAATTCCCTCGCTGCCTTTTTTTATACGCCAGTTAGAGTGACTCACGATTCATCAACATACATAGAGGAGCAGATCGGTCTTCTGAAAATGGCCTGGCTTTTCAGGATATTCTTCGCCTTGAACCGCCAGTGTTTTATTAATTTGAATTATAAATGCAGTCGATCTGTGCGTACACTTATATACTTTTGTGTTTCGTGTGAAATTGTCATCTATTATAACTGAGTTACTATGTGCGTTCTAGGCTTCCATAAGTCGGCTGTCATGTGTTCCGCCGGAAGATATGATGAAGTGATAATTGTGTATAAACCGATAACGTGTCCCTGTCGCTTCATTTGCCCTGACGACAATTAACTGCCACGCTATATGGCTGCATGTGGGGTCGACTGAATTACACCAGAAATATGCCTACAGTGGTGTTATCAGCAGCTATGCTACATCCACACCAATACATATTTAATGTACATGTATCTGAGGAACACACCTGGTCATATATGACATTTATCTATATGCCATACTTAATTATAGAATTTCTAGAAAGTCTATCTGTATAAAGGTTTCCATGGCTGGTTATACCCTATTGATATCATACAGATTTATAGATGATGACGAGCTACAGACATAAAGTCTAAGATTCGTGCTGATGGGAAGGCCCGCCAACAGCATGCGGATGGTCTGGGGAAAATATCAATGAAGTAAATAAATAAATAAAAAAAGTCTTAACCTATAAACACGATCATGGTAAGCTTGGCCGTGAGTTCGAATCCCGTACACACCAGGTTTTTGTTTATGCATATTTTTCATTGTTGTTTAACGCTATACCCATGTTTCACTTTCACCACTGCAGTCATGCAGTGGACAGGCCCGAAGTGCCCGGGATAAACCAAAGCAAGCTATAGGCAAACTCTCTCACGTGTGACGTATAGGTGTGCCTATGTTTGTGGAAGACAAGTGGTTTCCGCCAACCAACGTTTGAGTGCGTAAACGGCAACAGACCATCGTCTAGCGCTTAGCGTCACAAGACCCAGGGAAACCGAACCTTGTGGGGTTCTTGTGACTCAAAGCCAGGGCTCACATTTTAAGCTTTGGCCAATGACACTCGATCCCTTGTTTCATAGTGGGAAATGGGTACGTGTGGTGGGACAGATTTTCATTTTACACTGTCATTAATCAACTAAACTTTAGGATAATCTCTTCTTTTGTGACAACTTCTGGGGAAAGAAAGGAAATAATGAGTTCCGTTGGGCGGAGAAGGGGGAGGGGGAAGGTGATGAAATGACGTACGGGCGGTAACGGGTAACAAGAACTCTAGTGTGAATGGTTTATACCAAATTTGAAATTTAATTCCACCTTTAACCCCATTCCTTCTGAAGAATAATTAAAATGTATAACAATAGCATATTCATTTGATGATTTCTTTATTGATTGTTTGCCGATCTGAAGAATTTTAGCTGCGACTAGGGGTTGTGCAAGCAACCGGTCTGTCGGTCAAATTTCTGACACCCTATCTCTCGACATGGGCCATTCTCTTAACGACATGACCCTTTTGCTGGATATCGTGAACTTTCGCATCTTCATTTCTACGATGGCAGAACCACCCTAGTCTAGTCACCATGTCCCAGGATTTAGAAGCTGTCGCAGACTAAGAAAACATTAAAACGATGTCAGAATACGATGAAAGAAAGTAGGCATTTATTTGCAGATATGGACTTTATCATTTATTTTGATTTTCTGTCTCTCAGGAGAAAATGTTTTTGTATGGTGGTTATCTGGGACCACCACTTGGTGTTTTGTTTTTGTGTAATAATTTTATACATTACGACGTTACACATCCTTAATAAAAATGTTTGCACTAGAATTTGGTATTTTCTTTTAATAAATGTACTCATCCTGGGTTTTGGTCATATTTGTATTTTTACTTATTTATTTTATTTATTTGGTTGATGTTTTACTCCGTACTCAAATATATTTCATTGATACGACAGCGGCCAGAAGGAGAAAACTGGGCAGAGCCCGGGGGAAACCCACGACCATCTGCAGGTTGCTGGCGGACCTTCCCACGTACAGCCGAAGAGGAAGCCGGACTTGAGCTGCACTTGAACTCACAGCGATCCCATTGGTGAGAGGCACGGGATCATAACGCCGCGCTGGGACGCTAACCTCCTCGGCCATGGAGGTTCCTTTTATATTTTTAAAGTAAAAGACAGCTCATTAACGAGGATCTGTTCATTCAAAAGATTACAAAATTCTGTCTTGAATGCTAAAACCAGTGTAAATTTATATGAATTATTTGCTGAGTTCTCCTCGGTTGAAGTGTGGAGTATTGTGCTGCCGACTGGCGATCTGAAGGCGCCCATGCTTATAAGCCTATGAGACAGTGACCAGTCAGAGAGCTAGGATATATCAGATGTTTTTAAGCTTTGATGTAAATCTTCCGAGTTGACTGTGAATGTAATATGTAATAACATAGGGAAATGACACTGTTTTAATGCTATATATTTTAATTATAACAAGTACATGTGTTAACAACTCTACCAATTATTTCCAGACCATTGTGTTGTGGAGGGAGTAAGTTTCTTGATCAAATCATGTTATAAATTTAGATATATACTTAAGTTTCAACGACAACCCTAGCAGCTTACTACAATCCCATGTGAGAAGAGTGTTCAGTTCTTGGAACAATCACGTCACAGCTCACACAGGATGGCTAGGTTTCATGTTAGCCGACGGAGCACCGTTAAGTGTCAATTTCCACTGTCGTAGTAGCTGTTAGAAAAATAATTTGCCGAAATAAACATAATTTGGCCCAACCTTTTTGACAAACTTTGCTTTGAACATGAGCTGTCTTTCACTTTAATATATTCATAAATATTGTCATACTTCAGATTAAACGCATATATTTGAATATAAGCAGCTAAATTACATCCAACTACGTTTATTAGACATGCATGACATCCATATGTAGCATATTATTGTTACACACCAAGAAGTGGTCTCAAATACCCAACATCCAAGACTATTCTCAAACATTCTCTTTTTCTGAAAGAGAAAATCAAAATGGGTGTTAAAGACTATATCTGCAAATAAATTGTCTGGCTCTTTCATCTGATTTTGGTATCGCTTTTATGTTTTCTTCTCCTTTAAGTTAGATTTTGTCTTAACTTGAGATATTATTCCTGCACTTGGATTTAATCTTAAAGGCTTAGTTTCATTTTTGAAATAAAGGTCTGAGACATCATTAAGTATTAAAAGAAATCTCCTTAAAGTGAATCACAATGTTAGCGTAGTAAACTGGTTTGAAGTCTGACTTAGCTCTAAGACAGCTTCCTGATCTGACATGGGGCCATATGATGTCAAGATGCAGCCTAACCAGAAACAGTTCAGTTTTTGTACATGTATTTGAATGGAAAATTAAATTTACAAATATTATTAATCGTTAGCCTATTAGAAGAAAGAGAGATACATTATATGGCATTATCGTGTCGCTTTTCTTAAACCCTCAATGGCTTATCGTTCTCAAAAACCGGTCGGTGCCTGGTTTTTTCTACTTCATAGTTTTCATGGATTAAAGAAAAAGTTACACATACACCATTAAATAACATAACTTACACATAGAGCTGAGTGCTTTTGGCATAGGAAACACTTCGTTTAGGGGATGACAACTGACTGTCATTCTTATCAACCACGACGCTCATCAGATGTATCAATTGTCGTCACCGTCAAGACTCTATATTCACCACCACGGCGATATCACACTCACTGCTAAGAATCCACATTTACCATCAAGGTTAAATATCACATCATGATGACGACATCACACCAACCAGAACGAATCCACCGCTGCTTGTGGACTTTAAAGCCAACGTCAGAAATTCAAATAAACCAGCAGGACAATATCATACTTTATTTCAAGATGCACCACCACCACCATATCAGACCAATAGTGACGAATTCTATGCACTATCCCGACCATTTCCAACCCACAAACGCCTATCTAGCCCCACAACTTAATCTGAACTAGGTAACAATACAAAATATGCACTGATGATAATTGTAATAAAACAGACGTCACTAGAATTACCCAAAACACTGCGTTGTCATCACATTTGCGAAACTGATAAAATGAAATGAATGTAAACTGAACAGCCCAAGGGCATGCTTAGTCCATCAATAGAATTTCGGTTTAGGCAAGTATATAATTCTCAAACCTGAGGTAATCATTAGTTGATAACACGTGTTGTTTTAATGATTTTATTCTAAATTTGATGAGCCACTTGGCCATCCAAGCAACATTTGAATAACATTCGCAATAAAATAGCAACCATATACCTATTCCTGAAGTCTGGATATGCGAGAGTTTCTTTTACTAAGAATGACTTTTTCACCACACATTTATGCTGTCTACGCAAATTCGTAATAACGAGTCTATTCTGAAGTAGCTCTAGAACTCTATTAATCACTTCTACGTTAATATGTGATCCACATGAAGCTTCTCTAAAACTGTAAGTTTTAAGTCAACTGAATGCAAATGGGTTGATATTTTCAAATCGTAGGCATCACAGAGCAGCAAAGGGTAGAGCTTGCTAGAAACTTGGTACAGTTGCACTGAGACGCCTCCACAGAGCTGGTGTCCTGCTGGAACGGTACGAGGACGATAAAGTGCATGATGAAGGCTCCGGTAAGCTAGGAAACAACGAAAACCGCAAAATTCAGTGTTTAAATTTCTGGTAAACGATATGACGAATGATCCGAAAATCCTGTGGGGCGATAAAACATGTAACACAGGCAAAACAAGTCTTGAGAAATAATAACCGAAATGTCCATGCGGGTTGCTAATTTCTGCAAAACTGCAATCATAGAACGAAACCATATTATAAACTATATGTATATGCTATCGATAATTCTTCTGCTTAATTATCGTCAGGATTGTTGGTTTATCAATCACGAACAAGTTCAACGCTGTTATCTCAAATGGCTGTCCAAATAGTTTGTTCACAGACATGGTCATCTGAAAGAAGTACATTCTGTTCCGTTCTTTTTTAATTAATCTTTAACCAGTGATGAAACATCAACTCATATTATTAACATATAACTGCCTCTGTTTCTCTAATGTTCTAAAACATCAATGCTGCGTTGGGAAAAGCAATATTTTGAGTAACAATAGTAACCATATAACTGATGTACGGCATTCTGGCCTTCTTTCCCTCTGATATATATTAAGATAGCAGAGTCTTTACCTGAAAACCCGGGGGTAACCTCCTTGACCCTGACACGGTGAACTGTCTTCAGCGGCATATGCGCCTGAGGAACAAGAACAGCAAACCATTATAATTGTTTCTTTTATGTGATTTAGAGATGCAACCCACCAAACGTTCACAGAGTCAGTATTGCGAGAGATTTCCAAACACTGATCCCTGTCTCCAATCAAGCCAGAACACCGCTTACTTTTTACTAAAATAACCATTTTTTGAATATCGAAAATCTCTTATGCATATCTCAGTGTTTGGTCAATATTATTATTCAGTTTACTCTGGAAGCTTTAGCATGCAGTCAACAACTGAAAGCCAGACTGATATTGAGCGCACTGTTGTACAGGAACTCAGCCTTGCGAGTTGAGGGACAGACAAGCATGGAGAGCATTACTGAATGAGTATTGCTGAAATAATCCGGTGGTCATGAGTTGTTCTTTGTGCTGAAAGCTTTGTATTTCTGGTTGTTCTTTCTCAAAACGTCCCTATCCTTTCAATATAGCACATGCACTAGATGACATAATATAAGAGATGAAATACTGTGTCTGCTAAGCTAAGTATCGACTCATCTTGAAATTAAATAAAGATCCATATGTGACTTTCACTGTAAGCTTCGTGACAGACATCTGTATAGAAATCATCAACCATTCTGGCTGTTAAAAATTAGTAATAGCAAGATCAAATTCTTACACACCTTTTAACACGAACTTACAAATGGCTAAAAATATATAAATAGGGCGTATTAATGCAAACAGAAGCAGGCAATAGTTTTTATTAATGACGACAGTTCCACGATGGAACGATATGGCTGAGATAGCCTCCTCCACAGGCAATGAGGACATAATACAACAACATCGCCATAGGCCAGAAGCTGTGAGATGCCAAACGCAATGGGCCAGCCAATAAGCTCCGGACTGACTAAGGTAGAGTACAACAACAGCATTGCTTCAGCAGTTCAGATGAACGTACCAGAGGCGTTGAAGGCGCTCAGAATATCATCAGCAGTCTCCACTATATCACAGATATCTTTCATGACGTCGTCGAAACCATTCTAATTCTGCTATGTCACCCTCCTGTGATTCTGACGTGATCGTCATGGAATGTTTCAAACTTCTTATAAATGACGACGGAGATCAAGAAAAACATTGCTAGTATGAATGCCCAAGATGTGGCCATATATGATCACCATTGACAACGAACACCATCATTTTCATGGAGATGACAAACAACTCTCCAGGTTGTACCGGAGCGGTCGTGAAATCTAGTTTATCACAACAGAACAGAAGAAAAATATCCGTGGGTTACAGTACTATTTGTCAAAACAATCCAGGCTGTTGGCAGGGACAGGTTTAGATTCTTTTTCAATCCGTGTTCGTAGTTTGAGGCGCTGAAGCTTGTGTCGAGTGGAGAAATTCCGCGATTTGTCCGGAAGAGCCTGGACCACTTATATCCACTTGGCGTACGATGAAGATTTCTTCCTGGGGTGTGAGAAGACAGAATGTTCACTTGGTGTACCATGAAGATTTCTTCCTGGAATGTGAGAACACAGAATGTGCACTTGGCACACCGTGAAGATTTCTTCCAGTGTTGTGAGAGAACAGAATGTCACTTGGTGTACGATGGGGATTTCTTCATGAAAAGTGAGAACACATAATGGCCAACGAAAAAAACAGAATGTCCACTCGGCGTATGATGAAGATTTCTTCCTGTGGGTGTGAGAAGACTAAATGTTCACTTGGTGTACGATGGACATTTCTGTCTGGGGTTTGATAACACAGAATGTCGACTTTATGTACGACCGATATTTCTTCATGGGATCTGAGAACACAGAATGTCTACTTGATGTAAAATGGAGATTTCTGCTTGGGGTGTGAGAACACTTTGTGTACGATAAAGATTTTTTCATGAGATGTGAGAACACAGAATGTCCATTTGGTGTACGATGGAAATTTCTGCCTAGGGTGGAAACACACAATGGCTGCATTGTGTGCGATGAAGATTTCTTCATGGGATGTGAGAACACAGAATGTCTGCTTGGTGTACATTGAAGATTTCTTCATGGGATGTGAGAACATAAAATGTCTACTTGGTGTGCGATGGAGATTTCTGCCTGGGGTGTGAGAACGTTTGGTGTGCGATGAAGATCTCTGCCTGAGGTGTGAAAACACAGAATGTCCAGTTGGTATACGATGGAGATTTCTGCCTTGGGCGCAGGGGGAGGGGAGAACACGGAGATTTCTGCCTGGGGTGGAAACACAGAATGTCTGCTTTGTGTACGATGGGGATTTCCTCATGGGCTGTGAGAACATAGAATGTCCACTTGATGTGCGATGGAGATATCGGCCTGGGCTGTGAAAATACAGAATATCCACTTGGTGTACGATGGAGATTTCTGCCTAGGGTGTGAAAATACAGAATGTCAACTTGGTGTAGGATGAAGATTTCTTCGTGAGATGGGAGAACATAGAATGTCCACTTGATGTACCATTCATATTTTTGCCTGGGTTTAAGAACGTAGAGTGTCCCCTTGGTGTACGATGAAGATTTCTTCATGGGATATGAGAACACAGAATGTCCACTCAGTGTATGGTGTATGGTGGCGGTTTCTGTCTGAGGTGTGAGAACACTAAATGATGTATGATTTAGATTTCTGTATGGGGTGTTAAAATACAGAAAATCCACTTTGTGTACGATGAACATTTCTACTTGGGATGTGATAACACAGAATGTCCACTTGGTGTAAGATGAACATTTCTTTATGGAATGTGAGAACATCCATTTGGTGTATGATGCACATTTTTTAAGGCATGTGAGGGGAGAGAATGTTCACTTGGTGTAAGGAGATTTCTGCCTCGGATATAAGAACACAGAATGTCCATTTTTTGTAGTTCGAAGATTTCTTCCTGGGATGTCAGAACAGAGAAAGTCCACATGGTATACGATGAGTATTTCTTCCTGGCGTACGAGAACGGATTGTATATTTGCATTACGATCTGGTTTCCGTGGACGTTTATAAAAACGCAGAAAGTCCACTTGGTGTATGGTCAGGGTTTCTTCATGGGATGAGAGCACCACTGTCCACTTAAGAGCAGGATTTCTGCATAGCATATGGAACACAGACTCTTCAAGTTGGGGTGAGCTCGGGATTTCTTTCTGGCGTATGAGAAGACTTTTGTTGTACGATTAGGATTTCTTCGTATCATGTGGCAACCCAAACTGTCCAATCAGTGTATGACCTGGGTTTCTTCAACACAGCTTCTCCGATAGATATAAAGAAAACATGAACGCTTACCGTGATTTTTAGTTTTTAGAATCCCCATGGAGAATTTTACAATGAGATGATAGACAGAACATTCCATTAAACATTCCACTGTCGACTTCTAAGGTTTTCTTCTCCATGTTATAATGTTTTACATACTTGTACTTCCCAAAGTCTAATTCCATGTTACTGTTCACTGATTGTGCTGACAAGAACGGGCTTAAATAATTCTAAACCAGTAATTTCACCAGTAACATATGGTGATTAACATGACAACATTTTGGACCCAATCCTGCTGAGGCCCTGGTAACAGCTAAACGTTCACCTAAGAGTTTGAGCAGTCAGAATGAGTGCCTAACTGCACAGGGTAAATGGGTGTCGATCAGTACAAATCGCGTCTTTCTCTGTTTTGTTTTCCATTGTTTTGTTTTCCATTTGCAATTGCTGTAAGTCCCTGGAAAAGCATTAACCGTGTTCTTTGATGGATATTTGAGTTTTATTTCAAGAAGAGCATCAATCATTCGTGAAAACAATAGCCAATACACTCAGGGTTTTAGCCATGTGGAAAGATAATTATGTTCATATACAAATGTCTACAAAGTTACAAACATTCAGAGAGTACAATAATAGAGCGAAGGTAACTCCGAGTATTACACCGTCAATCTGTATTTCGGCTACTCAGTTTGTGCCATCATCAGGAAATATGTACAATAAAGGATTATACAGGCTTATATACATACAGCAGTGTAAGGGGTTACAAGTATTCAAGAAATTGAAAGCATGGTAATCTGACACATGAATGGTGGCGATGATTACATAATCTGAGCATAATAACAGTCTGGTAGTTGACGCGTGCAATCTTGAGGAAAATGATGCACATGCACTGTGAAAAAAGATGATGTAATTTTACAGTAAAAAGTGCTGATATTTGTATATATACAATATAAATCCTTGTATCTTAGCACCAAAATGCCAAGTAAAAGATCTGACCCACTTAGCAACATTGTTTATTTACAAAGAATTTATAAGCAAATATGCTCTGGTAAATGGCGTTTGAACACAGGGCTTTACTTGTTAAAACTAGTAGCGTGTTGTGATTTAACAATTTTCAACTACGTAAAGCAGCATTACTTTAAGCTGTAAAATTAAGCTGATTAACAATGTTGACTGTTAAAACAACATTCTGCAAGTGTAAATCCATGGTGCATTAAGTAGACAGCAGTTTTCTAACGTTCCTCAAAATTGGTAACTAGGGTTAAATTACATAGTTCTGGTATAGAAGACCACTGTTGCTGTGGAATATTACAGCACTACAATTTATGTCGCAAATAAATTCACACCAAGCAGAATATGTACATTCCTTGTTATGGTCCTTAAATATCAAAACATATTTTTTAAGTTATATACAAAACAAGATATAAGATGCAAGATATAAACACAGATTTATAATGATGATGATTTATTGACAATTAAGTTACTGTAGACACTTTGTAGAAAAAAGATAGATCCCTTGCACATGTCCAAATGAACAAAACCTGGGCATATACACAATGTGTTCTGTGCATTATACAAACATCCCGTACTCAAGAGCTCACATAGATCAACCCAAGTCTACTTCGAAACTGACTATTTTGTAGTTTCCTTTCTGATGACAGAACTGAATTCCATACACTCTGAAGCTTAATGTCTTCGAACATCAAATGTTTAGTACTGAATATTAAATCAATTATAGAACAAACACTTACATAGATCAACTCAGTCTAATTCAAAACTGATTAACTGGTGGTGTAAGTTTCGTTTCTGATGATAGAACTGAAATACACTTTGAAGCTTAATATGTCTTCAAACATCAAATATGTAGTACTGAACAGTAAATGATAACATGTTTATAAATTCTGGAAACCAATTATACAACGATTACCTTTGGGTAAACATGCAAGAACAAAAACAAGTCTTTTTCCTATTCTAATGAAATTAAATTCCGTTACACGGTAAATGACTTCCGTGCCACTCATATGAGACTAACAATTAATGGAATATTAAACCATGAAGTTTTAATACCAGACTTCTGTCTATTTTTTGTGAAAGTTGAACAGATAACTCTCTCAACACTGTCCACATCACAATTAAAATGATAGCAATGAGAACTGTCAAAGCTATGGTGTTTAGTTTGTGCCATTATAATAGTACTTCTAATTATAATAGTATCAACCCCAAAACTGGACGCATCCAAAACTTGACGGAATCAAATTGTGCGTCAAGTTTTACAGGTTAAAGCCCTATTTAAAACTTGCATGATTGAAAACACGACAGAGTTTTAAATGGACCTTTAATCTGCAAAATCTTGACGCACAAAGCAGTCGCGTTTCAAAACATGACGTTGAGTTTTGATTCTATTGAGTTTTGTTGGTACCATTGTGCATGTGTAGGGATCATTTAGTTCCCAGAGTTTCGTTGCCTCATTTTCCTCTTAAATGTTTCGATGACAAACTTCAGAAAATAAATGGTCCCTAAACGTGCGTAATGATATAAGCAAAACTTGACTGACTCAAAACACAACATCGACTGTGCATCACCTTTTTGCATGTTTAAGCGCCATTTAAAACTCGACGTCAAGTTTTAAATGACACTTAAACATGCAAAAAGTTGATGCAACAACTCAACGTTGCGTTTTAAGATGTTGTATCTGTTCCAAAAGCCTACGGAATCAAAACTCAACATCGTGTTTTGGGGATAATGCAAGTGGTATTTTAATGGCACAAACGACATAACTGGAAATCTATCACACTGCCATGGTTGTTGACTGAAGACAGCTTCTTGTCAATGCGTTTCTTCGGTCCTCCATAAGCAAAAGTCAATCAAATAACAGCAGTGCTCTCTACCCATATGACAAACATTACCAGAGAATTCAATAAAAGAACAAGTCATCATGAATAAGCACAGCTGGCATTATTTATCAAGTAGAGGGCACTGCTGTTTAACGAGTTACAAGATTTGTTTCACATTTTAGAGGTTCAGAAACCTGAGTTTACCTCAATCTGCGTTGCATTCCCACTGTTTAAAGTAAGTTTATAGTTAGAGGTGAACTGTGCCGGTTGATTAATTTTTTGGCAAATAAAGGCAGAGTATATCTTAGAGCTACCTGAAACATGGAGTCAAACTGATTTAATGAACAGAAATCGCAAGATGTTTTTAAAAAAAATTTTTCGTATTGTAATATGCTTTTGAACTGAGTTTTGTGAAGCATTGTATTCTCTACACGCTTATCTGCCCTTGATGTCCCAGTAGTGTATGACGCCATTTTGTGCGGCAATGAACACTGCTAATCACTCAACGAATCACAATGGGATTATCCTTGATGCCTTTCCATCGGATCCCTCCATGAGAGGAAAATGTATAATTGCCGTTCAACCATGTATATACATATATATTTCTATTTTCTACAATTTAAAACACTCAGCAAATGCATTCTTTTTGTTTCGATCATTTTTGTTATATCACAGATATATTGTTCAGTGAAGTAAAATGAAAAATAGAACCAAGGCAGTTCACCTTAAAGATGTGAAAGGTGAACCGTTACAGGTCAATTTTTCACTGTACTTCAATAAATGATCTGTCTATGATATTAAAAAAAATGATGCAAACAAAAATGCATCTGCTGAGTGTTTTTACTTGTAGAAATTAAAAATAAATTTAAACAAAAATTTCCAAGAAGAAAATCCCATATCACCTGTCTGCCCTTGAATGGTACTAGTGTGCCAGATATGCGTGAGGTGACTGTGGTATTTCCAGTTACAAAGTTCCAAGTTTTTAGTCTGTTTGCTGGATCTAAACAAATCTCCTTAAAATGGCTAGGTCTTAGACTGCTTAATCAGTACAAAATAGTCACGTCGCATGGCAATAATCCATTTTCTTCACGGGTTCGATGGGAAGACATGAAAACTATTCCCATCGTAATTCCGTGTGATTAGCACAGTTGATTGCTGCATAAAACTGTATAACGCCACTAGGACGTCATACACTAGGGGCAATGTAGGGCAGATAAGCATGCAGAGAATACCAAACTACACGGCCTTAAAAAAAATACTTTTCAAAAATCTAGAGAGTGTTATTCTTTAAATTCTTTGGCTCCGTGTTTCAGATAATTCTGTACCAATTTTGTGTGAAAGAATTGATCAACCGAGAGAGTTCACCTGTAAGCTGTCCTAGAATAACAGATTTCTGACATTCTATATGCTCCATTCCATCTGGTTGAGTCCACTGATGAAATACAGGATCTTGGATGGAACTGCCTGCCATTTCTTGGTAGACCTGATCCCTGTGCACAGGTTAAGATTCACTAGGCACCTGAAAAGACGGAGATCAACGATTGCATTATGAAAGGAATCTACAGCTTAAGTCAAGTGAATTATATAAAAATTTACCCAGAGTAAGCTGCTTAAATGGATTTGTCAACTCTTTTGATTAGATTACATAAATAATGTGATAGTTAGGATGAATCCAAGTGATAATAGTAAAGGTCTTGAGCTTTTTGACATGGTGGTTCTACTTCCCACAATATCTGCAGTGCTGCCTCACTGAAGCACCATGCCATCAGTCATTGGACATGATCAGGTCACATTGTTCAGAAACCAGACCAAACAGCCCTTGACATATCCTAAGTACATGTACTAAGTACATGTATGTATGCTTGGGTTTAACTTCGTACAATTTTTGGGTTGTATGACAACGAAGAGTCCTTAGAAGGTATATATAGTGTGTCTTCTTTAGCGGCAAGTCCATGCCGCTACTGGAACATAATGCGAAAGACACCAGATATGACACCCCACCAAGTCACATTATACTGACAATGGGCCAACCATCCTTGTTTCCTTGCTCTAATCTCTGAGTGCTGATCGTCATTTTTAATGTCTTTGGTATGACCCCACCCCGGTTTGATCCGAGATCTCCCGATCCCGAGGCAGATGCTCTAGCCACCAGGCTACCGAGGCAGTTCTGAGTACTAAGCAAAAAATTATCAAGTACCATTTTTAAAGTAAAAAAATGACCTGAATGGGGGACTGTATCAGCAATCATTCGAAAACAGGTCATCATTCCAAGCACTTCTCTATTACTGTAAAGATTACAGGAAGCTACAATTGGATCTTTATTGTTGATTGGGTTTTATCATGTATGACATTGTGGCTAAATGAGGAGAAAACCAGAGATACATGAGTAAATTATTGACATTTGGGAAGTAACAGACAAACTTTCTCACATGCGATTTCAAACTGTCTGCTCCCATACTGCATGATTAAATGGGAAGGCAGCACAAATGACTATTCCAGCCTTGTCAATAATGTCACCACAGATAATCTTTTGTGGACACTTATGGTTCATATAAAAATATGCCCCAAATAGTAATATTTATGTGAATCATTCCTTTTTAAGTACATTTTCATAACAAAATTGTTTGGCCAAGACAGCCTGAGGAAATCACAGGCAGTTGACAAATAATTTCTTACCTCTGATTAAACTCCATGGTTCCCACTAATCCCACATCATAGGACAGGTTCAGCACATAATATGCTGCAAACACCATACTTATGGCGTTCATAAGGTTTGCAATATTTTGAGCCACAACAGTTTTCTCCACCACAAGTCCAGAATATCACGTGTTCAAAAGAAAGAGCACATACAATTCATGTGGAATATATATATGCTTGGGTTTTACGTTGCACTCAGCAATTTTTCAGTCACATGACGATGAAGAGCCCCTTGAATGTAGACATGCTGTGTCTCCTTGTGGCAGGGAGAGTCCATGCCGCCAAGGTGCTGCACCACTGTCAGACTGCAGCATCACGTTGAAGACACAACACATGACATCCTACCCAGTTATATTATACTGACATCGGGCCAACCAGTCCTTGCAGCATGCAACCACCACCACCTTTTAAAGCCTTTAGTATGATCCAACCCAGGACGGATCTTGAATCTCCTGACCCCGAGGCAAACATTCCAACCGCCAGGCCACCAAGGCAGTCCACCTGTGAAGTGTATCAGTTTGTGCTTTCTGATGAGAACATTAACGATTTTCATTCTGACTACCCCGAGTTCAATTAACAAATACATGTAGTTTCATTAGGAAAACGTAAAGTCAAAAATGAACACATTTATGAATGTCAACCTAAAGCAGGTCCCTCATATAAAGTTGCAGGACCAACTATAATCAAACAAATCCCTTCACCACTCACAAAAGTTGCAAGTGAACCAAAATAAATCAATCAAACGTATATACTCACCAACGACAGCAATATGTGGTGTCAAGATTCTGGTCTGTCATTCAACTTCGTTCCCATTGGTGAATGCCTTCGACACAAAAGTAAAGTGTTGATCAAAAAAACCCAGTACATCATCTCGAGAATGGCAAAAATAAGCATACGCTTACTTCACTGGGTCTAAATGTACATGTAGTAGTTGTAATTTACAATTATTCTATACAATTCCAGAATGCATTATCATACTTCAATCACATTTAAGTTTCTTTGCTAGTCATACTCGCTGGATAAGACTACATCCCATGGGATACCGCAACATGCAACGTTGCAACACATCAATACATCAGGTAATAAATAAAACACTGTTTCTTGATAGACTGAACTATTTGCACCATCATAAAGATTTGTTTTCTCACGGTTCTTAGCCAATTCATCGTTGGTTTAAGTTACAAAATGTCTGGAGTCCAATTGTACACCTAGTGTACAATCTAATCAAGAAATGTCAACTAGAGGATAACAGAATTACATAATCGGCCCTGGTTCTTATACTGAGTATACACTGCATCAAAGCATTAATACCAAAATCATGTAAGTTTAGAAAATAAAAAATATAATAAAAATGATAGTAGGTCCCACAGCACTCCTCTTCAAAAATATAGAAAAAATACAGGCGGATTCTGATAAAAATATAGGAAAAATCTAGGAAGTTTTGTACTAAGTTATAGGAAAATATAATAAGCATTTAAACAAAACATAAGAATTCAAACTGTTTACAGATGTACTTATCAGAACAACACAACCCATGTGGCCTTACAAACTTACCAACATCAAAATTGTACTGGTAGACAGTTCACACCTTAATTGCCCCCTTTAACTGATACTCTCGTGACCCAATAACATTGTAACGAAGGGTGAACTGCCAGTCAGTACAATGTCAAGAAAACAGGCCACTTGGGAGGTAAGTCTCAGACAGGACATAATAATTATACGCAAAAACCAGCCGCAGCAGCAACATCAGACATTACAATTTTTTTGTGCGTGTTGTGTGAAAATATAGGAATTATAGGAGGTTTTTTACAAAATATAGGAAAATATCAGAGGTTGTCAGAAATACAGGAAAATATACGAAATATGGGAGCACTGAGAGCCCTGTGACAGAATAAAAAGTTTTGCCCACCTAAAGTACTGATCCCAGCTATTAAAAAAAAAAATTTAAGAGCAAATTCTTAAGGAAGTCTTTTTGTTTAGCTTAAAGACCTAAAAAACGCAGCTCTATATCTTACCATATAAATGTGTGCATGTTTACCTCATACTCTTTGATGAGAAGATCAGGTCCTTCACCAAAGCACAGAGCCATGAGTTTGATGAGTAATGCGTCATTCATCGAGGTTTCTTGTACAGATGCGAGTCTTTTGCAGATTTTCCTTCACCCCTTTAGTCTTGCTTCTTTTTTCTCTGATGAAGCTCAGAAGTCGATCGCATTTTTCTGATACACTTTTCTTAAGTTGACCCTCCAGATCAATTCCAGTTAGATGTTTGAAGTGTGCCATCATGTATTGGTATTCTAACAGAAGTGGCCACTCTTCCATTATAAATCAGATTGTTGGGATAGGGTTTTTCTTGTTTATGACGGAACATTGGAGAGCATATGTTAAATAAATGTATGTTCTGTCTCTTTCAGTGTCTCTCTTCGATTCTATCTTCAGTGCTTCTTTACATAGAAAAGTCTTCATCCTTTGAAGTTCGTCCTCACTGGTTCCATCTGGAATTTTGGGGTCAAAATTTACACTTCCGTAATCTGCGGCTCTTGCCACTTTGAGGCTATTTCTGTCTTCCCCACCATGACAACTGTCGAAAGGCCTTTTCAGACCCCTCCCATATGCATTTACCATCCGGTCGGCCATTTGCTGCACAAGGCTAGACACACCGTTTCCCAAGATCTCCTCTCCAACAATATCGCAGAATGACTTCGGATGTCTCACACACAATGTGGTGGCAAGAAGTTCTATATTTTTTCTCCCAGACAGTCAAGTATGTGACTTGATTTCAACACAAAGGATACAAATAATTTCTAGTCTTAGGTGAGATTTAGGCATTTCACGTTTTTTGCACGCCTCAATCAGATCAGGTGGGAACTTGCCGCATGGAATGCAGAATGAGGCAGTCCAGTTCTGTGCTGTAGAAACCACATGGACACTGGTTTCAGACGAACTGGTGGAAGGACTGGCTTCACTCAAAGTTGCTAATTCTGTATCACTGAAATCTGAAAAGAAGATTTCAATCTAAGAGAGCTTTATACAGCAAAACCACTAAGTCACACATCATTTGCTACATGATAAATATACCTGTGAAATAAAACAATTTAAAGCATAAAATGGTATTGTCCTAGGGGTATTAATAACCATAATGGTTTGAGGATAGGGTTATTAAAGACGCAAAATAACTATCATGCACCCAGAAATACCTGCATTGACAATTTGGTTGCAATGACAATATCTGGAGTTTTTGCCCAAAACAGTATTGGAGACAGCTGTTCAGAACATTCGCCATGGTCAACTAATATAATGTCAGAAAGAAGTAAATTATTTTCATTAAAGGGGCATACCTCCATAAATTGTCTGACCAGGCTAGTTTTCAATAGGCTGGGCTTTACAGATACTTCAACCATTGCTATGGACAAACTCAACAGACATGACAGATGTTCATGATGGAAACAAAACCAGAGCCAAATGGTCACAATTTTTTGACGACTGCAATGAGTCTGAATATGCTTCTGTATTAAGCTTATCAAACTGCAGGTCAATATAAACACCAGAAAAGAAGAAAACGCAGTGCAAAATGACTACGACCTGGTCCTTGGTAAAAAAAAAATAAATAAAAAAAAATGTTTGGTTCAATTTTGAACGAAATGATTTCATAACCTCATTTTGCAACAGAACTTACAGGGATTGGATTCCTGTCCAAACTTAAGCCTCTATTTTCGCGGCCTGATTTGTGTTTTTATGCTATACACGCACTTAAAGGGAAAGACCCCATAAAATAAACTTAAGGTGACTGAAAAGATCATTAAAAACTGTATCTAAAAATACCTTTTTAGATTCTTTTTCAAAAAATAAATGCAGTCAGATGTTTTGATTGTATGGTGGGTTTTATGGACCATCTTGGCAATGTGGCTCACGAGTGACGTCACAACTTTTTGTACACCTTTATGTTCAGCTCTGAATACTCTTCTTGTGAAGAGTACTCCTATAATGTTTGCCTGTGTATGGAAAGTATAAATATGACATCAAATTTCTGCTTTAAGGCAACAGAAGACAGCATGACATCAGTGCTGAACCACATCATCAATATGGTCCATAAAACCTACCATACAATCCAAAACATTTGACTGCGTATATTTGGGTGAAAACAGTCTTCAGGGAAAGTATTTTCAGATACAGTTTTTAATGGTCTTTTCACTCACCCTCAGTTCATTTTTACGAGGCCTTACCCTTTAATATTACTGCAGCTGCATTATGGTGGAAGGAAATTAGAGATATCCCCGACCTGTGAAACACAGAAGAGCATATGTCACAGAATAATGACATCTTGCGTTAAATAATCCATGTATGTTAAACTGTCCAAAAAGTGGTATTTACCATAACAGAATCTACTTAAATGTGAGATGACATGCAGAAATTACACGCAAAACTTTCATTGCAGGCAGATGGTATCACTTCTTCACAGGACATCACACTTCAGCAGTTTTGGTAATAGTCCTATATCAAAACAGGTCTATTAAGTATTGGGGACCAAGAATGGTTTGGGTCGAACTAAAAAGAACTTATTTCGGTGCAAAGCATGAACTGGCTAGCGTCCACCTTGACAGCGGCCAAGATTGGTTGAATTTAAATCTAACCTGATCTTCCACTTCCACGTGCTAGAAGATGTTGTGCGAACCCCTGAAAAAGTTAATATAATTAAATTTATATCTAATATTATTAAAATGCCAGTGCTTTATAAACATAATTAACAAATCTCCAGAAATAAATCCTACTTTAACAAAATTTCATATTTATAACCATTGTAAGATGGTAAGATCTACGAATATCAGAGAGAATGACCACATTTTGGGTAACAGAACATAATGTTGCCTGCTTCTTATAACGATAAATGTGGTTTCCAAGTTTTGTAACTACATGCAAATAGTTTGCCATCATTCTTTGAAAGGCTCACCTGAAAACACGCTTGAAAGTAAGGGGTGACAGACTTTGGTAACATTGGCAAATTGGGCCATAAATGCCATGTCAACACTCAAAAATCTTGGGAAATTAGAAATAACTGTTCATGCAGCTAACCTCTAAGTTGTAATATCTGGTCAAGTGAGGTGCACAAGTGTCTAAATTTCAGGTTCCCCTTCGACCTAAAATTAAACTCATCTTACTTTACCAAAGTTAAGTGTAGAGATGAGCCGCACATTATTCATTAACTATGGTCTCACAGGTTGATTTTATGAACATTTATACTAATTCATCGTCTGTTTCATTCTTTGAAAATAAGCCTAGACTGGGTGTGAAATGTGGATGGGGAACAAACTAAAAGTCACAAAAGTAAAGACAGCCTGATACAATATACCCAAATTAGTGGAATGCATATAGCTTGGAGAATAAAATACATGCACATACCTGAAAACATAGTCTGAATTTTTGCCTGTATTTTGCGATACTGAATGGGAGACAAAAGATCTGACAAGTCCTTTTCAGGATGGATATACTATTTGTCCCCTCTTGTTGACACTCCCATTTCCGTAAGTTTCTGAAAAACATATTCACTTTGCAGTGGAGGCAATCCCCACATTGCAATGGTTTCAGCAACTTCCTCATCTCCTTGACTTTCAACCAGCCCCTCCTGCCAGATCTGCTCAGTATCTGCAAAAACAAGAGTATGACTGTCTTTAATATGAACTCCTTAATCTCTATACTGCTGCAGTTTTGGGACATTAATTAAGATTAAGAACAGATTTATATATGTAGAAAGTACTGCAATTAAATTCAGAAAACAGGGCCTTTTAAGTCATAAAACAGGGATGGTACAAAACCAAACGAAACTTCATCAGTTAAACCAAGACAAAATATAACATTGCATCCTGGGATACCTAATTTTTGTATGTTACAGGGTGCTAGAACAATTTCAAAATTTCAAGTTGGCCATTTTTACCTGTGAATGAAACCTTTGGCATGTAGTATAACAAACTTGAAAATTTCACACATCTGAAAATCACAACTTCAGAAAAAAGCTCTGTGGCCACAAGTTCCACAACAGGAAACTAATGTGGGAAGGCATCCTCAATTAGATCCTGCCAATCATCCAGGTTAGTCAGAAAATCTAGAAAAACTAGAGCAGGGCAAAGTAGAGCTAATCCATGGAAATGAGTTCATGTTTCACGGCTATGAAAGTCTTGTCCCCAACTTCATACAGTTGAAGGCATCTGGTATTATCCAGCAGAGAACACTGAACACAGGCAACTCCTGTTGCTATCCTAGGTTGAAAGTGAAACTCATCCAGACTGAGATCAGCAATTTCACTAATTTCATACAGGTTCATGTCTGATACATACTTTCCAATGTACTGTTTCATAATAAAATGAACAGTCTTAGCTGCCATCATAAGAACAAGGAATATCCTTCCCAAGTTCAGACAGTGATCTATTTTGCGAAGAACTAGAACCTTGCCTCGTCTACATTCTCTACCACGTACAGTTATTCAGTCAACAATACAAGTGTCATCTCCAGAAATGAGGGAATTACTCTCGACAACAGCTTGTACATGGTCATTATACAAGTCAATATGAAGAGGAACTGCATCACTGAAATCCACTTCTTGCCCAAAAAGATCCCCTATACAGTAGTAAGCTTGCAGAAGTTGATGTCTGCGAGACAAAGTTCTGGTAATGTTTTGTAAAGTTTTGGCTCTGTCTAGCACACTTCTTAAAGTAGCTATGCTTGGACTCGAATCTCTAAGTCCAAACCCGCACTAACAGTCAAAAATGTAGGATTAGCTCAGGGTAATGGCAAAGGTAGTGATGTTTCAGTTTGAGCTTGTTCTCCAGAAACTGTGATAATCATACTTCTATATACTGCTCAATGTACACTCGGCAGAGTAACTTGTTGCTTAGATATCTTAGGTGTCATAAAAAGCTGTGAAATTTTATGCAAAAGTATAAGATTCTCCCAGACAGCATCAGAAGTGTCCTCTATCCTGTTAACAATCACCAGTGGAGTAAGTCGTAACAAGCACCATGTCTGCTGAGCTTGACCACCAATTTTCTCTCCCTTCTTCAAATCATCAGCATTTGGTTTGTCAAGGGCATCATCTTGCAAGAATTTAGAAGTTCAGAACTTTCTTCCCAAATACTCCCAAGAGAACCACCTTCTTGTGGAAATGAAGTATGTAAAATACAATGCCAGATCGCACTGGAGAACCCCTTCAAACAAATCATGTGTTAACCACAGGGGTAAACCTGGACTGCATACATGAAAGCATGTCATCTGGTTAAATAAAGAATCAAATTTCACAGCTTCAAAATTGTCAAGCTGCTTATCATTTTGAACTCTGATCAGAGATTTTTTGCATGCATTTATGTCACACTTCATTCCTAGAAAACAGGACTGCTAAATAATATCTACACTTGTGAAGTGCACTGCTAAAGTTCTCCACAAATCCGCCAAAGCAGTGACTCCAAAGGTTATCACTTGCAATAAACAATGTTCCACGTATATTACACCTTAAACCAAATGTGGGTATATCTATTCCACTTTCAATTGTCTTTAGATCATTCATCAAAAGCTTTCTTCTGGCCGGAGTAAACAAAGTCTGCTTCTTTGCAGAGTAAAACTAGATGAACTGGGTCAATCTCTGACCGACAAAATGAACTAAGATTTCCCAAAATGAAATATATGGCAAGTGTTTTATGTTTCTTCTTGGCACTCCTTAATGGGTTCACAACTTCAAACGCATCTTGATACAGAATAATTTTCAAAGATGAGGATTCTTCTCTGAACAAATCATTTGATTTAAAAACATTTCCATCTAAAGAGTCATGTAAATCACCATTTTCCGGCCTGGTTTCTGGGTGTAAATATTGGCCTTTGACAGTTTCATCGTGGAATATGGCTTGCAGAGTTTTGATGATAGGAATATAATGACAAAAGCTTTTTTTGTGTTTAGAATTAAGACCAAGATACAGTTCAACAGGTGCAACAAATCGAAATTTGTCTTTGTAATACTTTGCATTCTAAGAACCTGTCTTTTCTTCCATGACATCTTTGAAAAATGTCACAATCAAATGTCTGTTTAACAACAGAAATGATAATCTCTTCTGATAAATCTCTACCCAGCAATGCACTTCTCAGCTTTGACTGAAGTATTTTCTGATTTAGTACCTTTATACTTTTGAGTTCATCAACCAAGGTCTGAATTACTGCATTCGTGACATGGTGTTTGCTTTGAAGTCTTAAATAAAGTAAGGCAAGATTTTTTTCAATTCCTTTTGAAAGAATTTTATAACTTTGACTGTCAGCTGACACACACTTTACTGTGTTGCTTACAAACTGGTTTGCACAATCCGAATTGCTACTGTTGTTCTCAGGCAATTGTTCGGTCAACTCTACCTCGGCGAATGATTGATAGTAGCTGACACACAGACTGAAAGGAGATGAATTTCTATGATTTCGAGAAATATGTGCCTTAAATGCCGACTGCTTTGTAAAATTACGTTCACACTGCACTGAATTCTGTCTCCAGTGCGTATGTGCTGCCTTAAATGAGCCACCAAAGATTTTACACTGTCTATGGAAATGTCACTACAGGTAGCTTCAAAGACACGCTTCAACTCCACTGCATCATGTCGAGTTTGTAGGTCTCTGACATCGCGCCGCTCGTTCTGATGACACCGTGTAACATGCTGTCGAATAGCCGAAGTCGAAGTAGAGCCAGACGACACGCAATTCCTCACACCGCAAGGAAATCGGGCTTTAGGCGTGTTAGAGTGAATTCTCCTGCAGTACCCCCAATACTCTGTCACAGAAACGCAACTAAAATCACAGAGCCTACACTCAAACATAGCCAAGCTGTTACGTTGTAGAACGAGTTTCCAAACTTACCGGCTCAACTTTCATTCCGCGCCAACTGAAAACAAATCAACATTCATCGCCCTCTACAGGCAGACGATGTAGTTGCAAAGGGAGGCCACTACTATACCGTAAATTATACTCGCGAAATGTAAACAACGTACTATGTGTTTTGCTATTTTATATTTCTTCGCCAATGTACGTACATACTAATGGGTTAGAATTAATTTTTCTGAAAAAAGATTATGTATTTGATCATTCATTGGCGGTTTTGTTTTCGTGACAATGAGCAATAGGCCCCATAATTCCTTTATTGTTCATTGGCTGAATGTTGTGACTGTGAAAATAACAAAATGACGTTGAAAATGGTTTTCACCAACACCTGAGTGTAGGGAATGGTATAGCAAACATCTATTTGTGCACAAAAAGCTCATTTTTTAGTGGTACACACATCTGATTGGCAAATGCATGAAGCATGGAGTATAACACCATGCGGTACCGGAACGATTTCTAATCATTGTAGACAAAACCACGAATGTCAGGAAAATTCCAAAGCGTGATAATTATTGTATTTATGTCTGAATAAATAAATAAATAAATTAGCCACCCCAGAGACAAACGTGTGCAACATAGACTGCTAACAGTTTGCTGCTAACAAATCATGGATACCACTTCAGCACTTTTCTGGTGTTTAGTCAGTTTGGGGTGCCAAGTATCCATTAATACATTAAATTCACTTGTTAAGTTAGAAATAATTGTAGCTTTACATCCCAAATTATTTTTACAGCGAAACATGGAGTAATATTACCATTGTTGTTTTGCAACAATACGTTTTTCTAAAACAAACGCTAAACCCTCGTAAATTTACAGCTGCACAAAATTGTCAAACTACCATACTAGTATTACACACAATAACGTAAGTTTACAACCCAAAATAATGTCAGCACAAAACAACACAATGTGGTGTGAATATCTACAACATGTCACATTGTAAATGTACAGACTTAACGCAGAACTACAAATATCTGTATATATACATTGAGACTCACAACAAAGAGAATCGCAATAACACATTAAAACACTGTAAATGTTTTTACAGTAACAAAGACTGTGACATTTTACAGTAGTATGTATTGTAATTTAACAGATTTTTTTCACAGTGTGTAGTTGGAATCAGTGAGGGGAGGGGGTTGAGGGGCGTGAGGGTAACAATGATGCGAGGAATATAAACAAAATAAAATAAAGCAGAGCATGCACGAGACTAGGTTATTTGAACGTATACAGTTCTCTACAGGCTTTAATGCCATGGTTTAGTTCTGGTTGTTTCTGCTTTTACACCTAATGCTTCTTTAATAAGCAGTTTGTTCCAGTGTGTAGCTCTGTGGTGTTTCTTAATATGATGTATGGAGATGCAGGTCTAGTAGGCCCATGTTTCGTGTCACGAAACCGGTCAAGGAGAGTGAATAAATCAAAGACGTACTGGAAACTGGAGCATTGCTCAATACGATTATGCATTTCACTACTGCTGTTGTCGGTATATATTCTGATAGTGTTTGTAACAAACATTGTTCTGTCTGACTAATATAACCTATGCCGGCAACCAGGGCAAATGAACTGATACACTACATGGCTCTGAGTTTCAATTCCTAAATTTAGTTTCCTGCATATCTCAGAGTTTCTTTCATTAGAACACATTTTACCCCATTCGTATATGCGGTGTACGCAGAAGGAAGCAATAAGAAGTCTATTCCAATGTAGGCCCGAAACTCTCTTAACAACTTTCAGATTACCCAGCTTCAGTAAAACTTAGTTTTAAGCCAACTGAATGCAAATGAGTTTTTTTTTTGATCAAATCTTTGTCATTACAGAACACTCAAGGGTGGAGTTTGATAGAAACTCAGTACGGTTGCACTGGAACGTCTCCACAGAGATGGTGGCCTGTTGGAACTGTACGAGGACGATGAAGTACGTGATGAAGGCTCCAGCAATCTGGGAAACAACACATAGGAGAATCAGAGTTGGTACATGGAACTGTAATTTGATGGTGAACTGTACGAGAAATGCACCAAACATTTACGTGAAACTCAATACAAAAATAAATCCATGGAGAAGGCCGTGACTTCTACGGGACAATAAGATATGTAACATAGGCAAAGAATACTTGAGAAATAAATACTGAAATATCCCGGCGGATTTGCTAATTTCTAAAAAAAAACTGCAGTCATAAAACTAAATTAAAAATTATATGTATATGGTATTCATAATTTTTCTGTTCACTTACCGTCAGAATTGTTGACTTGTCAATCACAAACAAGTCCAAAGCTGTCAGACCGATCGGCTCTCCCGATAGTTTGTTCAAAAACATGGTTATCTGAAAAGAATAGGATGTAACAATAGTCATTTTCGTGTTTTAAAATTGTATTATTGTGTTTTAGACATTGTTTACTGTTTCATTTTATTGTGTTTTCTCCGACGCTCTGATGTTCTAGTCAATAAGTGTCCAACTTGGAGTACAAAGCTTCCACAGTGAAACGTAACCATACCAATGATGTAGTCCTGCTGACTTTGGAGATACATTTTTTCAGTCTGGTTCTTAATCAAGCAGAACACGCTTTACCTGAAGTGAAAATCCAGGGGTGGCGTCCTTGATCCCGACACGATGAATTGTCTTCAGCGGCGCATGCGCCTAAGAAACAAAACAATGAACAATTCTACTTGTTTTGTGTAATATGCACATTTCACAGAGCACATGTCGGTTGAGTTTTCTAAGGAATGACCTTTGTATTTTTTCAAAGCAGATCGTAGCTTGCTTTTCAATCCAGTAACCATTCTTTGAATATCATGTTTATCTCAATGCTTTGTTAACATTATTGTTCAACTAACCATAAAAGCTTCTGCGTACAGGCAACAACTAAAACATAACGGACCGTAAGCACACTTTGTTACTTAAACTCCCCCATATGCCATTTTGGGGGCTGAGAAATACGACACAGCCCCTGCTGCATAATAAATCTTATGGTCACACTGTCTTGTCCTCAAGGCTTGTACCGTTTATTATCTATTACCTGTCATTATTTCTTCAAACATAGATGACCTTTCTCTTAAACAAGTGCAGTATGTGTTAATATCGATATTTATGAGACTAGCAATCTAGGCATCGTTCCAGTTGTTTGTGTAGAAGTCGTCAACCATTACATGTCCAGAGCCACAGATCAATTTTCAACACGAAAGAAGGTTCAACGCGAACTTACTAAGAATTAATAAAGTGTATAAAATAAGAACCTAGTAACTCTTCATGCAAAGTGAAGCAGTCAACTGTTTTCAGTAATCAAGAGTAGGTGTCATAAATTTTCTAACTGCATGCATTTCATCAATATCTAATCTGTGCCATTCCTCTTAGTAGGTTAATATAATCGAAATATGTATAATTGGGACTTTCACTACAACTAATTATATGACCAATGTGGTGATTGTGTTGAAAAATACTTTTGCAAATGTTAAACGTAATCAGGGACAACTACGCGTTAACTTTGCTGATGACATCTGCACTATGTTAGAAACCTGAGGTTGACCTAATGTCATTACGCATCGTCAATACCCATAACATGGCCCCTTCAGCCTTTTGGAAATACTAGTATAGTAATACTAAATAAATAGTCCAGGCTTATCCATACCAAAAGGTTCCGGATCACAGATATTCCGTTTGACAGGAAAACGAATATCTGTCAAAACGTGTATTATTTATATGCCGAAGTGGACCACCAAAATTGGCGTATTATTCCAAACAGGAGCAGTCAAAAGTTTCTAATAATAACGACAGTTCCTTGACCTAAATAAAAACCTGAAGGAACTTACGATATGATTGAGATAGCCTCCTCCGCAGGCAATGAGAACATAATACAACAACATCTCCATCAACCAGAAGCAGTGAGATGCTAAACGCAATGGGTCAGCCAATACGCCTGGACTGGCTACAGTAGAGTACATCAACAACATTGCCTCAGTGGTGCAGATGAAGATACCAGCGGCGTTGAAGGCGCTCAGAATATCATCAGCAGTCTCCACCATATCACAGATATCTTCATGACGTCGTCGAAACCATTCCAATTCTTTTATGTCTCCATCCGGGGATACCGCCTTCCCTAAATCGTTATGGAATATTTCAAACTCCTTGTAAATGACGACAGAGACCAGGTAAAACATTGACAGTGTGAACGCCCAAGATGAGGCCATGTATATGTCGACAATGGTTACGATCACTTTCATGGGGGTGGCAAAGAATTGACTGGGTTGAACGGGAGCAATGGTAAAATTCAGTATACTACAGTTGAAGAGAAAAAAGCCATGTGTTGCAACAGTCAGGAAGAAAACTATCCAGGCTGTTGCTAGCGACAACTTCAGCTTCCTGTTCAATCCGCGTTCGTAGCCTGCGGTGCTGAAACTTGTGTCGTGTGGAGAAATTCCGCGATTTGTGCTTAGGAGCCTGGACCATTTAAGAAGGAACTGTGCAAAGCGGTTCTCGTTGTTGCAGGCTTTGTACGTAACGACGGCATTCACAGAGTTCTGCAGATACCAGAGATGTACGAGTGCCTTGAACAATGATTCTCCGCCGAATTGCTCATCCCTGTAGGCGAAGGAAAGCTGAAGAAATCGCGTCCACATCAGTATTAAGACAAGTACGGAGTAAGCTCTTTTAACTGGGTTCCACTTGTTCTTCTTACAGTTCAGAAACAAGAGTCCAAAGACACTCATGGCGACTAGAAGAGGTTTTGCCAGCTGGAGCACTTTGTCCTCTATCCTTGTCTTGATTTCAGTCGAATCTTCTGGAAGATGTTTTTTGTCCTGGCTTTGGAACATTTTCATAATGTTGGTCGGTAATTTCACAGGTATTAGGCGGGGCATTTGAGAGTACATATACCACTGAGGACTTTAGAGAACAACAAGGATCTTGTTAGCCCAGAATATCTCTTAGGTGAATAATCACGGTAGAATATCTCCACACTGTGAACCTTGATCATTAGACATCGAGGCTGCAGACTACCGCTTTTTATTTTGGTGATGTCACGTTCCAAGGCTACAAAAGGAAGGTTAAATGCTTAACAGAAACGTCATCTTGTCAATGCAATGTTTGCACACATCTGCTTCCATCACGGAATTGAAGTTGCAGTTTGCCGATGATTTACATGTACCGATGCCAGACAGTCTAACAAAGGGATTACATATTTACAATAAGTTAATATTTGTGAATTCCTAATGGCTTTGGTTATATAATAGTCATGGGAGGTTGTATTGTTTCTGTGTGCTAAACCTTGGGTGACCCAGATGAAATATATTCAGACCTCGTGGATTTGGTATAGCTCTCTGTGAATTCAGCAAGAAAACTGTTTGCATATACACAAGAGTATTGATTCAAACAGATCTGACAATGAGTTATCAAATATCGACTGGAGACAGTAATGCACGCAATGCGCACCCACTGTTAGAAATGTAACCCATTGTATTTACTTAATGGTTTACTAGTAAACAATAAAACGGGGTTCCAAACGAATTAAAACGCGTTAACATGCAAAACAAAGACCTTGGCGATAAAATCTATGTTGTAATTAAAATCAAAACGTTTAAATGCTTCTGTACATATCGACTGGAGACAATACGGCACACAAAAGGAATCCTCTGCTGGAAATCTAACCCATTGTATTCAGTTAATGGTTTATTGGGAACTAAAAAGAATTGGTGTTTTACGCCGTACTCAGCAATGTTTCACTCACGACCAGCATCATGGTGGGCAGAAACCGTGTAAAGCCGGGTGGAAAGAACTAATAAGAGGAGTTTCTAAACGAATTACAACGCGGTAAAATCCAAGAAAAGCACTCGACAATATCATTTATCTTCTTATTAAAATCCCAAGACTTAAGAAAAATCCAAAGAATAGAATTCAACCCCCAGTGGCATGTGCTGTGGTGATTGGTGTGGTTCGATTAAATGGTAAAATGAAAAAATACCAAAAAGTCAGTAATCAAAACTTTACAAATCAATGTATGGAAATCGTGTCAGGCGTCTTTGTCTGCCTATTATCCTTTTTCGAAACATTTCATTGTAGTGTCTGTTTTCAAGAGGCCGTTCAAAGATCGATAGTTTGCACACCGCTGAATCATCGAAACACAGCCCAGCAAATCCAAATCGTTTACGTGAATACTTGTATCTAAAACATTTTGACCGTGTTATAAAAAGTAGCATCATTTACTATGGCGTTAAACAACAGTGAATAAATGAATAAATAAAAAGTATTGAAAATGGATTTCATCACGGTGAGTAAGAAGACATAATGACCACTGGGCGCACCATCAGGATTTCTTCCTGGTATTTGAGAAGATATGGTGTGAACTTGATGTACGATCACGGTTTCTTGATGGCGGGTGAGAATACCGAACGTCCATTTTCTGTGCGATCGGGATGTCCATGGGTATGAAAACACATAATGTCAACTGGGTATAAGATCGTTGTTTCTGTGAAAACACTTACTGTTCAAAATGTCGAATGGACTTATAAAAACGCAGAGAGTCCACTACGTTTACGATAATGATTTCTTCCATGACCGTGAGAACAAAAATATTCTCTTTATGAACAAGCATGATTCTTTCCTAGAGTATGAGAAGGCTATTATGGCGTATGAAAACACTTAACAACCATTTATTGTACGGTGAGGATTTTGTTTAATGCATGTGACGAACCAAAGTAACCAATTGTTTACGACTAGGGTTTCAGCATATTGTGCAAAAACAAAATTCTCCAATAGATATATGTATAAACCAAGGTTGATCGTTTACCGTTATTTTAATCTCTTTGAATCCCCACGTAACATTTTACAAAGAGATGAAAGACAGATAACATTCCATCAAATATCTCAGTGTCAGCGTTTCTCTTGTTTTCTTCTCCAGACTTTAATCCTTTATATTGTTTTTCTGCATGTTTAAATCAGGAATCTGCTGTTAAATTAAGAGTTCCCGCGAGGTGTAGTCCCTTTACATTCATTTTATGTGTTTACTAAATGTGATGACAACACAGCATTCGAGTAATTCTAAACTAGTATAAATGGATAGCAGATTGTGTATATGCATGTATGTATGTATGCTTGGGTTTAACTTCGTACTCAACAATTGTTAAGTCATATGACGACAAGGAGTCATTGGAATGTATATATGCTATATATCCTTGTGGCACAAGTCCATGCAGCCCAAGTGCTGTTCTTATAACCATACAAGGACAGTGATATAAAAACGGACAACGTTGGATATATGTGTCCAATTGTATATAACCTGGGGCCCCCGAGGCTCAGTTGGTTAGCACGCTAGCGCAGCGTAATGATCTAGGATCCTCCCGCTCATGCGGCCGCTGAGAGTTCAAGTCCAGCTCATGCTGGCTTCCTCTCCGGCCGTACATGGGAAGGTCTGCCAGCAACCTGCGGATGGTCGTGGGTTCCCCCTGGGCTTTCCCCGGTTTCCTCCCACCATAATGCTGGCCGCCGCCATATAAGTGAAATATTCTTGAGTACGGCCTAAAACACCAATCAAATAAGTAAATAATATACCCTATATATGTCAGTTTAAACTATATACAGACGTAATAATAACATAATAGGATGTACTTCCAGTCTTAGACTCCCATTTAATGTAATTCAATTACCCTCACGCATTCACATATACTCGAATTAGTATAAATTGCATGATTAATTGACTCACAAGACTGATGTTAAATGCATCTCCGCAACTCCTTTCCGTCATCGGGAGTGGGGCAGATTGTACCTGAAGGATTATACGACTTGGATACCGCATGGCTATATAAACCAGTGTAGCAGATGCCTGATCTCCATTAAAGGCAACATTTTTTGGAAAAAACAGATTGTCATCGATCGGACAATTCCCAAGCAGGCCTAAAACGGAGCTTCTTTAGGAGTTTTAAGCCAGCTGAATACAAATGAGCTGTTTTCATCAAAGCGTGCTCGTCACAGAGCAGTGAAGTGTAATGTTTGCTAGAAACTCGGTACAGTTCGCAAACATGGTTTTCTGAAAAAAAAGAAGAAATATCATTTCTGTTTTTCCAAATTAATCTTTGACAAATACTTCAAAGATATCAACTTAAACCATTGGTATTTAACAGCCTGAAACGCTCTCATGCTTTAATGAATCCGTGTTTAGCTGATAGCAGCAAGCCTCCAAGGCGAAGAGTAACTATATCAGTAATATACTCCATGTTGACCTTGGAGATACATTTATTCAATCTGATTGTTAATCAAACAGTACACGCTTTACCTGAAGTGAAAACCCGGGGGTGATATCCTTGACCCTAAGATGATGAATACTCTTAAGACGCGCATGCGCCTAAGAAACAAAAACAAACAACCGTTATAATTGTTTTGACTATGTTTTGACTATAAATCTATTTGACTAGGAATCTACCTCACATTTCAGAGAGTATACGTTGGTGGAGATTTCTAAAGACTAGCCTTTGTACATTTTGAAAACAAATCCCAGTGTGTTTTTTAATCCCGTAACCCCTCTTGGAATATCATGTTTATCTCAATGTTTTCTTAATTACATGTATATCATTGCCTAACCATGAAAGCTTTTGCATACAGTCAAGAACTAAACCTCAGGCGATTCTCACAGGAAATCTCTGATATGCCGTTTTAGGGACAATGGAATACGACACAACCCCTGTTGTTGACTAAATCTTTTAGTTATAAACTGTCTCCAGTGTTTGTCCTATTTATTACCTGTTACATGTACATGCCAGTCTTTTTTCAAAGCTATCCTGCCTTTTTCTCAAACAAATGTACTAGATGTCAATACCGATGTTTAGGAGACTCCGTATAGGTGTAGTACAATATACCTGACATGTGTATAGAAATCGTAGATCAATACAGGTCAAGAACCACAGATGACAGATCCAAAAAAGTTCAACACAAACTTACTAAGAATTAAGAAATTGTGTAAAATAAGATATAAGCAACTCTTCAAGCAAAGTGAAGCAGTCAACAATTTTTCTACAATGAATTTTCTATTATACATTTGAACAATTTTTAATTTGTACCATTCCAGTAAAAGGTTAATATAATCAAAAATATGTATAACATTGACTTTGGTTGCAACTGATTACATATCCAAGTTACGCTTTCTTTGCAAAAGGTGAGCATAAAGCCCTTTGCCCTCTGCACATCCGTCTCACAGGTTGTCTTCACCTCGCGCATTAACCATGTGCACTTCTTTCGATCTGTTGTGGTATTTATCCCTTAAGACTGTATTTCTCTAATTAGAGGTTTAGGATATACAGCCCATTGTAATCTAAATGTGTCAAGTGGTCTCGCCAGCTATGTAAAAGTTTATGCCAAATGACTCCCACGCGAGCTATTTACATTATGATCCATTGTGGTCTTTATCCCTTAAGATTGTATTTCTCTAATTAGAGATTCGGTCCTGATTGCGTAATACACATGATGAGTTCAGTTAGCTGTACCAGCTCGAAAGCTGGTATGCAATACAGGATATTACTTACTGTAAGCTTTATCTATAGTTAGATAAATATATGGCGGCTGATCTCGCCAGCTATGTAAACAGTCTAACTATGTGGCTCCCACGCGAAATATTTACATCGTAGAAGTAGGGCAGCCGGATTCTTGAGCTATGTTATGTTTCTGTTCTGTCTCTAATTAAACGCTCAGTCCTGCTTGCGCTCCGGTCTACATAATTATGAATGTGAACGGGTGTCCGTCTACATAAATAATTGGTAAAAGTTTATGTAGCTGGACACCATATGGCTTGATGTGCCCAGAACCTGAACACCTAGGAGCCACAACGGTGGTAGGGTGGCTCCCAGCACCAGGTGAGTCAGAACCCCTATTATCTATACTATTCAACTGGAACGGCCTGTCTTCCAAACAGGCCTGAATTTTGTCCTGTCACTTCACAAACTTCTACTTGTCCAAGTTCCGTAATGTCTGTCGTTCATGGATGGTGGATAATGGCCATATATAATAAGAATGATACTGTACAAATCGCCACTTTTGGCTTGGAATGTCAACTAGATTAGGACCCAACTAAATATTAAACCAAATTAGGCTGGTACGTTTATGCCAATTTTTTAATCAAAAGTTTGCCCCGACTGCGCGCCATTTGAATGATGAATGATTTTGGCTTAACGCCACATTGGCAATATCTCAGCCATATGCGACATTTGAGGTAGTGTCAATGTTAACGTGAAATCATTGCCATATCATCAACGCTTCTGACAACAGTCTCCCTACGACAAAATGGAGTAGCTATAGATCCGCGGCTACTTTGTACAATGTGTGGTAAAGCAAAAGGCTTACAAAACCATCCTGAAGGATGTGAGGCGGTAAGGCGGAGTTTTGGTCTACTGATAGAACGGAAAGAACGCGAATGACCGCAAACTGAAAACTAGGTCATCAGGCAAGTGGGTGATTTCAGGTACAGGCTCCATTGTACTCGTGTTGATTTTGCTTACGTTTAGACATGTATTTTTGGAAATCATATGAAAAATATGATATATTTTTGATTATCAACTTACATGTATTACACAAAAAAACCACAGAAAATACATGTTACCTACCCAAACTCAAACCCACGATCTCCTTCACAAATCAAAACAATTAGTCTCTACGATTTTGCCAGCTAACTATTACAATACAGTCGCAAAGCTTGTCGAATGAATTTCAACATCAGTGTGTCAAAGTGTTCTCGTAAAACAAATGACAAAGTTATTGTTTTAGCCATGAAGATAGTGGTTCCCCAAAAAGATCATTTGCACAAAGGTTAGAAGTACTAAGATGCAAGCCTTGTGCAAAATGGTTTTTGGAGCGTAACTTCCTTCATCCCTAGATCAGGATGTGAAAGGGTGCAAAAGTGCGTGAACTCGACCGAATGGAACTCTAGGGTATTTTTAGTTGGCTATAACGATACTAAAATATACACTTTATTACAAACACATATACACTGATATATTATATGTTTTAATATTGAAAATAAAAAAATGTAAGAAAAATGATTTTTGGACAGATTTCAGGCATCAGCTGTTTAGCAAAGACGAGGAGTCTTATCACCTCACCTCTGTTGAACTATAACATTTGGAGGCAGTAAGCAATGACTGATTCAAGCTCTACTGAAAATAAAGTCTCTCTGTACACGGCCCTACGTCACTTGTCTCTGATAACCCCTAGTTATACAGCAGTGTTAATCCAGTATTCACTTTTTCTGACCTACGTAACCCCAACATAAGGAAAGATGTCTTATTACGTGTTCGCAGCCCTGGCGAATAAATATTAAGTGTTGACTGCATCATTCGTATTCATATAGACAGTGTGATATGGCCACATATACACATATGAATACATGGACAAAGTAACTGAACTTCCATACTGTATGAGAACAATTCATTGACTCGTCCTGGTAATGGAGTTTGCAGTTACTTCCGATGCTTAAATAAACTAAACGGTTTGAAACGAAATCTCTTGAAATTTGGTGGAAGCCCAACGCAGTGTTTACTTTGGCTAGATTAGTACAGTGTAAAAGGAAATGACTGAATAACACTAAATATGGTCAACCGGATATATATTGAAGAACATTTGACGTTACCACACTTACCGAAGTGTCTTCAATAGAGAATGGTAAGAAAACCGCCAAACAAGTATATATGCACGAAAAGAAACAATCAGTTTTCAGCCATTCTCTGTTGAAGACACTTCGGTGGGTGCCGCAACGTCAGAAGTTTTTCAATATATATCCGGTTGACCAAATTTGGTGTTATTCAGTCTATACGCTACCCAGATGGCTCAAAGTGTTCATTCCTGCGGTAAAAGGAAATCTCCTCATTACATGCACTAAACTTGCGGTATATCGATTTATCAACAGTGAATCGCTTTATTTTTAAATTGGTATCTTGAACGTTTTGTATGTTTGACATCACACGGAGAAAAATACATTGATTTGGTGCCTGTAGCTTTGACAAAACTGTTCTCAATTTGCACATGAAAGTTAAAAAAACACGTGGAAGACAGTTAAAACAAAAAACACAAAACTGAAGCATCACTAGAAAGAATGCTAAACACTCTATCGAAAAATATGTACAGCGAAGTGCGCACTGCTTTTGAAAGATTTTTTACGCCTTTACTTTCGAAGGTGTTGCTTTTAATTGTTCAATGGACTGCAAGCAATTTTTCATAACAATATTATGGAGTACAATCCAATTAATTCATTTTTATAACACGATTTCTTATCACCGTTACCTTTGTAATATCAGATTAGAGTTTTTATAAGTAGTTATGCTACTTAAATTTTAAGTCAACAGATTTAACAATTTGCAGCTTGGGTTCGGAGAAAGGGGAATACTACCATATGGTATCAGATGTATTTTAGATCCGTTTCTTCCCCGTGCTTCCTCTGGTCCGTCTTTTTTCCATGCTTCACTATTACTTTAATAATACGTTTGCTTTTCTCATCGTTTAAGTCTAAAGGGGCATGGTCTCCCAAATGGTGGGTAGTTTTGCGTTATTACGGAATGAGATGAGTATTGGCAAATGTACTGCTTGATAGGTGGGTGCAAATGTTGTTGTTGTTGTGGCTGTGTTAAACATCTAACAGACACACGTTTCTGATCAAAAGTTTAATGAGAAGATTATTGGTAACCTTTTCTCAATGCTGTTTAAGCGGTCATACTCTGCATGGATCTATGTATATTAAAATTCGAAATTATCCGATTTCGTGTAGCCAGTACCGAATGGTCCCGAATGCCTGCAGATACATGCCCTCCTTATGTTGAATTCGAATAACAGCAGGATTTCTCTGGGCTCGTACAAGCTACATACTCAATCAACATTTTTAATTTCAACGTGACTGATTTAGTTTGTGAACGAACCGTCGTTAAGACCTCCCCGTCAGAATTTGTTTAAGAATCCAAATTTTGGGTGACCATGTCTCTTGAAATATAACTCATCGTAATAAAACACTACAGCAGAAAAAGTAAGACCAGAACAGCGAGGAAAGTATAATAACTGGTAACTGCTCACCTCGAACCCGGTAAAATCGGTTTTTTGTCCATTTATCTCAGAATTGTATTCTGTCACTTCGTGTAAAAGCTTAAATAGTAGCAACGTACGCACCCATAACACCATGTCTTAAGCAGAATTGGGGGGAATGTGGTCATATCAGTAGCAATTTATTACACATTCTTGGTCTAGAATTAATTAAAATGCTACTACGTCGCCACATTTCATAAAGAATGAAAACAATGCAAAGGGTCTCGGTCTGAGGGATGACCTACGCCAAAATCTTATATTTATGCCTACATTGAGATTTACGGTCAACATGTAATCTACTAGAAAATATATGCCCTGTGTCTGCTCTTAATAAATTCTATGGAGAGATCTGTCGCAGACATTGCGCTGAAGCTACACACCAGTGAAGCAACACAACACAGGAAAACCCGTAGACCGAAGTCATCCTCGAGATAGTTAACAGGTGGATTCTATATGATTCTATTGCATTCTTCAAACAAGACAGTAAAATTTTGGTTTGTTTGTTTTCGTTTTGTTCTTTCAGGTGTTTTATTTTTTCTTTGTTTTCTTTCTTACCAAAATACCAACAACTACAATCACCAATCAGATATGAAATTACACAGCCGGTAATATACATGTTCAAATCCCATTTTTTTCTTAAGCAACTGATTAATCTAATTAAAGGAAACAGTCAGGAAAACTGATACAGGGAATGCTTAGTCAATCAGTGGAATATTTCATTATATAGGAATGCAATATGGAGAAAAAAACAGCACGAGAGTACACCAGAGAAGCGACGACACTGCCATTTGAAAATATATATAGGGTATTTACTAAAATCTTCACTCAAATGTTAATTCATGCGGAAACGAAGATATATGTTCAAAAATATTTCCATGACCTACAAACACTTCAGTTCTGTCTGAAAATCAATACAAATCGGAGAACATCCTTTACAAGCATTACGCAGAGCCTCCAAACTTCTCTAATAAGAACATCAAACTAGTGATCGAACGCAAGACATGAGCATCCTTGGATATGTCAACCTTCAGATAAATTAAATGCAGTTCTGAAAACGTTTTTATTTCACAATGACCGTGTTTAATCTTCAAGCTAAATCACATCACAGATTACACCGCCCGCATTGTATATGTCAAGCAATCCATTTTAATGTCCTGAGGTTTTCCTTCTTAAAAGGCCAGCAAGAAACTAATAAAAAGGGAAAAGTCAAGATTCTCACATGTAATAACGAGAACTTGCAGCAAGCCATTCTGAGATTCTAGCCTGATGGATCGGGGGCCATTTTCACAGGTCATGTGACCAAACAGTTTAGTACGGCCAGTCAGAATAATGAAATGCTGCGCCCCTTTTTGTAGTTTACACCTTATTAGTCTTGCATGATACCCACTAATACAGAAGTCTTTGAGTGGATTTCTCTTCTCTTCACTGAGATTAGTTTCTAGCTTTCAGAATAAAGCGCTTCCTTCTTCTTAATATCCTTAATACATTTAAATTCGTATCTCTGGTTGGAAATCAATTCACATTTTCTGGATATATATATGTACATATATCCAGCTGGTTAGTTCGCTAGCTCGGCGTAATGACCCAGAAGCCCCCCACAAAAGATTTCAATGTGAGTTCGTCCAGGTCATGTTGATATCCTCTCCGGTCGTACGTGGGAAGGTCTGCCAGCAACCTGCGGATGGTCGTGGGTTTCCCTCGGGCTCTGCCCGGTTTCCTCTCAATAATGCTGGCCGACACTGAATAAGTGAAATATTCTTGAGTACGGCGTAAAACACCAATCAAATAAATAAATAAATAAATATGTAAATATATAAATACATGTACATATAATGTATTCAAGTAACTTATCATTAGATAAAAAGTGATGCTGAAACCTGCATGGAGCGTTAACTCAAATTCCTGTACAGTTGAAAACAATTGAATCCGAAGCGCTAGACGGCTGCTGGAACTGTATGAGGACGATGAAGTACGTGATGAAGGCTCCGGCAATCTGTGGAAAAGAAACAGGACTACATGAGGCCGATGTTTAAACTGTAGGACGACGATGAAGTACGTCATCAAGACTCTGGCAATCCGTAGAAAGGAAACAGGGCTATATGTGGACGATACTGGAACTGTATGAACACTTTGAATTACGTCATGAAGGCGCTGGCAATCTGTGAAAAAAATGGGACTATCAGTAAGTGTAGGCTGCTGGTAATTTGGTCGGTTAACATCTGTTTCCTCTAAACTCAGCTGCTTAACAGAATCTAACAAACTTGCTGTGGGGCTCGGATAACCACGGCGCTTGTATAATGTTGTTTCGGATGTGGCTTTAAGTTAAGAGGTTTGTCAGGTACCTCCCGAAGGTCGTTGGTTTTCCGTTTTGTTCTACAGATAAACCTGGACCGTCATACAAGTGAAAAGTTCTTCAGCACGAGGTGACACTCTAATCAATCAATCAGTCAATCAATCAATTTCATATATCACCGATGAAAGGACATTTTGCAACCAGATGGGAAATCAAGTTGCTTTTCCCTGTTTTTCTTTGTGAAGAAAAATTACATCTCACTACTGCACCAATGTGGAACGATTTCCCATCTACTTGCAAGAGGTCCTTAATTTATAATCGAAAGTAGTTCCATAAAGTGCAAGTGAAGTCTTATTCACTTTAAACATTAGTGGGTATAATGCAAATGTGTGGTAGCAAAACCACGGCGTACCTTACAATGGCTGGTTTGCTAGTTACCGTCATTCAGAAAAAGAAATTTCGAAAATGTACACCCGGGTATCTAAACTGGGTCAGGCGCTTACGCGATAGCATTTTCAAACATACTTTTGCTGATTCCTCAACCAACTTACCGTCAGAATTGTTGGCTTGTCAATGACAAACATGTCCAAAGCTGTCAACCCGATGGGTTCCCCTGTCAGTTTGTTCATAAACATCGTCATCTGGAGAAAGGCATTTTGACGTTTTAATTTCTCAAATTTTAAACAATCTGGGGGAAAATACCGCATGTAATAGTACTCTACCAATACAGAAAAAGAGTATTTTCTTTCACAATCAACAAGAACGATTCAGTATAACATTGTTTGGAATGCTCACTTATTCAAGAAAATATTTTCTTACTGCACAATTATAAGAACATTCTGGGTTCCAAGGTTCCTCAAGGTTTCCTCCCACCACAATGCTGACCGCCGTCGTATAAGTGAAACATTCTTTCAATACACCGTAAAACACCAATCGAATAAATCAATAAATAAATAAATAAATAATCTTTAAAGATATAAGCTCAAAATTCAGATCATTTGATATATAAAAATGAAGAGACCGTTTTGTGATCACTACAAGTCCTTTCACAAGAAAAAACGCAAGTGGGCTGTCTTTTGCTGCTTCAGAGACTTATGATTTTGAGCTTTCTCTTACCTGCAGTGAAAACTCAGGTGAGGCGTCTTTAACCCATATAGTGTGGATTGTCTTCACAGGGGCGTGTGCCTGACAAAGGGAAATGGAAACCGATTTCAGCTGGTTGCTTAAACATGTTTGGTTAAAATCTTTGCATCTTTCAGAGATTAACCGAAAATTTGAGGCCTGGTGATTTGTTTCGTTGACGCATTTTGCCGTAAACGTTTTCTGCTTAATCAATAAAGGCCAGTTTTATAGGAGGCCCACATGTGTCGCACACATATATATACCGGCATATATTTACTAACAAGTGGGTTCCCAAAAAAAACCTACTCTCCAGAGTACTGCTGGTGGCCCAACAATCCCTTAAATTTGGTCCCGATGCTCATCCAATAAGATGACAATACAGCATTTTGAGTAGTTCTATACACTAGTGACGTCTAGTAGCTTGCAAGTAACATCACTGCATATCTCTTACCTAAATCTGCTTAATTTCTGGTGCTATGTGAGCGTTTATGAACAGTTGAAACAAAACAGCAACTGATATAATATATATAACATTTTCACCGGTTACGTGTGGCCATTTACAAGTTATCAAACTGTAGTAGGTGCTCTGGTTTTTACACTCTGTGACGTATCTTTCGTATTCAAATAATTCTGCTTAGATCACATCCGCCAGTTCTGGTGGAGATAGGGGAGAGGGTGGTCGGTAAATGCTGCTGCCCGATGTCGGAATTAAGGACCTCCCATAACATGGCTTTTCAATACAAGACATTTCAACACGGCTGTGCCCTAACGGTGTACCGTAGAAAAAAATTTACGGCTCAGATATTTAGGAAAAGGCCTGGTGGTTTTACAACGCACTGTCGGGCTTGCACAACCCATTAAGCCGGTCGACTTTGTTGAAACGCAACACAGGTCAAGGCCAAAAGCCAGTATGAAATAAATACAATTAAGGAAGGAAGGAAGGAATGATTATAGCTTAGCGCCACATCGGCAATTTCTCGGCCCTATCGTGGCGAAAACATGTTGAAACAATGGAACAGTTAATGGTTTTGGACATGTGTGTACGCATTAATGAAAAGAAAGGATAAAACGATTACAATTTATTTGCAGATATGGTCTTTAATATTTATTTTGAGTTTTACTTTCAGGAGAAAAAGAGTGTTTGAAAATATGTTTGTACGGTGGTTATTGGGGGCCATCTTGGTATATACAGTCTTTGCTTAATAATGTTATAAATGATGTTATTGCATATCTTTAATAAAAATACTTGCACTAGAATTAAGTCTTTTCATATAACAGATGCGTTTTCCCTGGTTGAGCATTATAATTCAGAATAAATGCATATGTTTGAATATAAACAGCCAAATTGCATTCAAATACATTTATTAGACAAGCATCACATCCTCACTGAGAACATTATTATAAAAAGACCAAATATAACAAGAATTGGTCCCAAATAATAATCATACAAAAATATTTTCTAATATTCCTTTCCCTTAAAGAGAAAATCAAAATAAATATTAAAGACTACACCTGCAAAAAAACTGTCGCGCTTTTTCATCTGATGTTTATGCCCCATAATACTACTTGAGAATGAAAATATCTAATATATACAAAACTTACCATGTGATTTAGGTAACCCCCGCCGTAAGAAATCACCACCAAATACAAGCATGCCCCCCCAAGCCAGAAGGAGTAAGCCAACAAAACCATTGGGTCAGCCATTATTCGGGGACTGGTTACCATATTGTATAACAACAACATTGCGTCACAAATTGAGAACAATATACCAGCAGCGTTGAAGGCACTCAATACGTCATCTGCAGTCTCCACCATCTGGCAGATATCTTCATGACGTCGTCTGAACCATTCTAATTCCTCGATGTTCCCCTCCGGGGAGATTGCCTTCTTCAGGTCGTCGTGGAATGTTTCAAACTCTTTGTAAATGACGCCTGACATCATGATAAACAAAGACAATGTGAACACCCAAGATGCGGACATAGATACGTTAACGATGGTGGCTATCGCTTTCATGGGCAGGACAAAGAAATGATACGATGGCACCGGTGCGATGACAAAATCCAGGTGGTTGGTACTGAAAAGGAAGTAAATATTATACGCAATATTCAAAGACACAGCAATCCAGCTAGCTATCAAAAATATGATAAGCTTTCTTTTCACTCTCTGATCGTAGTTTGTGCCGTTGAGGCTTGTGTCGTGTGGAGAAATTCCGCGATTTGTCCTGAGGAGCCTTGACCATTTGAGAAGAAACTCAACAAAGCGATTCTCGTTGTTACAGGCCTTGTACGTGACAACGGCATTCACACAGTTGTGCAGATACCAGAGATGCACAACAACCTTGAAAAACGACTCCGCTCCGAAGTGCTCATCTCTGTACGCGAAGAAAAGCAGAATAAAACGGGCTGTGAAGAGGAGAAGAACTAATAAAGAGTATCCCCTAGTGACTCGGTACCACTTGCTCCTTTTACAGTTGAAGAATAAATGTCCAAAGAGACTCATAGAAATCACAAGAGGCTTGACAAGCTGGAACGGTTTCTCCTTCAGACAGGTGTCCATCCTACTTGATAGTTGCTGACTATTTTCACTGTCTTGGTTCGGGATAGGTTTCGTTATAGTAGGCGTCGCCATAACAGGTAAAATCCGTGGCATTTCAGATTCCCAGATGTGCGAATTCAAATATCTGTAACCACCTGCCTTTTTCTAAGAGTAGTGGTCAACTGGATCTAATGACCGATTGGCGAATCGTAAAAACACACCACGACACTAAACTGACTGGAGCTCCTTGGAAGGGTCAAATCCGTCCTTGTCAATCTAATGTCATATTTTCAGCGTGTACTCAAATGGTTGAACGCAAAACTCAGATCGCGTATCCTCAATGGTTTAGTTTAAAGGCTATCTATTCGGTCACAGTGTTTAAGCAGTAGATTTACAAAGCGCTGCGGACGACTAAATGTTTATTAATTCTCTCGTTTCTATACACTCTCGGTAATAAACGACACGATTTCAATTCCCAGGTAGCAATTATTCAGCAATCTATAAAACGTTTCCCAGTGGAATTAGTTTTATGACATCTACAGTCAGCGGACATTTATCACAGAGCTTTGAAAGTACCCAACATATCTGTAACCAAACCCCAGGGACAATTGACTCGGACATATTCATATTCTCACCAACAACTTTATCTCCGTATGGATCTTATACAACACAGCTTTATCGCATGGATGGTTACTGATTACGATATAGCCGATGCATTAATGGCTTGCTGGAATGAGAAATGCAAACAAAATGCTTCTGTGTCGATAAACCGTTTACATTTTGCCTCAAACAATTTAATAATGAAATCTGATCAGTAAAATGATCAAAGTAGATAGCAGATATCACATCGCACCAGGTAAAGTACACATCCGATTTCAGTTACTGCTTATTGTCCAAATATTTCTGTCAAAAATTGCTCTCCTGGCTTGTTAGAACTCCCTATTTTGGTGATGGGGTCCCCCCCAACGCCTTACACATACCTATATAAATAGGCTGAATTTTTTCCCGCTCCAGTTGGCATTGGAGTCTACATGAGATCTGCATACAGCGCTTTTAAACACTTTTTGCTTGTTTTATTTTTGTTCTTTGGGCTGTTTTATTATTTTTTGTCGTTTTTTTTTCTTACCAAAATACCAATAACTACAATCACCAATCGTATCTGAGATTACACCACCCGTAATATACATGTTCACATCCCATTCTTAAGGTGCTGAGGGGTTTTTTTTCTTAAGCAGCCGATGAATACAAGTAAAATGAAAGGGCCCGGAAAACTGATACTGGGGATGCTTAGTCTACCAGTAGAATATTTCATTATGTAGGAATGCAACATCGAAAAAAAAAAAACAGCACGGAAAGTAAAACCAGAGGAGCGACGACACTGCCATTTGAATGTATATATATAGGGTATTTACTGAAATCTTCACTCAAATGTTAATTTATGCGGAAACGAAGATATATGTTCAAAAATATTTCCATGACCTACAAACACTTCAGTTCTGTCTGAAAATCAATACAAATCGGAGAACATCCTTTACAAGCATTACATATAGCCTCCCAACTGCTCTAAAAAGAATATCAAACTAGTGATCGAACGCAAGACATGAGCATCCTTGGATATGTCAACCTTCAGATAAATTAAATGCAGTTCTGAAGACGTTTCTATTTCGCAATGACCGTGTTTAATCTTCAAGCTAAATCACATCACAGATTACACCGCCCACATTGTATATGTCAAGCACTCCATTTTAATGTCCTGAGGTTTTCCTTCTTAAAAGGCCAGCAAGAAACTAATAAAAAGGGAAAAGTCAAGAATCTCACATGTAATAACGAGAACTTGCAGCAAGCCATTCTGAGATTCTAGCCTGATGGATCGGGGGCCATTTTCACAGGTCATGTGACCAAACAGGTTAGTACGGCCAGTCAGAATAATGAAATGCTGTGCCCCTTTTTGTAGTTTACACCGGATTAGTCTTGCATGGTACCCACTAATACAGAAGTCTTTGAGTGGATTTCTATTCAATGTATTCACTGAGATTAGTTTCTAGCTTTTAGAATAAAGCGCTTCCTTCTTCTTAATATCCTTAATACATTTAAATTCGTATCTCTGGTTGGAAATCAATTCACATTTTCTGAATATATACATGTACGTATACTCAGTGGTAAGTTCGCTAGCCCAGCGTAATGACCCAGAACCCTCCCACAAAAGAGGTCGCTCTGAGTTCAAGTCCAGCTCATGTTAGCGTCCTCTCCAGCTGTACGTGGGAAGGTCTGCCAGCAACCTGCGGATGGTCGTGGGTTTCCCTCGGGCTCTGCCCGGTTTCCTCTCAATAATGCTGGCCGACACTAAATAAGTGAAACATTCTTGAGTATGGCGTAAAACACCAATCAAATAAATAAATATATATATAAACAAATAAATACATGTACATATAATGTATTCAAGTAACTTATCATTAGATAAAAAGTGATGCTGAAACCTGCATGGAGCGTTAACTCAAATTCCTGTACAGTTGAAAACAATTGAATCCGAAGCGCTAGACGGCTGCTGGAACTGTATGAGGACGATGAAGTACGTGATGAAGGCTCCGGCAATCTGTGGAAAAGAAACAGGACTACATGAGGCCGATGTTTAAACTGTAGGACGACGATGAAGTACGTCATCAAGACTCTGGCAATCCGTAGAAAGGAAACAGGGCTATATGTGGACGATACTGGAACTGTATGAACACTTTGAATTACGTCATGAAGGCGCTGGCAATCTGTGAAAAAAATGGGACTATCAGTAAGTGTAGGCTGCTGGTAATTTGGCCGGTCAACATCTGTTTCCTCTAAACTCAGCTGCTTAACAGAATCTAACAAACTTGCTGTGGGGCTCGGATAACCACGGCGCTTGTATAATGTTGTTTCGGATGTGGCTTTAAGTTAAGAGGTTTGTCAGGTACCTCCCGAAGGTCGTTGGTTTTCCGTTTTGTTCTACAGATAAACCTGGACCGTCATACAAGTGAAAAGTTCTTCAGCACGAGGTGACACTCTAATCAATCAATCAGTCAATCAATCAATTTCATATATCACCGATGAAAGGACATTTTGCAACCAGATGGGAAATCAAGTTGCTTTTCCCTGTTTTTCTTTGTGAAGAAAAATTACATCTCACTACTGCACCAATGTGGAACGATTTCCCATCTACTTGCAAGAGGTCCTTAATTTATAATCGAAAGTAGTTCCATAAAGTGCAAGTGAAGTCTTATTCACTTTAAACATTAGTGGGTATAATGCAAATGTGTGGTAGCAAAACCACGGCGTACCTTACAATGGCTGGTTTGCTAGTTACCGTCATTCAGAAAAAGAAATTTCGAAAATGTACACACGGGTATCTAAACTGGGTCAGGCGTTTACGCGATAGCATTTTCAAACATACTTTTGCTGATTCCTCAACCAACTTACCGTCAGAATTGTTGGCTTGTCAATGACAAACATGTCCAAAGCTGTCAACCCGATGGGTTCCCCTGTCAGTTTGTTCATAAACATCGTCATCTGGAGAAAGGCATTTTGACGTTTTAATTTCTCAAATTTTAAACAATCTGGGGGAAAATACCGCATATAATAGTACTCTACCAATACAGAAAAAGAGTATTTTCTTTCACAATCAACAAGAACGATTCAGTATAACATTGTTTGGAATGCTCACTTATTCAAGAAAATATTTTCTTACTGCACAATTATAAGAACATTCTGGGTTCCAAGGTTCCTCAAGGTTTCCTCCCACCACAATGCTGACCGCCGTCGTATAAGTGAAACATTCTTTCAATACACCGTAAAACACCAATCGAATAAATCAATAAATAAATAAATAAATAATCTTTAAAGATATAAGCTCAAAATTCAGATCATTTGATATATAAAAATGAAGAGACCGTTTTGTGATCACTACAAGTCCTTTCACAAGAAAAAACGCAAGTGGGCTGTCTTTTGCTGCTTCAGAGACTTATGATTTTGAGCTTTCTCTTACCTGCAGTGAAAACTCAGGTGAGGCGTCTTTAACCCATATAGTGTGGATTGTCTTCACAGGGGCGTGTGCCTGACAAAGGGAAATGGAAACCGATTTCAGCTGGTTGCTTAAACATGTTTGGTTAAAATCTTTGCATCTTTCAGAGATTAACCGAAAATTTGAGGCCTGGTGATTTGTTTCGTTGACGCATTTTGCCGTAAACGTTTTCTGCTTAATCAATAAAGGCCAGTTTTATAGGAGGCCCACATGTGTCGCACACATATATATACCGGCATATATTTACTAACAAGTGGGTTTCCAAAAAAAAACCTACTCTCCAGAGTACTGCTGGTGGCCCAACAATCCCTTAAATTTGGTCCCGATGCTCATCCAATAAGATGACAATACAGCATTTTGAGTAGTTCTATACACTAGTGACGTCTAGTAGCTTGCAAGTAACATCACTGCATATCTCTTACCTAAATCTGCTTAATTTCTGGTGCTATGTGAGCGTTTATGAACAGTTGAAACAAAACAGCAACTGATATAATATATATAACATTTTCACCGGTTACGTGTGGCCATTTACAAGTTATCAAACTGTAGTAGGTGCTCTGGTTTTTACACTCTGTGACGTATCTTTCGTTTTCAAATAATTCTGCTTAGATCACATCCGCCAGTTCTGGTGGAGATAGGGGAGAGGGTGGTCGGTAAATGCTGCTGCCCGATGCCGGAATTAAACCAAAACCTCCCATGACCTGGCTTTTCAATACAAGACATTTCAACACGGCTGTGCCCTAATGGTGTACCGTAGAAAAAAATTTACGGTTCAGATATTTAGCCCCAGCCAAGACTGAAAGAAAAAATACAGGAAATATGGGATTTTTTTTCATAAATTATAGAAGTTTTATTGGAATTTTTAAACTGAAAAAGTAGGAAATATAGGAGACAGAGTTTGAATTTTCACACTGTTTCTGCTTCACAAACAGGTAGGTTTACTTATTAGTTACATGCATTCTCAACGTTGGCCGCCTACTCCCCTTCGGCCACATTGTCCACCCAAATTATTAATGTTATATCGCACCAGACATAGTGCGTTGTTACTTCAAGGAGACTGATTGGCAAGATCTCTGTGAATTCTTGCCTTGACATTATGTAACAGTATAGGCATATCTGGGCCCAAGTTAGATCATGTGTCCTGAGAACTGCAAGCTGAAGTGGTTCAATTATGAGGACACTGTCTAATCATCTCACAACAGTCAAGGGGTCATTTTAGGTGAGAAAAGTATCAAAACACCACTTGTTTTTTCTCTATACGCATATTCTTCCGAAATTGACACTGAATTTAATTGAACTGGAGTTAGGTGTATCAATTATTTGAAATGAAAATTATAACTCCCAAAATATGTATTTTCAACTTGTCACCCTAAACCCAGTTTTTATAATAATAAACAAACTCAAGACAAGTTCTTAATACTGGTTTGGGATGTCATTTCACAGGTCACTATGTCTGGTGTAGCCCATAACAAGTCGCATCTTAAAGTAACCTGTAATTACACTGGACATTACCATTTTAATTACTGGTAACAATCGATGCTACAAATAAAACTGTAACACACACTTTTTATGAACTTCACAGATAGTTACTAATAGGCTCCCAATACCGATCAGCTGCTTCCATAATTTTGAGATTTTATATGGTAAAAATACAATGGCTTGTTACATCACACATTTCTTTGTCCAAACCCAAAACTTAAAGCCTCTCTACAATAATAGAGGCTGCCAGATGCAAATACATAATCATGAGCTTCTGAATGGTCACAGTTTAACATTATAAGCTGTCTCGTTAATCATACTGCAATACGATCCAAGCAATCACTTAACACATAAATGAAACACTCTGGAACACAAACAAAACCATTTGGGACGATAACATTTAATCTCTAACATAAAACTAAAAATTCTAAAGTGTGACACAACCCACACAGGTGAAATTCACGATATCCACTTTGTTTGCCACGGTACATTCTCCCGATCATGCAATAGATGCGCATGATAGTGATTACAACTTTGTCTTATCTGTAGAGTCAACAAAAAACTGTCACTCTTTCTTCTTTTTACCAGCAACCATGTGTAGTATCATAGACAGCTTTCTCTTGTCAACCTTCTTCTGGTCTTTCCGGGCCTTTTTATTCAAGCATGGCCTTAGCAACCTTAATCTCCGTAATATCACCCTTCTTCAAAGCCTCCCTCAATTTTTGGTTTCCCTGGTTTAGCAGGCTACTGCACACACCCAGTGATACATGGTGCAATGATTCCTTCTCAGCAAGTGATTTCTGTGTTTTTCAGTTGTGTACTACTGCGGAGACGTTCTTCTTCCTTTTGTTTAGCAATCCTGGCAGCCTCCTGTCTTTCTGCTCTATCTTGTCATTGCTCATCTCTTTTTTTTTGTTCTTCCTATCTTTCTTTGCGTTCTTCCTCCAGTCTCTGCCTATAATGCATGTTTGCCATATGTCCGCGGGAAAGGAAATCTTTGGTAAATGGAACATGCTCTGGTCGGTTGCCATACCGTTTCATGCCATTAGTTGTTGTCCAAAGGCCGTTAATTGAAGCCTCACTTAGGCTTACCCTGTCTTTGGTAACACTTTTGTTACTTATTGAAAATGCCCTTTCCACATCACTCAAAACCTCGTCTTAGTTCTCTGGATTGGCTTTGTACTGATCTGACAGATCAATTGGAAAACGATTTTGAAGCTGCAAACATCTGGCATGTTTCAGGATTTTGTTGGAGAGAGGAAGCTTCTTTTGAATATGCCTGGTAGAATATTTGGATTCCAAGCAGTATTTTCTCCCTCTCAGATACCTGCAACTTACCAAGGCCTTTACGACATTCTTCTCCAACTCCAATAGCCAATCTTTGGCTGGTCGTTGACAGTTGAGACATTAAGTTGCTGAATATTTTGGGCTGCGTGAACAGTAGATTCCTTCCTCACTCGCCTAACTAACGTGTTAAATAGATCACGAAGCTTATCATGGAGAATATGAATGAGTGGTTTCTCAGATTGGAAGAAGGCCAGGAACTCGGCAAATGCAGATGAGAGAAGCTTGAGAAAGTTGAAATGGGCTATGATTTCTGGTCTCTGAAGTTTCACGTTGATCCTTTTATACCTGGGTTTTAATTTGGCAGAAAAACTAGAAAGTACTCCATAAGGGATTTCCAGATCCCCAGAATACGTTTTACAGCAGGCCCGGAGACAACCATGGACATTCAACATGTTTCAAAGACATCTTTGTCGCTATCCCAATCTTGCTTTGAACATCTTGTACATCAGAAGACTTGCAGATCCCTTGAATCAGTAAAAAATATCAACAACAATTTCTGGAATATTTGAGCAATATTCTCCCAAGCCCTTACCAAAAGAATTGTGTACTATGTGGAGAGTACATGTTCTGACATTCAGAAGTCCTGGGGCCCCCACATCAGTTATGGCTTTGTAAACTATCCGCCAGATAGTGATGCTGACATTAGGTCCATCACTGCCTAACATCAACAAATTCTTCAGCTGCAAGCCAGCCTCATCGACGGCAGGCGTAATCATCTTCGACAGATCTTCACCTGTTGCATGGCCCATCAGGTGCACAACAATCGGATCTTGATCTTCAGACCAATACCGTACCTTAATTTCAAGCTGCTTCAAATTTTGGGCATTTGTCGTCTAGTCATGAGAAAGACTGAATCTTGCATCAGACTTCTTCATATCATTATTGTTCACCCTTTGGAAGTAAGGCCCAGTTTCATCACTAATCAGATATGAAATTTTTCATGAGCTCATTGAAAAAACATCTGGTATGGCTCCAGGAAACATGGCCTGGTCATCTATTGAATAGATAAGACACCACACAGCTTCAATATGCAAAATAAGTCCTTTATCCACTCCAACCCACCCAACCTTCATAGGTTGCATATTTTGGTTATTAAGTGAATTGAATGCAACAGCAAAACAATGTCAATAGTTACACAAATCTAACAAAAATCTGAAAATCTGTAATCTGATCAATAATAAACTTTAACATAACCAGGAAAGCAAAACCATAACGAGCGACAAAAATATAATAATCTATCACAAAGCGCCTTTCATATTTCAGGCTTTATGAGTAAGTTCTATTGAAAATTACAATTTAGCTGAATGTTAAGAAACGATGAAACATGCATTTATTCTACAATTATTTTCTATTTAGATGTTTCGACTTCCTTGATGTATAAATAAAATAACTTTGATTGTGAGAATATCATTTTAGCTGAATGTAAAGAAATGATAAATCATCTCTGTGAGTTCAAGACCAGCTCATGCTGGCTTCCTCTCCGGCCGTACGTGGAAGGTCTGTCAGCAACCTGCGGATGCTCGTGGGTTTCCCCCTGGCTCTGCCCGGTTTCCACCCACCATAATGCTGTATAAGTGAAATATTCTTGAGTACGGCGTAAAACACAAATCACATAAATAAATAAATAAATCCTTTCTTCTGAAAGAGAAAATCAAAATAAACATAAAAGACCACATCTGCAAATAAGCTGACACGCTTTTTCATCTGATGTTGGCTATGTTTATATGTTTTCTTCTCCTTATGCAAAATGATGCTACTTGAGAAGAAATACATTTAATATAAACAAAACTTACCATGTGATTTAGGTAACCCCCGCCGTAAGAAATCACCACCAAATACAAGCATGCCCCCCCAAGCCAGAAGGAGTAAGCCAACAAAACCATTGGGTCAGCCATTATTCGGGGACTGGTTACCATATTGTATAACAACAACATTGCGTCACAAGTGGCAAACAATATACCAGCGGCGTTGAAGGCACTCAATACGTCATCTGCAGTCTCCACCATCTGGCAGATATCTTCATGACGTCGTCTGAACCATTCTAATTCCTCGATGTTCCCCTCCGGGGAGATTGCCTTCTTCAGGTCGTCGTGGAATGTTTCAAACTCTTTGTAAATGACGCCTGACATCATGATAAACAAAGACAATGTGAACACCCAAGATGCGGACATAGATACGTTAACGATGGTGGCTATCGCTTTCATGGGCAGGACAAAGAAATGATACGATGGCACCGGTGCGATGACAAAATCCAGATGGTTGGTACTTAAAAGAAAGTAAACGGTATACGCATTATTTAGAAACATTGCAATCCAGCCAAGTACCAAAACTATGATAAGCTTTCTTTTCACTCTCTGATCGTAGTTTGTGCCGTTGAGGCTTGTGTCGTGTGGAGAAATTCCGCGATTTGTCCTGAGGAGCCTTGACCATTTGAGAAGAAACTCAACAAAGCGATTCTCGTTGTTACAGGCCTTGTACGTGACAACGGCATTCACACAGTTGTGCAGATACCAGAGATGCACAACAACCTTGAAAAACGACTCCGCTCCGAAGTGCTCATCTCTGTACGCGAAGAAAAGCAGAATAAAACGGGCTGTGAAGAGGAGAAGAACTAATAAAGAGTATCCCCTAGTGACTCGGTACCACTTGCTCCTTTTACAGTTGAAGAATAAATGTCCAAAGAGACTCATAGAAATCACAAGAGGCTTGACAAGCTGGAACGGTTTCTCCTTCAGACAGGTGTCCATCCTACTTGATAGTTGCTGACTATTTTCACTGTCTTGGTTCGGGAAAGGTTTCGTTATAGTAGGCGTCGCCATAACAGGTAAAATCCGTGGCATTTCAGATTCCCAGATGTGCGAATTCAAATATCTGCTACACCTGCCTTTTTCTAAGAGTAGTGGTCAACTGGATCTAATGACCGATTGGCGAATCGTAAAAACACACCACGACACTTAACTGACTGGAGCTCCTTGGAGTAGTCAAATCCGTCCTTGTTAACCTCATGTCATATTTTCAGCGTGTAATGGACTTGTTGAACATAAAAATCAGATCGCGTATCCTCAATGGTTTTGTTTAAAGGTTATCGATTCGGTCATAGTGTTTAAGCAGTAGATTTACAAAGAACTGCGGACGACTAGATGTTTACCAACGCTCTCTCGTTTCTATACACTCTCGGTAATAAACGACACGATTTCAATTCCCAGGTAGCAATTAATCAGCAGTCTATGAAACGTTTCCCAGAGCAATTAGTTATATAACAGTCAGTGGACACCTATCAGGGAGCTCTGGAAGTATCCAACATATCAGTAACCAGACCCCAGGGACAACTGACTCGAACATATTCATATTCTCACCGATAAGTTTATCTCTGTATGGATCATACAGAACACAGTTTTATCGCAAGGCTGGTTACTAATTACGATAGAGTCGATGCATTAATGGATCTCTGTACTCAGAAATGCAAACAAAATGATTCTGTATCGTTAAAATGTTATGGGAAACAAAACATATGATCTTATTTTTGGCCTCAAACAATTTAATAATGAAATCTATCAGTTATATGAGGCGACAGTAGAAATCCCATCGCACCACGTAAAGTGCACAACCGGCTTCGGTTAAGGCATTAAGTCCAAATATTTCTGTCAAAATTTTCTATGCTGACCAGTCAGAACCCCCTATTTCGGTGATAGGGTCCGCCCACGCATGGTACAAACCTGTATAAAAAAGCTGATTTTTTTAGCGTCTGGAGATGACATTGGAATCTGCATGAGGTCTGCACACAGCTCTTCAAAAACATCACTGGAAATAGCTGTTTTGATAAAATAAGAAACTTCCTCGTTTAAAGAACGGTGAAGTGTACTCCAGGTTAAGTTTTAATAAAAATCGATATTTGGTGGCAACGAGGAGATCGGGTTTCCGGTGTCAGAAATCTGGGAATCTTTTACCTGTCAAATATCCTGACTCTGTGCTGTCGCAAAACAAAATCCCGCTCCCCATCGTATCTTAAACATGGAACCTACCTTAGAATTGTCCGAACAGAGGACAATATTACAATAAAAGCGTAACTGAAATGTTTTTATACCTTTTTGGGCTTTGTAGCAGGATTGTGTGTATAATACAAATATGGGCCTTCGCAATTTTAAAGTTTTGGTGTGTCTCTCCGACATCTGGAAACTGTGGACTACGTCTACTTTCAGGTTATATCTTTCGTTAAAATTATTTGTATTTTAACAGATTGTGATGATAATTTTATTGGTGAAAATGGCCTTGGGGAATTTGACTTGTGGTATTGTTTTAGTTGCTGATGACCTGAACTACGATTTGGATACTTCGCTAAGTATGTAGACGATATACCAGAATATAAACTGAACTGTGATAAGTGTGAGACTTTCTGTGACAAAGTTTGCAAATGGGGCTCTTTGTGTATCTTTGAGACTTGTATCGACTACTGGTAATTTTTTCCTCTTCATAATAAATTATCATCATCTGATTTGCTAGAAATGTGATGTTGAACATTCATTCCATATGGGAAAAGTGAGTAGTTCGATGATAGCCCCTGTACCATTGCATAACAGAAAAAAATTGTTCAACACATAGCAGCATTTGATTATTACAAGATGTGTTTAATTGCGGGTAATTCGTTATTATTTGATCACGGTGCAAAATTTACTGTAAGGTGACACGCATGTGCAATTTATCAGGCCTCGCTCGGCACAGTAAATATGCAGCAGAATTAATGTTATTCAATGGTGTCGCTCTCAGTGGTGCCAAAATACTTGCACAGAAGACAAGCAATTTAGTACAATGGATGAAAAAAAGTCCATTACTTGTGGCTACAATTAAACAGAGAAAAATATTATCTAATAAAGAAGTGCCCTCTAAACCCCGTTTCTATGGTGATAGGACGCTAATACCTGCATTCCAGTTGATTTAGTTGGGGAAAATGGTGGTCAACCCCTGATGACATTTGGATATGTTGTTGGCCAGGTATGTGTCATTTGGGTCAACAAATATTAGGGAATGCAGTTTTCGGTGGTTGTTCTTTGTGAAGTTACTACCTAAATAGTAAGAGTATTTTATAGTGGTTTTATACTTAGTATGTGCTACGGATAGTAGATCGTGTACAATAGCAACACTGCAAACATAGCCGAGTGCACCTATCTGCGTTCTACATCTTGGGTAGCAGGTAGCAAATAGCAGTCACTCTGTCTGATATTTGTGAGAAATTCATCGATAGATCTCAATTTATTACGCTGGCAGTAAATTATAATTCTCGGTGCATTTGTCAAATTAATAATTTTACTTAATATTATAACAGACCATCAAGGTACTTTAGCTGAATGCCGGGATCGGGAGCAGAAGTTATACACTGTAGTACATGTAGTTTTCTCGATTGTAATTTGGGGAGTTTGGGCCGACTTTTCTATAACCACAGTTCAGATGAGAGTTACAAGTCAATAAGAGACACTTACCAGCTGGCACATGCTGCTTGCATATGTACACGAAGTGAAGATCTCAAGTGTTGAGTGATAATTCATAGGTATTTAATAATTAATCTGTCGATCACTTACAACATAAAATGTTGCCGATGCTTGTTCCTCCGCATGTTGGTGGTCTGCATGTTGTATACCGTTACACAAAAATCTCCCTTCCGTCCTTTTCACACCCACAATTGTCATTGCAAAACAATATCTGTTTTACTAACTGGAGTATAAATTTTGGCTGCAAGTTTTGCTGATCGGTCGCCTGTGTATCAGACCCCACCTCACCTTTACAATACCAGCAGATCTACCTGTACATACATGCATAACTTGCCGGTTATTGACTTCATGAAGTGCACGTACAGAGCTGCAAAGTTTCGTTTTTGCACAGGTACACCCTGTCTAAGTCATCTATAAACACTGTAAAATCCTATTTGTATAAGTAATTCCCATAAAATGAACTGTCACAGGTGTCAATGTTTCCCGAGGCCGCAAATTACCTGTCAACAAGCTATGGGACGTACGTAGACCTTGGATTTACAGATGTCTTAATGGAAATCCTGCACGCCATTTTAATATTGTTTGTGAGGATTTGGCGGTAATTTTAAGAGTATGTCCGTGGGAAAGTCCAGAAATTGGGGGCATGTATACGCCTTTCCCGTGTTTTGAAGAGTATTGTAACATACATTATTAGTTGTAGCCTATGTAACCAGTTCAATCAAGTTGAAGCCTAGCTCATGCTGTCTTTCTCTCCGGGCGTACGTGGGAAGGTCTGCCAGCAACCTGCGGATGGTCGTTGGTTTCCCCGGGGCTCTGCCCGGTTTCTTCCTACAATAATGCTGTCGTATAAGTGAAATATTCTGGAGTACGGCTTCAAACACCAATCAAATAAATAAATAAATAAATCAAGTTCAACGAACACCTGGGCGAAGAGCCATCCCTTACCATGTTGATATAAACCCTGGGCTCTCCTGAGATTGTACTGAATTTGCAACTTTGTTGTGGTTATTGAAGGCCCCCACACCAAGTTCCCAAAGCCACCCCCCCCCCTCAAACTCCCCAACACATGTAACGCTTCTTGTAGCACAGCCACCTGGTGGCCTACGTACGTTACTGTAGGGCCCAGGGACCCGTTTTACAAAGCTGGAATAGCTTACGTCAGACGTAGACGTTTACGTTCGCTTTAGTAGCGGCTTCCGTCAGCTCCTAGTAGCGTCTTACTAAAGTTGTCGCAATGCTTAAAGTGTATCTACGAAACACCAGAAACGCCGTCGTATTTAGTAGCGGAATTTACGTCTGCCCGAGGTTGGGTGTAAATTTGCACCAAACTTTACATCAAGTCGCAGCTACTCCAGCTTTGTAAGACAGCCAGTCTTTCCAGCGACACACGTCCGACAGGCTTACACCTAGTGGTAACCTCACTCCAGCTTTGTAAGACGGGCTGCAGCACTGATCTCATCGAAGTTCACGGTGAAAATATCACTACAAATAACAGCTCTTACATTTGGTATGAGCAGATTCCTTGAGTCAACCACTTTGTGAAAACAGCAAAGCCGGCGCCGGTAAACCATCTTTCAGCAGTAATCCAACCGGTTATACTCTTGAACCTTCCTTTTTGAGCCCACGTCCGACATGTCTTGCATTCAAACTTCTCACAGGCGATGGGCCGCGAAAGTTTTATCCCACCCTAAACCTGCTCATACGCTGTACAGAGAAAAGTATGTATGCACATTTACTGTTCCCTGGCCCAGGCAATTTAATGAGAAATTACACCAAATCTTTCTGCTGTTACTGTTAACCCACTTATAATTTTGTGTTCTATGGAATTGCTTTTATTATTTACTCGATTACAAGAATTCGAAAATTATATTAAAAGCCTTTCACTGATAAGTACCGTGATTGTTAGACACGAAATCGCCACAGTTGCTTACAATTTAAGTTTTAAAATTACAAATACATGTACAGGTGACATCAGACGTTATTACTTCGCAGACTGATAAATTCTTCTAAAGCCATTGCTTTGACCAAAGCGCAGGTTGTATAGTACATGTATAACTGTTTCGCGGGACCTCGAAAATAATCTAGTTCGCCTTGCATTCACCATGATGAGCCACTCGTAATTTTTTAAATATTGCCACCGATGGTATATGCTCAGGCCCAGTTTTAGTGAGAAGTGTCCATTGCTGCCGTGAACTCCGCGAAATAAAGTTACATGGTGGATTTCGTGAAGGGGTCAGTGAGCTCAGTAGTGTTTGACAGAAGATAGCACGGAAATGAATTCTATTTACCTCGATTTTCCCGACTACAACGCTTCATGCACGGTAGGAATTTGGAGGAATTTCATGAAAGAGTGAATTTAACTCGGATGACTGTGCAGTCGGCCTGATCGTTCATAAGTTCAATCCTGACACGTAACCCGGTGGCACAAGTCAAGGCTTAGGACAAAAACCATGTCTACTATAGCCCTGTGTGTGGGCATAGCTTATACCCATACCACCCGTCATGCAATCTGTTGGAAAGTGTTCAGCGGTGTGAAAACAATTAGTCTCTCCCCCCCCCCCCCGCGGCACGGTCTTTTAACTTCGGAAAGCTCCAGGTCATGTTGTTGAATTGTGATGTCATATAGTCAACTAAACCCGCCCCCTCCTTGCCAAAAGGTCGCGGAATTACCGCAGCATATGTGTTCACAAAACGATTACTGGTAGGCGTAATGTTCAGGACTATAAGCCATGTTGCGAATGGTTTACTGGTGACGGCATACACTTGCCCCCCCAAAAAAACACAATAATATTTGAAAACCGCTAACTAGTAAAACTGAACATACTTGCAAATGCCGGTAATATTTTTGAAAACCATCGGACTGTATAAGGTATAAGACTATTTTATCGACAAACAAAATAATGGTACTGAAGTGAGGGACGATAATTGTCTTGAGCATGAACATTCTATGGCCGGATCTTGATAGGAAATACAATGTGCAAGATTACAGCGCAGGAAGTAACATTTAGATCAGCGACAACAGTGTGATAGTTGACAAGCGGTCACATGCTACCCGTGAAATCCAGCCTCTTATCAATCTGCCTCGGTTAAGACCTTATTCTCACTATTCATGTCAGTATTGAAGACGTAACAACTTACACTCCCCACGATGGCTTAAGCAGAATTAGGTAAGGAAAAATTACTGTGATATTCAGTGCATTTTATTAGACTAGTCTAGAATGATGCAAATGCTGTGTTGTCATCATATTTAACACATGTATACACAATAACATGATAAGTATTGTGAAATCGTACGTGGGGCTTGCAAATGAAATTCTATGCTAAAGACAACGTAAAAGACAAGATCAGACAAATGATGATAGGAGACTGCTTTTACTACGGTTGTACTTCCTGAGTTTGATACATTCATTGGTTTAGGTATATACAAGGGTGCAATCTTTGCAGAGTTGTAGCACGTCACTTGAGAACCGTGAACTTCCATCTGTCTACATCAGCGAGATCCACTACATTGCGTGACGTCATCAGCTTTCGACGGTATCGTTCTCTAGGTTCATATTCATATAGCACATCTTTAAAACGGGGATTTGGAGAAGTGGACCCGCCCGGATAGCGCAGTTGGTTGGGCGTCCTCTACGGGGAGATTTGGGTTCAAACCTGGGTCGGGTCATACCAAAGACTTTAAAAAATGGTACATTCTGCTTCCTCGCTAGGCGCTCGGCAATAAGAGGATAGAGGGTGGATTGGTCGGCACGGTGTCAGTATAATGTGACTGGGTGAGGGGGCTTGTTGGGTGTCTTCGGCAAGTCGTCTCGGTGAGGCAGCACCAGATAAAAGATACGGTGGAAATCCGTCCTGCACCAAGGAGACACCGCCTTCGTATAAGTGATATATTCTTGAGTATGGCGTTAAACAATAAGCATTCATTCATTCGGAGAAGTGAAGCTAAGAAAGAGCCACATTTTTATAATAACATTACAATTTTTGAAAAACAACAATTTTTCAGTGTCTCATTTATGTATTTTCTTGGTGTTTGTCGTGGTACTTTTCACCTATTCTACTACGATGAGTGCCATTGAAATAGGAAGCCCTAGAGTGCAGAGTAAAGCAACAGCTTTTGGTAATGAACTGACTAACATTCATACGTGTGAAGAACAAGTATTTACTCTCGGAGAGAGTTCAAGGTGCTTGCCATATATCGATTTACAGAGAACTTCATGCAAGACAACATGAAGTGACCTACACGCGCTGACGAGAGGTATGTGTTGATGAGAGGACCATTCTGCAGATATTTCCTTGTCCAGAAAACGCTAAAACGAACGCGGCTGAGGTACTGAGGGCGTTACAGTTTCCCCGAACATACCGCAGGTAAACGTTTGATGCCAACAGATCATATACCTGTATATGATCGGGCAGTACATCGTAACACCGTTCACCAGTTTGTACTCAAATGCACCGAGTTATGGCGTCCAATACATATGACAACATTTTATGAGGAGGGTGATCTTTGCCCTCAGACGACAATGTACTGGTATGACTGAAGCAAATGTGTCCATACACTATATTCAACCGCTGCGTGATGCTGATAGGGTAAGTGGCATTGTTCATTTTTGGTAGCAATGAAAACTGAAAGATAAATAACGTGTCTAGGGATTCTGTTTTGATACACTCTGCATTTGACTGTTTATAATAGTTGTTTTCTACCTTTATAACGGAGGTGTAAGCTGCCGTTTCTCTGATGTGATTCTAATGGATTTCAGCGTATTTATGTAAATTACTGCAATGCAATGTGCAGATGGTTGTCGGTTGCACGAGCTCTGCCTGGTTTCCTCCCACCATAAAGCTGACCACCCTTGTATAAGTGAAATGTTCTTGAGTACGTACGACCAAAAACACTACTCAAAGACAGGAAATCGTGACACATTCAGCTTGATGCTACAGGAAAAACGTCTGTTTTTAAGGCAACCAAATTTAACCAATTTTGCACTGATTTTTTGTTTTTCCTCTCTATTTTACTCTCTCCTGTGGATGATTCAACCCACTGCAATTTTGAGCTACTCTTTCAGACTTCTCACAATGCAAGTTACAACGAATGCAAACGTTGGGACACACTTCTAAAAGTGGAGGCACCATACACATCAATGCCGAATTCCACTTGCAGTGATCTCTATGAATCTGAAGACCTTGAAGAGCGTTAGAGAGTACTGTTGGCAAGAGATTGGGTACAGTTGCACTTGGGTGTGTCGACAGGACTGATTGGCTGCTGAAATTGTATGAGGACGATGAAGTACGTGATGAAGGCTCCGGCAATCTGTAGACCAGAAACAGAAAAATCAGCTGGATGTGTTTCCGGACTGAGAAGTATGACATGGACCCACCGGCAACCCGCAATATGGTGACAGTGTTTGTCATCGGTAGTGAAACATTCCATATAAGCAAAGTGAAAGAAAAGAAATCAGAAGGTTTAAATATACTAAAGTACATGTATTTTTTACTGCCTTAACGCTAAAATTTAATCACATATTTAAAATAGTACAATATTGTTTCAACAAAGCCTCTTAAAATATGCAACGCAACCGCCTTGAAGAATTAAAAGCAATTCCAATTTGTCCACTGGTCCTAATCCTGATATGCAAGATAATTTTCTTAGAGCATTGAAGTAAGAGCGCAATAGGCACAGAGCATTCACAGTGCAATATATCTGTTCTCAATCGAGTTATACGCGTTGATTTTTAAATTCAAATCTTTCATTGAAAATGGAAAGAAAACAATAGTTACAACGGTACCTCTGTCAAAAATGCCTGTGTGTAATAACTCAAGCAAGTAGAAAATACAATGTTACTTTTCAGTAACACGTAGGCGAAATCCTGTCTACATATTTGTCTTTTCCTTTAAGATGTTTGTGTTTCTCAAAACAAAGAATTTTACCGTCAGAATTGTTGGTTTGTCAATCACAAACATATCCAAAGCTGTCAGCCCGATAGAATCTCCAGTCAGTTTGTTCAGGAACATATTCATCTAAAAATGGCAAATCATGTGACAATTAAGTTACTGTTTAATTCCAACGTCGTAAGTCTAATCATAGCTTAAATGGGCATGGTCGCCCAAATATTAGGTATTTTCATGTTATTACAGAATGACATAAGTATTAAGTATTTTTCTCAAGAAGTAAAATTTACAGGCTTTTCTTTATCCCCACCATCAGCATTGTATGCTAAATGAATATCTAAAAAGAACAACAACTAAACACTGAAAACTCCACACTCTGCCAGAATATTTAAATGAGGCCTGACAATTCTGTGGAAATGGGGCCTGCGTACAGCGCTCAATAAACTTCATATATAAAGAAAACTGGCTGATAACAGCGTGAATGAAGGCCTTACGGTCAAGTAGAGGCGTAAAAGTGAGCTCAGCAGGTTGACAAGCAGGTCTGGAATTGTAATTGCTACAAAACTACTGCTTGATACGTTGGTGCAAATGTTTTGTTTGTGGCGGTGTTAACGTCAAAAAGACACACGTTTCTGACTCCTAGTTTAACGAGAAGATTATTGGTAACCTTTTCTCAGTGCTGTATAAGCTGCTACGCTCTGCATGTATCCGCGAGTTAATTTCAGCGTGAGTGATTTGGATTATGAACGAACTTCAAAACTTCGTTAAGACCACGCAATCAGAATTTGTTTAAAAATCCAACGTTTGGGCGACTGTGACTCTTTAAAATCTATAACTGAAGCCAATAGTCTTTCGCAGTGGTTGAACTGAAAGCTGTCACGTCATCGCCACTAAAATTAGACGCCACATAGCGATTTAGAATTAGAAGGAGCATTACCAGTGGAAGCATTACTACGTAAAATCTGACGTAACATTACCACCTGGAATCAGATGCAACGTGATCTTATAAAATCAGGTGCAATCTTACCAAATATAATCTCATGTGTTATAACCCATTAAAATCTGAAAGTAAACAATATGTATTGAACAAATATAAGTTTATAACTTATTTATTTGTAAGATTGTTTTACGTCGCACTAAATACCCTTTTTACTTAGGACCCATACCATGGCGGCCAGTTTTTTATGCATGGAGAAAGCCGAATAACTGCGAGCTTTTCCCCCTTTGTCATACCCCATATAGGTGGAAAGCAAGTGGTGTCGGGCGAACTTCGTGGAAGACCACACAAGGCCCTGACAACAATTGGAGGGAGGGACGGAGGGAGTTCATGTTTGTTTTTAACAATGAATACCGTAGTGTAAAAGCAAACACGCATTGTGGTTTAATTTCTGTGTAGAATTTCTATTTGTCAGACTTAAGGAAAATGTGTGGAAAATAAAAGGCTCGTGTGACCAAATGAAAACCGCAACATGCATTGGACGATTTAGGCCGCCTGAGAAATGAGTTTTTGACAGGTGATATTTGCCTTTGATCATTTGATCAAATGATAATTCGGTGGACACCTTGGGAGTCCTCTTGGGTCAGATGATATTTTTCGGTGGGTATTTCTTACCTGAAGGGAAAACTTGGGTGACGTGTCCTGTATTCTGATGTTGTGGATCGTCTTGATGGGAGCGTGAGCCTGACGAAAGAAGGAACACAGGTTGATTGACTCGTTCTAGTAGCCATAGATTTACTCATTTCTTGATTTTTTTATTCGGTTATCAATTGATAATTACAATGGTCAACATTACATATGTATCGACTTTCCAAAGGGTGGATACATGGATTTGTGAGCCTGAAGAGAAAAGCAATATCGACGCAGTTCAGTCGACTTTCCAAAGGGCTAATACATGCATTTGTGAACGCAAAGGCAATATGGACCGACTCCACAGCCCCATGTATTCACCGATTTGAAAAGCCTGTATTTTTGTATTAGGCATATATGTATATATGCATAATCAAAATAAAAAAAAAAAGAGAGAGAGAGAGAGAGAAAGAACGACGACGATGATAGTGTGGTGGTACTTGGGTTTTGTTCTAACTTTTCATGTAAATATTTCAAAGGTAAAAACCTGCCACAATTCTGGCGAACATGTGTTTTGTCCATCACGCCCCAGAATCAAAAAGCTGTCTTAGACTTAAGTCAGTTTTGATCTTCGCTTCAAAACGGCACAAAGCGCTAAAATTGTGACTAACCTGTAGAATTTGTATTCTAACGCTGTTTTGAACTTTCATGGCAACAGTGAACAATACCACAAGGTAAGATAATTAATTCTGACTTTAGTCTAACACACCTTAGCTCTATGATCCTGGAGCAAGTAGGCTCTCAGCAATACCCACGCACGCCATTTTGAATTAAAAAAAAAACGACAGATGTCGTGGACGGATTTGTGCTTCTTTCCACATTTCAGGTGATCGGTTACCGACGGTAAAGAGCTAAAAGAGATGGGAATAGCTAAAGGTCAAGATTTTTATTTATTGATTGATTTGATTTGACCTCACAATTAAAATTGTATACGATGGCGGTCAGTTTTATTGGAAGAGAAAACCAGAGTTCCGGGCATTTGGGTCAGTTTAGCTGAAAACAGCCATACTAGCGTTGTTGATCCGCTATAGTCACCAGTACCCTACGAATAATAAGAGCGGAGGAATCTAAAAATTCGCTCTCCGAAGACGAGGATTTGAGCCCACACCTCGTGTGCAGTAGCAATTGAAAGACAACATCCCACATGTGGTGTAGGACAAATACTAGTATGCTATATCAGCTGGTTGCAAGTAGATTTGAGTCAGATATCACAGAGCTATGCGGGCTTTAGCAAACTATGTAAGTGTATGATTGGGTTTTACGCCGTACTTAACACTTTTTCGGTCAAATGACGACGTGTAGTCCTCAGAATACATATACACTGATCTTATTGTGGCAGGGCGAGTTCATGCCGCCAGGCTTGAAACCCAACCATACATACATACATACATACATAAATTACGTATTCGTGATGCCACAGAAAAATAAAATTAGGGACAATATGGCGGTTGGTTGCTTGGTTTGAACATGTCAATTTTCAGAACACAATCTGAAGAGAAACCATAGTAACGTACCATATGATTGAGGTAGCCTCCTCCATATCCTATCAACAATAAGTAGGCAATGACTCCAAAAATCCAGAAGCAATGAGACATCAACACAATGGGTTCAGACTTCACAGCCTCGGTCCAAACTAGGCTGTACAACAACAACATACCGTCACACATGGGGAATACAATACCTGCGGCGTTGAACGCGCTCAACACGTCATCCGCAGTTTCCACCATCTGGCAGATATCTTGGTGACGTTTTCTAAACCACTCCAGATCTGCGATGTCGCCATCTGGGGAGATTGCATTACGAAGGTCGTCATGGAAAATTTCAAACTCTTTGTAAATCACCGCTGACATGAGCAGAAGAAGACAAGCGGGGAATACCCAAGCTGCCGTCCTGTATACCTGGATAACATTAAGTAATACTTTCGCTGGAGTGACAAACACGTCACTTGGTAAGAGTGGGGCTAGGGAAAAATCCATCATTTTAGTCTGGAAAACGAAATAACCGTTACATACGCTGTTCATTGTAACGCCAACCCAGGCCGTTACCAAACACAAAATAAGTCTTCGCCTCATGAAACGGTGGTAGTTCAGTGGACCTAGACCCGGACCGTGGGGAGAACTTCCTCGATTTGTCTCTACAAGCCGTGACCATTTCAGAAGAAACGCCACAAAGCCGTTTTCACAGTTACAGCCCTTGTAAGTGACCATGGCATTCACACAACAGTGTACGTACCACAAATGCGTGATAATCTTGAAGAAGGAAGCTATTCCGAATTGCTCATCTTTGTACGCAAAAAACAGCTGGAAAACACTTGCCCATAGGAGGATTAAGACAATTGTCGAGTAGGTTCTTGTGACCGGGTACCACTTGCTCTGTTTACAGTTGAAAAACAAAAGCCCGAAGAGACTCATAGAGATAACAAAAGGTTTGGCCAGCTTGAAGAGTTTGCTTTCCAGACAGGCCTCGAATTTGTCCCGGCAGTTTGGACGTTTCTTTTCCTCTGGTTTCCTGGATAGGTGCATTATGTTTGAGGCTGGCATAACTCTTGTTATCCGAGGCATTTCTGATGATCCTATTAGTTAGGCGGCTGTTGATACGGTTTAAATAACAGTCTATAATTACAAAGTCATATAAGTCATATAAATCATACAAACTCGACAGATCTCTATCCAAAGGTTACATGGAATTCACTTGAGAATAATTAAAATAATAGTGCTGAAATTGTTGATGAAACTCCTAAGATTTTCCAGCCCTTGACCGGATAAGGAAGCCTTAAACGATTGCTTCAGCACAGTTTCGAAAGAAAAAGTATTTAAAGCTCACACCTGAAATATAACTACAGCCTTGCCGATAGACCATGTTCCTTGTTTCAAGCCCCTTTACCAGTGACGTTCGCAAATATACCCAGGCCATTGTGTTTGTCTGCATTAAACAAAGCAGAGCTGTAGGAATTCATGACTCGGTAAAGTGATACTGCCTGTTTGTTTTCACCAAAGACACGGAATAAAAGGGAAGATCTGAGTGCTTGGACAATATTGACTTCCAAGCTTTTTGCAATCGGCCAGTTCACCAATCGGTTGATTTGGGAATGACAAGCACTCACTTTTAAACCATCCGTGTGATTCGATGTACTACTTCATCCACTGTGGGCAATGGCAATCAGTTGCCTTCTGTCTCGGGGGCAGCTGACTCGGCTTCTCAGGGGATTGATTGGATTTCATTTCGTGTTTGATAAGGACCTGGGCATTAATATGTCTTAATTAAACTAACATCGACTTCGATAACCCCGTGTCAACAAGCTAATGGGGTTTAAGGTTACGTTCAAAGCGTAAATTAACCTAACTGTTTGTGACCATATGCCTGTCTTGCTGGTTGCAGCCAAGGTGAATGTTGAATCTATCTCGTATTTATAAAGATAATATTAACTGTTCCTTTTAGGCGTACTAGCAAATATGTACACCAATAGTGCCTCCAAACCATTTGCTGTGAACTGCGTAAGTTGTCTGTTCAACTACTCCATCAGTTACTTGACCGTTTACTTCATCAGTTTCTTACAAAGGTAACCAACCAGAATAGTATCTAAGCTTTAAGACTGACCTTCCTGTAGGGCCTTCCCGTCGTCAAGCATGAAAGAGCGTCCCACATAGATAATAGCAACACCCGATGTCTTGGTGCTGAGTGCTGACTAGAACACCCATTATGGTTGACGGCTGGCATACAAATATCTAGACTTACACAACTCTTTACCGATACCTTACTGAACCTTCATTAACCCCTTGTTGACCTAAAGTTGTCCTACAGTGGGAGAAAAGATTGAGTCAACACACTCAAAAATCAGTCTTATGACCATATCGGCTGAGTCATTGAAGACGTCTTATTATCTCACTGGAAATTTGCGTGGCTTAGTTGGGTAGCGCTTGAGCGCAGTGGAAGGACCGAGAAACCTCCCACCCATGTGGTTGCTGTGAGTAAGTCCAACTCATGCTGGCTTCCTCTCCGGCCGTACGAGGGAAGGTCTGCCAGTAACCTGCGGATGGTCGTGGGTTCCCCCCGGGCTCTGCCCGATTTGCTCCCACCATTATGCTGGCAGCCATCTTTACAAGCCATCTTCCTTATATCAAGCCAGACACTCCGTGTATCGCTACGTGTTTATGACTCCGTTTTCTGCCTTGATCAATCGATTAGGCGAATCCAATCTTCAAAGTTCTTGTGTTTCTATTACTTTTTAAGACTTGCCATCATGTGTGTGTGCCGACACCTGTTGTTTTATCTTTGCTGTCAATCAATTAGGGAAACTGCTATTTTATTGGATAATATATTTACATTAATACCCATCAGCTATCGAGTCAGGTGGATCGGTTACCTCTGCCTACTTGCGGAAAACGTAGCTATAGGCGAAGTGTCTGACATGATACAATGAAGGTGCGTATAAGTGAAATATTCTTGAATACGGCGTAAAACACAAATAAAATAAATAAATAAACAAATAAATATTATCTTACTGACTCGTAAATAGTGGACGATATCTTGATTTCTCTTTTAAGTGACCTAAACAGTCAGATAAGTTATTAATGACTAGGTCGATCTGGTCAAATGACTCAGTTTTCTGAGTTGAAAACTCAGATTTTTGAGTCTGTTAAACAAAACTTTTTCTCAGTGTAATGTTGACCTAACATCGTTCGGCGTGACCAGATCTGTGACAGTAGTACATTAGTGTCTTTGGCCAACACATCACTGTAAAGAGCATGGTAAATACAACAGATTCCATTAGTTCCCGGTCAACGCAACGGTCATAATTTTTAATCTAGGCAATAAATCCTTTTATATATTTGCACTGCAATACTTATGGACGTGTTGACCTGCGCTTTCATCCAGGCCTTGTAGGTTGACCGTGCCTTATGTTGCAGCATCCACTTTACAAGCACGTGATACCGCTCAAAGCCATGCGCGTCATAGCTTAGTGCATGCATCTTGGAAAATTTCAGGAAATAGAACCTATAATTCTTCTGGAGACATCGAGAACACAAATTCACAGAAATCTGGACAATATCGAACAGTGGATGTCGAGAATCATGGACTGCTTCTGTTAACAAACAGTAGTAGTTCTACCTACAGATTCAATATTGAATCTCTGTCAGTCTGTATTTAGGATATTTTCATTAGCTGCTAAATGTACCTTCCTTTACAAGGAAATCTGAGTATCTCTATCAATTATACACCTCCCGCTATCACTGATGTCAGAACCTGTTTTTTCTACCCTGCTCAGTTCAAGAAACAAGGTTTTGCAAAACCACTGATAAAGATTGAGGTGTCACTATGCACACTTGTCAGAAACCATGCCATTCACTGGAAGAGAAGAATGAAAAAAGATCCTCGGTCAAAATGGAAGCCAGCATGGAGGACAAACAGCTGCAGCTAGCGAAACCTCTCGTGATTTCCATGAGTCTCTTTGGACTCTTTTTTCTGAACTGTAAGACGAGCAAGTGGTTCCAGATCACGCATTTGTGGTACATGCACTGTTGTGTGAATGCCACGGTCACTGACAAGGCCTGTAATTCTGAGAACCGCTTTGTGGAGTTTCTTCTCCAGTGGTCTCGGATTGTAAAGACAAATCGAGGAAGTACTGCCGATCACCCTGGTCTTTGTCCAGGGAAGTATGGTCGTCTGATGAGAAGAAGTTTTATGGGGTATCTCCTTTTATGCTGGACGACTTTGGTTCTGAACTGGGCTTTTAATGCCTATATTCTCCTCCAAACCAACACGGGAGATTTTGTTATTACTCCTGTTATGCCCAACAGCCCATTTGCCATTCCTGTGAAATTGTTTGTGATGGCTATTCATATTTACAGATCCGCGGCTTGGATATTTACACCATCTCTTTTTCTCCTCATGTCAAGTGTAATTTAGAAAGAATTTGAAATATTCCACAGCGACCTCCGAGAAGCAATCTTCCCACGTGGTGGCATCGCGTGTCTGGAGTGGTTTCGACGACGTCATCAAGATATTTGCCACTTGGTGGAGACTACCGTTGACGTATTAAGTGCTTTCAATGCTGCTGGTATTCTTTTTCGGCTCTGTGACGGAATGCTCCTGGTTTACAGCATGCTTTGGCATACAGAAGTTAAAGCCAACGAATTGGTGTTAGCAGCACATTTTTTCTGGTTAGGGCTCGGTTTGCTGTATATGGTATTGATAGCCTACGGTGGAGGTTACCTGAATCATATGGTGAGTGCTTCTCATCAAAACAAGATACCTCGTGTTTACCGATAATAAAAACCCGTTATGGTAAAATGAAGTGTTACATTGCAATCTGATGTTGATCGTAGTGGCAATTCCAAATGACTATAGTAAGCGTGAGAAGTTGAAGTGTTCCAAAGAAAGAGCCAGGTACATGGGGATGGTAGGTTGTAAGAGCAAGGGCAAGGCACATGTGCGGATGCTAGGTTGTAAGATCAGTTGCAAGGGTGAAGAAGCTAAATTGTAAGAATGTTAGATTGTGTGATCAGAGGCAAGGTACCTGCGGATGCTAAGTCGTAAGATCAGGGCATGGTACCTGGGAATGCTAGGTTGTAATGGCATGGGCAAGGTACGAGGGGATTCTGGGGTGTAAAAACATGGGCAAGGTACGTGGGGATGCTAGGTTGTAATGGCAGGGGCAAGGTACATGGGGACGCTAGGTTGTAAGAACATGGGCAAAGTACGTAAGATCAGGGGCATGTTACCTGGGAATGCTAGGTTGTAATGGCAGGGGCAAGGGACATGGGGATGCTAGGTTGTAAAATCAGGGACAAGGGGTGAAGATGCTGAATTGTAAGAGTGGAGGCAAGGATAGGGATATTAGGTTGGAAGAAGAGGCGCAAGGCTTATGTAAGGATGCTAGATTGTAAAAGCAGGGACAAGGTGCGTGGGAGTGCTACATGTAGGTTGTAAGAACAGGGGCAAGGTATTCGTGGGGATGCTGGGTTGTTAGGGCAGGGGCAAGGTATGTGGGGGTGCTAGCTTGTAAGATCAGGCACAAGGAGTGAAGATGCTAAATTGTAAGAGTGGGGGCAAGAAAGGGGATGGTAGGTTATAAGCGCAGGGGAAAGGTACGCACGGATGCTAGGTTGGAAAAGCGGGGTTAAGGCATACGTAGGGATGCTAGGTTGTAAAGGCAGAGTCAAGGTACGTAGGGGTGCTAGGTTGTAAATGCAGAGTCAAGGTACGTTGGGATGCTAGGTTGTAAGAGCAGGGGCAAGGTTAACCCTATATGAAGATGCTGTGAGGATGGGTGAAGATGCCAACATGAGGTTTCCGGCTTGTGATATCGAGGGCAACAGAGAGGTAGCCAGATGGTGATATCGAGGGCCTAGGAGAAGTCGTGGGATTGTGACATCGAGGGCAAATGAAAGACTGTGGGACTGTGACAGCGAGGGCAAACGTGAGGTTGTGAGATTGTGACAAAGGAGGAAAATGTGAAGTTTGAAGTGAGATTGTGACGGGGGGGGGGAGGCAAGAGAGAGGTAGCCAGATTGTGGTATCGAAGGCAAGAGAGAAGTAGGCAGATTGTGATATCGGGGGCAATCGTCAGGTTGTGGGTTTGTGAGAGCGAGGGAAAAGGTGGGGTTGTAGAATTGTGATGACCGGGGCAAAGGTGAGGTTAAGGGATTCTGAGGTCAAAATTGAAGTTGTGGGATTGTGATGTCGAGGGCACATGAGATGCTGTGGGATTGGGAAAGCGAGGGCAAAGGTGCGGTTGTGGGATTGGTATAGCGAGGGCACAAAAGAGGCTGTGGGATTCTGATATCGAGGGCAAACGTGAGGTTGTTGGATTGTGATAAGGTGGGAAAACGTTAGGTTGTGGTATTGTGATAGCGAGGACCAAGCCTTGAGAGGCCATTAGCTTGTTATAGGGAGGACAGGCGTGAGTTTGTGGGATTTTTACGTGCAGGGCATATGAATTTGAGAGAATACCACAGCAGTCTAGATTAAAGGCGCAACTGCACAGTGCGAAACTCAAAATGTAAGGTAACAAGACTGTCAGATATCTCGCCAAACCGATCATCGATCAAATAAATGTACAAACCACAGAATAGACGGGAAAATAAAGAAAAGGATTTCTAAAAAGGAACATTGACATAACACTAAAACCAGCGTTGTGGTTTAAAGTGGTGATCATAATAACTTTTAAAAACAGATTTGTTAATATCTTTTCCTGTTTCGCTCTCAAGGGTCACGCTCCTCTTAAGACAATTCACGACATCAAGCTTAAGGACGTCTCTCCAGAAGTCTCCCTCCAGGTATGTCAAATTAGTCGCTCTTCCTTGTTTCGATTTATCGTATCAAATCATTGAAATTAAAAAACTGTGAACCATGTTTCGATTTTTTTCCACATGTGCATGTAAAAATCGTGTCAATTAAGGTTTGTTCTATTTCCATTCTACTGGTACTATTCGACGAGTTCATACATTAAATCGCACGTTGTTAAACTGATCTGTTTAACTTACACGCGGTTTTAATTAATAGAATGATATATTTGTTCATCAGGTACAATACCACGTTTAGGAAATACCACAAGTATTCTGACAGAATTGGTTATAAATGATCCTGTGAAGTAAAGTTTTTCATCTCTAAACCAAAGATATCCATCAGTACATCATACCCTGTTGACGTCGCCTATTTTAATTTGCCGTCCCCACAGGTCAGGGCTTTCACTGCAACCTAGCACAGGCCTACTCGCACCACTAACTGGGTTGCGTCGTGATCATTGACGATAAACCAACGACCTTTGGGGCCGTAACCTCTGCTTTTTACAACAAAAGATAGGTGCCTCTGGCACTTTTGTAAGGTTGCTCAGTAGGCCGTCACACAGTTCTACCTCATTGCACTTCACGGGTGTACATAGGGGTATATAGAAACATTTGCACACCGTCTCAGCAATGCCGGGTTAATTAAAGCATATTTTTTCTTTCTTCAGATGACCATGTTTTTGAACAAACTGACGGGAAATCCTATCGGACTAACAGCCTTAGACATGTTCGTGATTGACAAGCCAACAATTCTGACGGTAAGTAGGCCATATGTACTACTGTTGTCATTGCACAAGGTTTGTACTGTTACGCTACCCTCATGGAGAAAGGTCATCTTTAGAGTTTAGCCTGCACAGAGTAAAAACAATGACAGGCAAAAGAGAGCGCTGTCCAGAAATAAATGAAAATTATGTTCTAAGGACGACTTTTCAGACCATACTTTCCGAAGGTTTTTCATGTTACTTTATGAACAGCTCATAAGAGATGCTTTTACATATTAACTATTTTAAAAACGTCCTTATTTTAAGAATTGCCGAATTTCAACGACATACCCTCTAGTGCTGGTACATGTACCATTCCAACAATCCATGCTCGTTCTCCTGTTTTCTCCCACAGATTGCTGGGGCTTTCGTCACGTATTTCGTCGTCCTCATACAGTTTCAGCACCACGGAGACTCCGTGGATTTAATCAATGCCACTCTTCACGGGTTTGCCAATAACGGTTAAATAAGCAGTTAAATGGGCCGAACTGTTGTTGACCTGCCGACTAAAGCTGTTCACTTTATTATTTCCTGTTAAATGCTGTTTTAAGATTAATATAATGATCCATTAAGTGTCTCACTAGTCTCGAAAATGTGGCCATGCGGGCACAGAAATAGAGTTACCCACTGGCACACCATGCACGCGAAAGACACCAAGTAGGGCACTCCATCCATCCTATGAGAAAACATGGACACTCAGAAGAGTGATCCATGAGTACAACGACAGATAACTTCAGTGTGTGTTTACGTGTTAAAACTCTTCAGTATCCATGGTTCGACATCTCCCTATGTTATAGGCCTGTTTAATAGTAGTAAAGAATTGGAGATTTCACATGTTGGAGTGACATCACTTCATTGAAGAAACTGATTTTCACAATGAACGTCTGAAAAGCTGGTACACGACGAACAAAGACAGAAAAAGAGACAGCACATGATCGGTGTTTAACATCCTACTCCGGATTTCTTCACTGATACAGCGGTCTGTTTTATAGAAGGTGGAAACTGACTCGTCAGGAATATGGGGCACTACTACTGTGCCTCAGCCTTTGGCAAGTAACTGATTAACTTTCACACAAATTTTAGTTCATCCGTACAGTGCCCTGAAAGATTACAGTATATGTGGTGTAGGTAAAGATACATGTACGTCCATCAAATTTCATACAAGGCCACCCAAACAGCCTTACGTTCAATGTGACTACATGTAGGCCGCCTTATTGCCACTAAGTGGCCTCCGTGGCCGCAAGGGATTGTGTGCTAGCGCAGAGGAGTGACGCATGAGCCTTTAACCAATGTGGTCGCTTTGAGTTCAAGTCCAGTCCGGTCGTCCGTGACGGTGGGAGGATCTGTCAGCAACTTGTTTTCTCGGGCCATCATGTAGGTTCACAATGCAGGAATGCAGTCTATACCCCATGTATATAACGACAGGCATACTAGATTTTGATTTCTAGCACTTGCCAAGAAGTTTACAACCACACAATTCATAGATCATGTCATTTATGCGTCCTTTTAACACTTTATCGTTAATTTGTGTAAGTTTGAGCACATACTCTCTGCCATACGGATATAATTGTATTGTACAGAGGGAAGAGTGTTCAACTGGCCATGCACTTTTTAAGGAACGATTAACGTATTGGTATTTTTCTTCTTGATTTTTTGGTGCTATCGTTTTCTTTTTTCTTTTTTTTTTTTAATGACATGGATGACGGCTGGGGAAATGGCGAATAAATGGGGTAAAGAAATTATTTTAGTACCAGAAAACAATACATTCATCAAATTCATTACCAAAGACTACACCATACCTGTACTTTTACATCAGGGTTAATAGTCATTCAGTAATTTGGTGTAAGTTTTATTCATTTACTAAAACTTCAATTCAATGAAACAAATAATTGCGCGTAGACCTGTATTTCTTGTAAAAACTCCTTGTTCCTTTGCCGTTATTTCAAATTTAAGCCTTCGAACTCACAACAAAGCACACCATACATTTTTCGGGCACATGACTTCGGTCGTGTTATATATGATCACAGCTGCAAAAAACATTGTCTTATAAGTGCTGGCGTAAAACGTATTGCCTTACTGCGGTAGTTTATTTGTACGGTGTGTATCGGAGCATAACAGGCTGACCCAGCAAAGGTAACTGGTGAAATAAGGCAAGAGCGGACCTCGGAGAAAACAAAATATCTTTCCAATCATCTGCCCAATAATAAATCGGTGGCCTTCTGTATTGGTAAACCCATTTGGTACCTGTGGGCTTGTGGTGAATGACTATACCGACCACATGCTAATGGGGCGTACTCGCTGACACCCATGATGAACACCTACTCTCTTCGGGACATTGCGACACAATTTATGGTGAATGCTGCTGATCGGTAGAGAGCACATATCCTATTTATCCATGTACATCGCAAATTTTTGCTTCGTGCGTACTCTAATTGATACGCAACACTCACCCCACCCCCTCTCAAATTTACGTTCCTTGTACGTAATGCACAGACACAGCGTACGTACTTTATGTAAGGCCTCTCAGAGTCTCCCACTGTTGATTTTTTAGTCCAGAATCGTAGAACTGGCAGAAAATAGACCAATGAAAGCGAAATAGGTTCAGGTGGATTTATTTAATGACATGATCCACAGGGCTAGCATCGCATAAGAAGGGGAACTGGTGTGAGAGTTCGCAGAATGACAAAATACCCCAAGATACACACAATTTGTTCTGGGTTAATATATTCCTCAAGACTGCGTTTTCTTTATATTACAATGTTTCATTCATTTCATAAAAATAAATCAGTTACATACAACCCTACTTCTTGACAAGTCATAATTGGATCTCTTACATTTCTTCCAAAGCCGTACAAATGACAGCAGTCAATATATACTTCCTATAAAGTAGCACTACAACTTCAACACAGCCGTGCAATTCGAGATTTACTAGGTTGAATTATTCATGAGTTAGGAGATCATCTACCTTTGTGTAGCTCAAGATAGGTTGGGTTAGATTATTCATAATGTTACAAGTGGATCTGCCTTAATGTAACTCCAGATTTACTGAGCTGGATTATTCATAATGAGTTATGAGTGCGTCTACCTTAATGCATATGCATCCACTGAAACACTGGTGACGGAATATCACTCGAGGCGTGGATGGAACCAAAACATTATTTAAATGTTTCACAATCGATACAATTGTTGTGTTCATAAGACATCAGAGATTTGTTTTCTATAATTATTAAAACAGGGTTTTTCAACGTTGATCTAGCAGGCCAGATGAACAACGAAGAAAGTTGGTCACTATCACCAATTATTATTTACCCTTCTCACTCTGTCAAGTTGACCTCAAGACTTGTAAATACCAATAGCACTATTATCAGTGACCATCACTATGGTAGGAGAACCAAGGAAAAGTCTAACAAGCCACAAAATTGTGATGCCAAGTTTTGACATATACATGTAGTTAACACCATTGAAAATGCACGAGAGAGCTTGCGCTCCAAAAGAGACACCCAAATGAACTGTTGCAGTTTTTCTAGTCAGATAATGAGTAAATAAGGTGTTTACTAACTTGTATATTTGGTGACACCTCGGAGAGCTATTTCTAGCAAAATGTCCTTATGTACTCATTTTCTGACAAGAAAACCCATAACAGTTTATTAGGGTATCTCTTTTGTACCACATACACTGCATGCTCTACCTGTACCTTTTTAATGGTCCTAACTATAGAATGATGGTAGACATCTTGGAACTGTTATGTCTAATAGTTTCATATTTAGCAGAAACCCTCGCTGACATCTTCCTTAGAACAGCCTGGCATTAGCAAACAGACACTCCAGCACTTCTTGTGAACTAGTGAATTCAGAGAGTTGCAGTGATCTAAGGCTAGACTTACAAATAAAGCCTTAACATTTCTTGTAATAAACCACATAATTAACAAATTCTACCATCCTGCTAGCTTTCAGCCTATCCACTTTCCAACCATTTTAACTGTGCTTTGTAGTGATTATTGCTGAAAGCATAAATGGGCTCATAAACAAGCACATGTACTTTATACATGAATAGGTCTTCGGAAATTTATGCACATTAAAGAAAAGTTTCACCCTCAGGGGAGGTAACTCCTACATTCATAAAGCATGTCTACATATGAACTATTTCTTCTTCTTTGATAGAGCTTCTGCTGATGCATCAAATTCTGAATCTGAGATGTTTAACATCAATGACCCTGCATTCAAATACACACGGTTCTGTGAAGCAGCCACCTGAAACAAATATGAAAAGTAAACATCAATTATAGAAGGAAAGCGTCTAGTAATACTGTTGTGCGTGCATGACAAGCTCTGTATTTGATAAATGTCATAGATATTTGCTTGAATGTAAATAAATTGCAGTGAACTTGGAGAAAATTTTCTCCCCAGTAAATATGTACATAAATCAAAACACACTTGTGGTGAGTCTCCAGCATATGCAGGAGTTCTTACCCTTTCTCTTTTTCAAGCATACACACTGGGGAGATTCTCAGTATCACATAACACTACATTCAGATCTCTGAAGTCATAAAATCATTGCAAGAGGCTTTAGTCGCATCCAACGCTTTGACAATTTCAGTCAAGGTTATGTGTAATATGTTAACTTTCTGGATCCGATCAGTTGTTGGTTCATCGGCTACGGAATGAATAGCTTCATATTAATAGTGCTGCCTCATCAGGATGCCATACCAAAGACACCAGACCTATGATCAAATGTCTCACCCATTACCTGCTTACTTTGCCCACCAGGATTGCCAATTTTATTGTCCTATTTCTCCTGGTAATGATGTAGCCACTCCAACTCTGGCATCATAGTGTGGTTTACAGTGTCACTTTTATTCACTTGTTTATTTGATTAATCCCGAACTTAATAACTCTTCACTTCTATGATGGTGGCTCGATTCAGTGGGGGAGGAACAATTGATATTTGCAGTCATACCAAATAATATATCACTCAACAGATCCTGGAGGAAACTAAGTATGGCCTGGAGGAAACTTAATACAGCCTGGAGGAAATGTAATACAGACTGCAGAAAAGTAAACACAGCCTGGTAGAAACTGAATAAAGCCTGGTGGAAACTAAATCTTGCCTGGTGAAAACTGAATATAGCCGGGTGACAAGTGAACAACTGTTAAGTACATGTACATTCCCACAACTCACCGTTCGTGCAATGTTCTGTGCAGCTCTGATCTTCCTCAGCTTCAGATAGCCTGGGTTCTGGCCAATTGCCTGCCCTATGTCACCAAGGTCAAGGACAACAATGACAGCACCAAGAACTGTACATGTATGTCTTCACTTACTCGTGATAACACCTACTTGTATCTTACCAGGCCAAATTACCAAAAAAAAACAGTGGTTAGTTCATTCGTAACGAGGTGAGCTTGTGTACTTGTTTTGAAGATGGATTTAAATTCTTTTTATCACAGTGTGTTTTCTGAGGAATGAACTCTTCAAAATAGATTCTTAGTGGGTATTACAATTGAAAGTTTTTCTGGAGATCAGTCACAAATTCCCCTCTGAGGACGTGATTTAGTCACAGTCACATTTCATTCACGGCTAGCCGTAAACTGAAGAAAAAAAAAAAAATATCCTTGAGGATAGGGTGATCTTTAAGTGGGTATACTTTTCAATCCAGGCCTTAACAGGGCCACTTAAATCATACTGAATTAGATAAATTTAAGTGCAAGGCTTCAGCATTTGTGTTAGCATTCTTGCACCAAGTATATCCAGATTTAACTTGCCATCAGATTACTAAAGACAGAATCACAAACACAGAAACCGGTTGAATGTGAGAGTAGCAAAATGAAAAAAAAAACAGAAATAGAAAACCCACAGCTCTTATAACTATCAGCACAGAGAAGGTCAGTCAGGTGACGGTACTATAGTCACGTGACCTCTGACCTCAGCGCTCCCAACTCTACGCCCAGCCTTACAGTCCCGCTCAACAGCTCTGCCAGCGAACCAAGATTATAGGCGATTGGATAACTCTGGTTACATCTCACCCGGTCCTGTAGGTCAGATTCACATCATCATCATTTGGCCAGCAAAAGTGACTTATGACATGTACGAATGAATGAATAGGGCTTAACATTACTTTGCCAATATTACAGCCTTATCATGTCTCTAGGATAGTTACGAATCGAATTTATCAGATAGGTTATGCATAACTATTTTTATTTTGGAATTCTCATATTATAAACGAGTAATTCTAAAGACTTATAAACATGTGACATATTCCCCACTGCTTCAGTATCTTCTTTTTTTTAACATTTAGTCGTACATGTTATTTTGCATGTTTCTACTTCCACATTTTTGCATATAAATATATACAAAAACATCAATATTTTCAAAGGATATCATTTTAGCAGCTTGAGCTTCACCCTCTGCCTGGACTACTTTCTGTTGTCGCTCTTGTTTAGCTCTCTCCACAACAAACTGGGCACGTTGGGCTTCTTGTTGGGCAACCTGTCAATCAAAATAAAACAATGACTCAAAATACTCCTAGAATCACAGGAAACCCTCAACTTGGGAACATAGGTAATCTCATTCAAAAGACAGGTGTGACAACCAGGAAATTCAAGATGGCTATCAACAGCCACAGTGGATTAACAGGTGACAAAAAATGTTCTCTTCCTTGACTGACCTCAAGCAACCATTAGTACGAATCTGATTGGTTAAGAACTGTCAAAAACATGTTGTTCAAAAGGACAGGAGGGAAGAACAAGCACACAAAGACTTACTTTTTTTGGTGGTGAAGGACTATTTATATATCACAGTCTATCACTTGTTTGGAGGCAGGGCCTGAAAATTACTCATTACTTCATATTTGCCCAGGGGGGCAACCAAAAAGCCATGTTTCTACTTCCACATTTTTGCATTAAAATATATACAAAAACATCAATATTTTCAAAGGATATCATTTTAGCAGCTTGAGCTTCACCCTCTGCCTGGACTACTTTCTGTTGTCGCTCTTGTTTAGCTCTCTCCACAACAAACTGGGCACGTTGGGCTTTTTGTTGGGCAACCTGTCAATCAAAATAAAACAATGACTCAAAATACTCCTAGAATCACAGGAAACCCTCAACTTTGGAACATAGGTAATCCCATTCAAAAGACAGGTGTGACAACCAGGAAATTCAATTGTCACACCTGTCTTTTGAATGAGATTACCTATGATTGTCACACCTGTCTTTTGAATGGGATTACCTATGTTCCCAAGTTGAGGGTTTCCTGTGATTCTAGGAGTATTTTGAGTCATTGTTTTATTTTGATTGACAGGTTGCCCAACAAGAAGCCCAACGTGCCCAGTTTGTTGTGGAGAGAGCTAAACAAGAGCGACAACAGAAAGTAGTCCAGGCAGAGGGTGAAGCTCAAGCTGCTAAAATGATATCCTTTGAAAATATTGATGTTTTTGTATATATTTATATGCAAAAATGTGGAAGTAGAAACATGGCCTTTTGGTTGCCCCCCTGGGCAAGTGAAAATATGAGTAATTTTCAGGCCCTGCCTCCAAAGAAGTGACTGACTGTGGTATATAAATAGTCCTTCAACACCAAAAAAAGTAAGTCGTTGTGTGCTTGTTCTTCCAACCAAAACAGGTTGCCCCCAATTGCCTAAGTTGCCGACACACCCCAACAATTTTGGGGGCCAGTTCATTTGTAAAAGATCTTTTTACAAAGATTGGAGGTCCACTGAGGCGACCTCAGTTTCCTCCATCCAGCCCCACAACACTCACACTTCCGAGTATTGTGTCAAACAACAATAAAACAGATATATTCATTTACTTCAGTAAAACGTACCCCTCCATTTAAAAAGTAAAGTTCAGGGAGCTGTCCTTTTCTGCGCTCCCATAAATTAGTGTGATATCATGTGAGAAACACCATCTAAATTCTCAACCTTTCTTATGACATTTAAATGCAACTTATCCCCATTTTATTTGATTATATGGATGAAACTACTTAGGATTGATATACCTTATAGTTTTAAAGAACACTTGTTTCACTTTTTTAGTCATCCATGCTTAGTGATGCTTTCAAATGATTTCAGTATAAACACATAGGGTTGAAAAATTGGGTAGTACACAGTTTGTACCTAGTACAAAATAAACACTAAACAGAATGTAACATCTCATGGTTTTATTTAATAGTATTGCTGATGACAAGTTCTTTTTACACTTGTGAAATTTAGTATCAGAACATATAATCATATGATCTCAGAAAATACATCTCCTGATTAAACGATCACCACTCAAAAGAGTCACTACTATCAGTCTCCGAATCACAACTTGACAAGTCATTACATACAATCCCTTCAATTACAGACTCATTTTTGCCTTCATGCCCTAGCACTGTTAAGCCAGGCTGTGAATTTGAAGGCCCAGGTTCAGGTGTTTTTCGTGTTTCATGTAATTTGTGTCCTCTGATATGCTCAGGGCCCATCGACATCCACCGCTTCACTGAATCCTCAACCACAGTTTTTTGTTCCTGTTCAGTCAGGATCTCTACACTGACCACTACAAGCTGTTTCAGGCTTTCTTGAGACAAACTACATCGCAGGTTTGTTTTGATGCGATTGATGGTTGAAAAGCCACTTTCACACGCTGCTGTACTGGGGCTGACTGTCAGCGTGATTTCTGCCAACACTATGACATGGTTGATCTGGTTTTCCTCAGTCAGTGACTGTTGGGTAAGAAAATCTAAGTACATAAGTACACGTTAAAAGAGTCCTCATTTCTGTGTTCTGTGTTCAAGCACGACTTTAAGTTGTGGCCACTCCAACTTGATAGCCAGCTGACAACACAGATTCGTAGTGTTGAATCAGTTCTCTAGTACTGTCGTTGCCATAAACAGCCAGTTCTGCCTTGTTGTGTTGAATTTTGTGGTTGTAAAACACTTTGAAGGAGGTTAGAGGGATACCAGAGAAAGATTTAAATCTGCCCTCGATGTATTTCACAGCACTGTCTACCAGTTCGTTCAAGCCAAAATTTTCCACCAGGGTGTTGTAGGATGCGCAGCTTTGAAGTTCCTCGTCGCATGATGCTATTTTAACTGGTACATCACTAAAGTTGTCCCCATCAATGTCAATGTTCCTTAGACATTCTTGCATCTATCTTGCAGGTTGCGCTTTTAAACTTTGGAGGGCAACCATGGTTGCCTCTAATTTTCAGGGAACTTGGAAAATCAAAAACTTGTCTGACTGGAACGTCTGGGATAGGACAGCTAATGGGTGTAAGAAATCGTTCATGAAATGTAGCCATTGGACAAATTTCAGGCGGGACATTTCACAGTGGTATCCCTTAACTCTTTGCACCCCTTCTCCCTAACCTTGCGAAACATTTCCAAGGCGGTCAAGAGTAATTCTCCAGTTACAACGCAGAGCACTTTGTGCATGTTCTTGACTTGCCAACCATCTGATGTTTTTGATATCCAAAAAATGCTTCAGATTTGACTTACATGAGCCTTCATCAGCAGTTTCATTGAAAACAGATGACAGTGCCCGTTGATCTCTCCGTCTTTTGTGAGAATACGTATAAAATTTAAACACGCCTTTAACGCTTGCCTCAAACTGTTGTAAATAATTGTTCTGCTTGATTGAATCTAGCACCCCCAATTCATGATTGTGCGCCACACAATGAACTGCTATGGCCTGGGGAATGTGTCTCTGGATTTTGGCTGCAGAGCCATTTAGCAATCCCATATTAACTGAAGCTCCATCATAGTTTTGGCTTACTAGGCTGGGATAGTCTTTGTTTTCAGGTGACAGTTTTTCAACTGACAATCCAACACTACCGAGGCCTTGGTTTATACTTTCCACCACACCATCTGCATGACTGTGCTGCAAGTCTACCACATCAATGAGCTGGACTTTAGGTTGACCTTGTACAATGTATCTGAGGTACACCAGTTCCTGTTCTATGATGCCACAGTCTGTACTTCCATCACACATCACTGTTACAAATTTTGTGGTTTCCAGTTCTTTACGGATTTTTTTGTTGAGTGTGATATTTCCCCGACAAACAGTCTACAGTCATTGCTGTTTAAATAATTTTTCCCCAAATCCAGTCCATTTTGTTTCTGCATATGCGTTATCCACTGGAAATCTGCATATGGCCTGCAGTGCTTAGTGAGAGTGTACGCTGTGTTAAAGAGACTCCGAAACCTGACGTAATCTTTCATCTGGCATGTCAGGAAAAGATTGCCAATGTAGGACTCGGCATCAAGTTCTGTACACCGTTGATTTCTAAAGCAGGCCAAATGATGGGAACTTGTGTCATGTGCTTTAATAGTGTCCTTACAAAATTGGTTCATTTTCGTAAACATCAGGCTTTTGGTGTCGGCGAAGACGGGTGAAGCTATGCAAACATGACAGCTCATTTTGTTTCCGTCAAATTGGAGCCACGGGAATTCCTTCAACCACTTGTCTTGAAATGTTCATGTGCGTACTTCTGCTTCATATCTGCGCTTCTTGACTGCCCTGTCCTGGGTATGCCCATAGGTCGACTTCTCCCCACCGAAATATTTGAGAATTCCACTCATATTGTCTTCAACAGAAAAGAGCTGTCATTTTGTCTGCGTCTTCATTTAGGCATACGTGCACGCAGCCTTCAAAAATTCTGTTGCCATGGCCCCGCTAAATTTAGCTCATGGTTAGCAGAAGCCCAATCAATTGCCTGAACTGGTGCCTATTTGTGTATACTTATGAGCGATTTCGCATACGCGACGTATGTTTGGAAAAACAAAAATTTACTCACTGACAATCACAAATGTTAAATCAATTAAAATGAGTATAAAAAGTGTTCTTTTGGGTATATTTGTTAACTTGCCCAACCGGGCAACCTACAGCCTAACATCTGGTTGCCCCAAGCCAAAATCAGGTTGTCCCAGGCCATCGGAATGTCATATTTCCTGGGCCTGGGAGGATAATGAACAGTAATATGAAGTCACCCAGGACACCTTGCCAGGTAGCTGAAGCTCTTTTCAAATGAACAACCTCACATGACAAATCTCTGCTTGTAAATCTGCAGCTTCCTATGCAGGATTCAAATATACATGTATGTGGCCAGCCAGGGCTTAGAACGTTAGTAAGCCAGCAAGGAAAAATAACTACAAGCAATGATGTTCATACATTGCATACATTCTCACCTGTTTGGACTCTACGGCTGCTGTGTACTCGCGGCTGAAGCTGAGCTCCGTGATGGACACATCATCAAGGATAATGTTAAAGTCTTTAGCTCGCTCCGTCAGCTCTCGTCTGATAAGAAGACTGACTTGCTGACGTTGTGTTATCAACTGGGAAGCGTTAAACTTCGCAACCACACTCTTCAACACCTGCAAACGAAGAGCGAACATTTTCCAGTACATCTGATTTGGTCAATAGTTTGCTCAAAACCAATACTGTGTTTCACATTTACATGTACACTAGCACACTTAACATTCAAAATAAACAAACAAGCAATCACCAGAAACTGCAAAAATGTATGTCCCCACTCCCCTCCAGAAGTATATAATACAATGAGTGAACTTGTGTGCAAATGCACAACCTGCATAAGATGCAAAGGAAGGAAAAAAAAAAAAGAAATACTTCATACAGGAATGTCCTCAATAACAAGATGGACAAATGTGTGGCAAGGAAAACAGCAGGGGGAGGTCACAATCTGTACCACCCTGTGTTGCTGAACACTTAAGGGACCATCCCACTGAATCGTGTGCCTTATAGCATTAAACGAATAAATTCTGCGATGTTGGAAACGACTGGTGTAATTGAGATTCGCGGAGCAATAATTTGAAATAATCGCATTGAAATAAACAATTATTCGAAACAAAACCCAGGGTTTACAACATGGCAGCTGCTGAAAGTAGTACCATGATGCTGCAGGGGGCAACGAAAGCATAGACAATGAGTACATAGGCCTATGTATGTGGGTGAAGGAAATTGCTGGCCTGGAGTGTTATGAGTGGAGGAGAGGGAGATGAGGGTGCATGATCACTGTTCCACGCAGCGATTAGGCATTCCTTTTTCACGCCTCCTGCATCTTGCCCAGTCTAATGAATTAGACATTGTGCGCTGCCAATACATATCTCTAACAGAGGTCCATTTGAAAAACGAGGGGCATTTTCCTATCCGTATTTAGACACTGCCTACCCATAAAAATCTGGATGTTTTTCAATCAGCAATGATCAGCTGAGGGATCATATGTCGCAGCGGTTTCAAAACACTTGTGTTAAGCTCACATCACTTGTTTTAGGCAGCGGCCCCATTATTAACTACTTGCCAATTGCTAGACATTTTTGTTTATGGAAAATTCTCCACACTGTGGGAGTTTTCGGCTTTTGAGCTACTCATGTAAGAGCATGAATCCTGCACCAAACAACTCCATATCACTGAGATTACCAGATTCTCCTGATGGCTGACTAAACATGGCGGACTGCGGGAATTTTTGACCGAAGGAATGGTCTAAAAACAGCCAATACGACCCTGACACAAGTGTTTAAAACAGCCCATACGACCCTGACACAAGTGTCTAAAACAGCACATATGACCCTGACACAAGTGTCTAAAACAGCCCATACAACCCTGACAAGTGTTTCAAAACGGCCGTGACATGATACGAGTCACGCTTGGTAAGTGTGAACACAGCAATATCATTCACACACCTGGTAGACTTGTGACGTATTTTTTTTTTCGCTGTTGTTAGTTACATTTGTTTCAAAGTTAAATAACCTTTGTATTCTGAAACAGATGAAAACAAATTTGAATCTTTTCCTTGGGAAAAGCTCCAATAAAGTGCTATGTCAAAATGAAGCCTTCATTCTAATGTGTAACACGGTAAATGCAGAGAGGAAGATACATTTTATCATGCATGTATATACGTATCTGTTACATATCAAAAGGTCACAAAAAATCAATGAAAAAAAAGGTTTTCACAGATCATCAAGATTAGTTTTTCTTTTAAAAGCAATTTGGTTTGATGATTCATCTCCAGGTTTCAAGTTAATTTCTGACTGCTCAGTGTTGACATCAGCTAGACCTTAATACTATTTGAGGTGGAGAAATTATAACTGAAAAACAATCCCTAACTTAATTTAGGTATCCTTCTGAATCTTTCATTCAGATACTTTCAGTACAACCGTGTCTTAAAAATAAAATCATACACTTACATGTTCCAAAAGACAATATGAAGGTAACTGTTAAAATGTAATACCAATTAACGACCGGGTTCTCGGCGGCCATGTATAGTCTAGGCATTCGCCTACGGATCACTATATAGTAGATACAGCAAACATATAATTAAAGTATGACTATTTTTTACTTCGTCGTAGCTTGTCTGGCTATATAGGTCACTCTCTTCCATGTATATGTATCATCCTACAAAACCATAGGCTTATACACTAGGCCTGAATTGTGGTGTCATATAACGAATATCATAATCAGCTTTTGCATTTAAAATATATGCTGCCATGCTTGGGCAAATTTCCCTTGTTTGTCACAGCCCAATGCACTTCGTAACATTTGCCTGGGCTTGAAAAATTTTAACAAGTGCAAACCAGGGGGAGCAAAATGATATCCCCTCCCCCAGGTTGAAACCTGGGAGGCGACTGTCCTCTCTGCCCTCCCCCTTCCCCCTTTTCAACACCTATAATGGTGGAATCATTCACCACCAGTTTTATCAATCAACTGACTGTACCTCATTTGTTATAGAGGGCAGAACTCGTTCATCAAAATCGGTGCCAAGCTGTCTGTACATGGTAGGTAACATCATTTGATCTGGCCGCGACAACACACGCAGGGAAATATTCACCATCTGCAAATCTGACAAAGCAAGGGAGGCAACCGTGAGAATACAGCAAGGCATTCAATTAAGAAAAAAAATGCATACAGAGTAAAAAGATAGAGACTTGTTGACCTGTAAATGCCTTTTTAGGATCTGGTTGACAAATTTTTGAAACCTTCTTTACTCCACGTAACATTCTGAATATTCGCTATGTTATTTAGATGTGAAGTTTGTCAGGCACGACTTAGTTTGTACCTGACAAGAGGGGATATGATGCTTGACAATGTCCATGTCACACTCCTTATTCACAGGCTTGGACTTGCAATGACATTTTTCATCATTCACATCGGTATCATTTATCATGTGGATCTTTATTATTCATTCCTGTACACTATGAAGTCCAAACCAACTTACAGAATGCAGAAACATTTCCATTTCAGAACATAACTCAATAAGCCAGGATGCATGAGCCATACTTGTCCACATAATACTTCCAACTCTCAAGTTCTAGTTTTACAGCTAACACCATACATTTTTAGTCTCAGGAATAAATTCAACTAAGAGTTGTGTGTCCCCCGTATCAGCATGCAGATGTGACCGGGAATGAGTCACATGTGTTGTGACCATGATTGTCATTGTTGGGATCATCTTTCACCTCGTTGTCGAGACATGAAACAATGCAGGAACATTCCAGGTCTGGTAACAGTCGCTGGCTTTAGTCATGATCAGGTGAATGTAACCTACAGAGATCTGTCCTTCAAGCCAGATTCTTCTATGTGTTCAGCAGGTCTGCTTATACAGATTGCCTTGCTCGTGCCACTGATAACCATACATGTAGAGTGGTTGCAACAAATGACTACAAAGTAATATTCAACAAAGACAAGTGCAGCAAATGGCATCTTCTTGTCTGAGAGCCTCTACTAACGACCCCTTTTAATCCTTTAATCCCTACCATCCTTTGCTTACCAGATATGACATGACCAGCATCAATGAATGCGATGGGCCATTGGGACACAGAATGGGCCATAGACAACTACAACGCAGACCTGGTTATCTAGTGACACTCGACAAAATCACCACAGATCTCAGAATCAATGTTGATGCAATTGCTCTCGATGAGATCCACGCTCATGTCACCCAAACCTATGTGTGTTCAAAACCGGCCAAAATAAAAAAAAAATTTTATACCCTTCTCGGTTGTATTATGAAGATTTAAGTGGAGCCTCCAGACGACAATGAAAACATCAAAGACTGTGATGTGTTTTGAGTGCCAGAACTCCGCTACCTTTCAGGACCAAGAGTAGGTTATGAGATTTTTCAAAAATGGCTGCCAACGATGAGGCAGTTTGTATGTACAAAGTTCTCTGAATTCGTGAATTAAGAAGATAGCACTTGAGATTCAACCAGGAAATGGCAAAGAAATGGGCAAAAGAGGTGCCATCTGGAACTAAGTTACATGTAGGTCAATGAGGCTCTTAGAGGGGCCGGGCAGACTGGAAAGGTCGATAAGTTTTGTTGAGCATTGCGCAGTTCAAGCGCTGTATTTGTGGTTACGTTCAAGGGGATAGATCAGCGTTTTATCGGTCTGCACAATTACATTCCACATAACCAACGCGTGAACCATCATTCCATTCACGCCAAATCCCATGGCCTGCGTGTTGTATATAGTCCATAACACTTGCAGATCATGAATGGTGCAACTGAACTTGCTAGCTTTCGCCACTTTGTGTGATAGACATGCTGTTCGTGCAGAGAAAGAACAATGAACCAAACGATGGGTTACATAGGCCTGTTTTCATGTGAACTGCATCTCGTTCACACAGGTTTTTGAAAAATTAAAGCCTGCAAACCACATGATGTTATCCATCAGCCTGTTTACCTTTACTGCCAGTGGGGGAGGAGATTTTCCTCGGCCTGGATCTAATGTCATAAATGATGGGGTAATGAAACCATGGGATTCTGCAATAAAAAAATCCACATATATATAAACAAGAATACACCACAACTAGTGACACGCACAATATCATGTATTTATTTGATTGTTTCTTAGTGCCATGCTCAAGAATGTTTCTCTTTATACATGAAGGAAACTGGGGTGCCTGGAATAAACCACCAACCTTTGGCAAGTTATTGATGAACTTTCCCACATGACATACTGATACAAATACCATATTGGTGGAAGAAAAGTGGTCTTGTTCGACTGTTAGACTGTCCAAGTAGTTATACAGGAGTCATCAACTGCTCATTGTTACCAAGGCTCCAGATATATGGTGAGAGCACAGTCCCTGTCCACAGATAGGGCTGAACCTATGCCTTGTGTATCCTAGCGAATTGAAGCCGAGCACCTTTAACCAATTGGCCAGATGCTGGTCAACTTTAAGGAACAAGGCAAAAATGGGATGCAGTAGACTTCATCTCCCCTACTTTCTCTGTACAGTCTGGCTCTGGCGTAAATAAGCGGACTACAGTGTACTTGTCACCGTTTGTGCAGCCTTACATTCAGTAACGAAAACTTCCACCAATATAGAGTGCACATCTGTATGTCACATTTGCAGACCCCAAGCTTCAACTGAAAAGGAGCACTGTGACTAGAGTGTTTTGAAAGAGCAACTTTCATACAAGATGGGCAAAGTTGCGTGACACAGCTCATTAAAAGGGACACAAATACAATCCCATCATATCGTACCCAGCCAAAACCACTGTAACAAGGGAAACTTCAAATGTAATCTGATTACCTACCCAAACTTTATGATTAGATGAGTGAAAATAAATGAGCATGATGGCTGTTGGAAATATACATTTATAAACAAACACAAGTCTTCGTATTTAAGGCGTGTTATCAATCTCCCACACCTAAAACACTCTTGAAACAAAATGTGGTAATAACACACACCTGAATAAATTGACAGTCTGGGAAGTGTGAATCTAGGTGTGTAAATAACACTCCATGTCTTCTGCAAATGGGTGTGATAATCACACTCTTGCTGCTTATTAAAAATGAAGTCCTGTGAATCTCTTCACTTGAGTGTATGACCATGTGTATCTATTGTAAAAAAGGCCCACTGAATGGGTATACGAGAGTTTGCCATTCACTGGATGCAGCAGATTATCTTAAAACAAAAGGTAAACTCTCATCACTTGTATACTACTTCAACACCAATATTAAACTAATCTCGCCTATCGAGTTTTTGGACTTACACTTCAATTAATCACATGCAAGAGATGTCATTATTACCACCATTAAAAGTTTTTTGGATGCCATTTCTGATGAAACATGACGATGTGAAATGAAGACAAGGTGAAAGGTCAAGACCTCAGCTGGTTACTGTCTCTCATTTTCACCAAGCTGTATTGTATTTCATACTTACCTGAAGTGGATTCCCTCTGTAAAAATGTCATTCTTTACTCCTCCAATACGACTAAATATAATTGCTCTATGACCACCGTCGACTGAAAAGAGAAACCCAAAATGCTGACAGTGCCGTAGTTACCACAGAAACCAATGTCCTTGGTAATAAACTTTCAACAAAAAGTTTCATTTGCTTATTAGAGGAGTTTAAATGACAAAAAGAGAATGACATTACTAAGTAATGTGACTACAACAAACTCACATTAATATTGCATGTTCAGTTGTAGCCCACCGATTTGTTCCAAGAGGATTCCATGAAATGTTCACCAAGAATGCCTTATATTTTTAAAGACAGCCTGCATGGTTGTCTATGGGAAGTTTGATACAAGCCATGGTATACAACCAGCTATGCAGGATTTCAATTGAAAGGGTTGGGATCTCAGAATTTTATTAGATGATTTTCACTAGGTTCCTTGTTTCTCTTCCACATCCGCATATCATTTTACCCACAAGGGAAATCTTTATTTCAGTTGTCATAAGAGATGAGATTATGACAAAACCTAACCGATACTGGTACTACAAAAATGAAACTTGTTCCATCACTACCAGCAGTTTCCAAAATATCATGACGGGAAACAAGGGATCTAGGCCATCCAGAAGGACTCGTCACTTTATTTTAAAATTTTAACATTCATCACATCTAGTCCATGACGCGAAATTTAAAAATCCCTGCATATATCTAAACTCAAAATTGATGAGTACATGTGGTATCCTACTCACCTCTTTTTGCCATTTCTTTCTCAATAAGTTGAATGTCAAATTTTATTAACTTTATTGTGCCAATGTTAACCATGAGAAGTTTGAACGTAAATAAATGGCTCTTCATTGACGGGCCAACATAAAGACCAAAATGATAGGCAGGCATAAAGATCCACAGGCACACAGAATGGACAAGAAGGGGGTGAGCCACACATAAGTTATTGTAGCACATACACTGTTGCGTGGACTTCAATCGAAGTCAAAAAGAGAACATTCCAAGCTGTACAGAAATACGTTAGATGAAGAATTGCATTATTTTCAGGTCTATTTCGTGGATCAGTCGGACCAAGATCGCAAGCCAGATCACTGCTAAAGAAGGTATGCTTACTCGAGGTCTTTGCACAGGTAATTGTGCACTGATCTCAAAACTTGAAACTTTTCAGCTGCCTCGATATAAGTACCACTTGTTTTACATGACTGATGTCACAATGTAAATCCAAACTGTTTTCACTGCAACAGAATTGCTCAAAAGATTTTAGTAATTTTGGCCAGATTGACAGTTGCCATGTTTGATAATCTGATCAACAATAACACATTTCCACTTAACATTTCCAGTTCTGTTAAGTCAAAGTGGGTACCGCGTGCCGCCATGTTACCGCACAGATGGACAGGAAAGACATCTGCAGAAGGCGCAAACCTTCAAATGGCCTACCGTCAACACGGAGTGATATTCTTCTAGAAGAGATGCTAGGTGTTTGTCACAAACTGCTTCTCTGACTCTGTATTTACTAGGCACAATTTCACAATATTCTCAAACCCTGTCATACCTAGACATGCTGTTTGAGTCATGTAACCAAACTGACAGGGCAAACGGGAAGATAACCCATTACAAATGGATTCCCAAACCAGCATTCGTGGTCATGTTTTCCTTCCGTCAAGTCCAAAAAATAATCCCAAAATCATGATATCCTGCATATAGATGTATAGCTTGAAATGTGCTCTTTTTAAAACTGTTACCGTGAGAGATGTTAGCGCAGCACTTTCTGTGATACGGTAAATTATGTGTAGCTGACCCCTCTTCAGTCCAGTCTTTACACCAATCTGGTCTGTCATCCCAGTCTTTAGGTCGGCCCTGCATTGAGTGCCATTTTGAAAACTGATGTGACCTACTCTTGGTTTTGAAATGTAACTCTGGTATGAGTTCTGGTATCGAAAACATCTTGAAAACTATGATGTTTTCATTGCCACCTCTGCAGGAACAACTTCAATCTTCACAATAAGCCGAATTGGCATTGCTTGTCTGCAGAGATCACGCTGGTTTGGACAAGACAGGGTGGGAGTTCTCACAAACTAATGCTCACAGACGAGCTCGACATCAACATTAACATTGCTGACCTTTGTGAAATAAAGGTAGTTCACGAGCGACCCCATCCTGTCTTGCCCAAAACAGCCTGATGTCTCCACATGGCTGCAATACCGATGCTTATTCAAGATCACGGACCTCCTTTCACATCACCTGCTTGAGGCAGCGGCAACAAGGTGAAAGATAACACAGAAGGGATAGAAAAATAAATAACACTGGTCAATATTCTGAGAACTACAGCTTATAATAACTAGAAATTACAGCATGTTTTACTACAATCTGAATAGCATATTTAAATTATGAACATTAACAAAACCTACTTTTCAACTTATAAGGCCTTGAAGCAGAGTTCCCTATTAACTTCCATACTAATCTGACAATGTTCTCACCGCTGTGTCTGCAAGAGCAAAGCATGTTGGCGCAAGTAAACCGCTAATGCTCACATGTCCATGGTCTCAAATACAACTGAGAAGAGTACAAGAAGAATTTCCCCTTCAAATACAGTTAAGTTTGCCAGAGACAAGCGCGGACCATACTGACAGCACTTCGGTATCGAGTTTGAAAGCCGTGGTGATCTAGTTGAGTTCAGGTAATGGATTCAACTTTCGATGAGTGTCAAACATTTAAAATAACACACCGAGTCAATCTAGATGGATCTCAAGGGATCAAGTTTCATTTGCCTTATGAATACATGGGTTAAAAACTGACCCGCATAGGAAATTTATTTATTTATTTATTTGATTTATGTTTTACGCCACGAAGAAACCTACGACCATCTGCAGGTTGCTGACTGACCTTCCCACGGAGAGAAAGCAGCATGAGCTTGTCTTGAAGTCACAGCGACTGCATTGGTGGGAGGCTTCGGGTCATTGTGGTGCGATAGTGAGCTAACCAACCGACCCTCAGAGGCCCCTCTCATACGAATTGACTTGGAACATAACAGTTTACTACCATCACTATGTTATTCCTGTAAAGCTTGGTCTTTTTTTTTTTTTTTTTCCTTTTTTCTTTCCGTCACATGTGAATATCTATTTGGCTACCTCTACTCTACTTCTCCATGCAAGACTACACTGTGAGTGAACTGGAAAGTATCAGCCTTAACAACATATCTCACCACCTTAGAAAACCACCACTTTAAAAGTTAAACGAAGACATATATAGGTAGTTGTTGTTTAGCCAAACTTGGCCAGACTTGGCTAAGTTTTCACTCGAACCTGTGTAAATCGACTGTGCGGCTGCATACACTAATCCACCTGCTGCAGCCAGAAACCCTAGTCCAGCTCCCATTCCTTTTCCGCCTCCTTTCAAACGCCCTGCAAGGTCTCCTAGTTTCTTCTGATCCATGATTTAAAATTTTGTCTATTTCAACAAGAAGACCTGATGCAAGGTCGAGGAGAAAGCATGGGGCATGCTGTACGGCGGAAGTTATGACCGCAGTCACTAAATCTGTGCAATTTCATTGGTTCAATTTTGCTCGTTTAGAACCGCCAAACTCCGGGAAAAGCCGGATAGTTATCTAAGGTGAGAGGAGGCCGAATACATAAAACTATAATTCTCATATTTTCTTCGTAGTAGCTGTTTGTTTTACAGGATACCAACAGAGTGGTATATATTTACACGGTTTAGAGAGCAATGAACAAAAAATTTTACTGACACCAATATTTTTATTACACAAAGCAAAAACCATATGGAACTACTTTAAGGGAAGTGAACTACCGATAAAACTGAGCAGCAGAGGTACTTGCCCGGTGCCTGATTGTAAATCGACTGAAGTTAAAATGGCAGTTCACTGGACTTCACGATGCTGTCGAGTTTTCTTGTCATTGAATTCACACCTACTTAACTCTGCTTTCACTAACCCTGCAGGCAGGTAATGATCACTGGGACAGTGACAGTAATAGTGCGATTTTATATATCCAGTGGTGACATGTCCCATTTTGCAGAAGTGGAACTGTAACCGTCGTCTGATGAAAACTGACAATTTTTACATTATTCATAATGTCTTATCCCATCATGTTTTTTTGGGAAGAGCTTTTCCCAGGTGTTATGTAACTTGTAGCTTAGATGGACTGGCTGTTGTTTCATCGACCACGCCTTGTAACTAACCGTGGCGAGATATGCTAAATGGAAGGCCTTTTTGCATAGAATGGGGAAACTCGGAGATATCATATGTTCCTCCTCAGTATCATTGAAATGGTGTGAAAAATATTAAAACTATGCATGGAGGTGAAATATTTTGCATCTGCACACACCTACAGTATGTATGGAGCTAAATTATTTTGCATCTACACATTATGAGAATGCAGGTTTTGATAAAGAATTGGCGCACATATGGGCCTACGCAAGGCAATAAAGTATACAAGGCTGTTCTTAAAACCCGGTTGCTGTTTACGTGTGGCTTTCCGTGAGACTGTAATCATATGTCAGTTCATTCGAGCTTCTCAGAGTCTACTTAACAAAGACTGTGGAAATAGAAGATACCTTTTTCAAGTGACTCTTACACACACACACTCATAATCCTTACCACATTCAGCTGCGTTAAACAGGTCTGTATTGGAAATTCTGTCACAGCAAAACAGATGGTTTAGTGTTACAGACGTTGAGCTGTGGACCAGGGCTATTGTCTAAATTAATGGAAATTCTAATAAATCCAGAAATTTTATTAAGAAACATAAAGGTGACATATTCAAACATTAGTCCGAGGCTGCTGAGACGTTGGAATTTGCATTAGAAATAATGCTGTCACTCAGTTTCCATGTCTAAGACCTGTCCTATACTCTAGTATGTGGCAATGTGGTCTGACTTATAAACCAGCCTCTAGGCCCAAGAAACATGCCTAACATACGCCTAAAACTGTAACAAAATTACTGTGGAATCCTTGGTGACAACACATCATTTTATTTGGCCTATCTAATTTGTTCCAGTCTCCGTTGCCCACCTTAAGCAAATTAAAAATGACTCGCTCTTGGTTCGCTTAAAACACTCTGACATCTTGAACGCATAACAACAATGAACAGTTTTCCAGCAGTTATCATTCGGGCATGCTAGTCTCAAGCTATAAATTTACTGCAGATGCCCTAAATAACATGTTGTGTAGTCATATATGTTTCCAGGGAACAGTTTTATAACAATTTAGACCCATGTTAGGCCCTGTATAAAGCTGGTCCAAATACCAGTTTGTATTGCCGTAAGGGTGGAGCATAGGACAGATCTCAGACTCGAAAATTGAGCGACCCCATCATTTCTAATGGAATTTCCAAGTCTGAGCAACCTTGGACTACTTCAAACATATGACGGAGTGTCATGCGACAGATAATGAGCAAAAAGAAGAAGTTATTTGCGCTATTTTTTGTCCAATCAAGCATCTCTCCATTCATTTTTTTAACCTTTGAAGACATAGTTAAGTCACATGACCAGGGGGAAACAATGGCATCACCAAATACTATACATATAATACACAAATACTGTGTATCCCTAATCTTTACAACTCACTCATCTGGCACATCAGCCCCCCACCCCCTCACCCCACCACCACACCGACCACATGTATCACGACATGTAACAACAAGTTTGAATGAGGTATAAATACATGTAAATAAATAACATGTATGGCAGTAAGACCAGAAAAGTAACCTCCTGCAAGCATGTCATAGTTTGTAATGATATTTTTTATTCATGATGTTGTCTTCATATAAAATTCAACTTTGTAAACTGATTACGTTCCCATATAATGGTCCATGTTACATGTAAATAAGGTAATATCCAAAATGTTACAAATAGACATCAACTAAAATTTTGCTGAAATGCATGTTTTTCAGTAAATATATCTGAAACATGAGTTAAGGCCATGGTCAGAAATATGTGTGTTGGAGGTAACCGGACTGACCCTCTAAAAAACGAGCCCCGTTCAAAAGTTGTTATTGGACATCAGATGGAATTATTTATTGTTTAACTTTTTTCTCCATGTTAATTTTTTTAAAATCCCTGTCTATTTCATTAGCAACAATAAAAAAAGTATTTGTGATAGGATTGTGTTAATCATAATCAGAGTTTTTAAGGATGGCCTAAAGTAATAAAGCAAGAAGGTAAATTATGGTGTATTGGTGTTGATTCTCCAATTTATGGCTGAAAATCTTGATTCAGATTTTGCAGATTGAATGTATTGGGTTGTCCTGCCTTCCACACCTCGGCCAAGCGACATGGACTGGACGAGTTCTTTGAAGACAAGAAAAAATGGACAGAATCAGAAGTCAGTTGTGGTGAGAGGATGAGAGTAGTGAATGCTGTCTATTTTAATAAACATATATATGTAAGAAATAGTAAGAGGTGTTTTTCTAGCCAATTTGTTTTTAGAAACTCTATTGGATTAGATCACAAATGTATCACAGACTCAATTTATTTCTTGACAACTCAATATAAAATTTGTCTAAAACTCACTTTTTCAATATTTCTCATTGTGGTTACCAGAGTGAGAAAGTGGCTAGAAGAACTCCCGTGTAATGTCAGTAACTATTTTTGATGGCAATGTCTTACCCTTATTTTTAAAAGAAAAAACAACAAAAATTACTACCAAAGTTATTTCTGAAGAGAGGTTCAAACAGACCTAAATGGGCGTAGGCATTTTTTATGATGTGCTTGGTAACTCTGTAAATCACCTTTTAATCTGGTATTCTTATGAGGCTATAGGATACACCATTTTAGAGAACCGGAAACATGATTTCGTGTCATCCATACCCTAGGCTCTTCAGCATTAGGGACGAGACGCTCCTTTGGGTGGGAAGTATGACCCCCCCTTATTATTACAATCAAAAAAATAAAAAGTCACGTTTTTTGAACTATGAATAGGATACATTATCGATACATGGATACATTTGGTCTAGTGCTGTCTTTTCTTTTAACATCCCCATGTACAAAACATTATGTGAATGTGAATATTGTTGGAGAGATTAAGTGTTTCCTGTTCACCTTTTGTCATTAGTGCTGTCAGCTGTGAAGAATAAGTGTGTTTGACGAAATAAAATCTAAATGTGAGATTCTGCTATTCATCCAAGATTCAATGGCACACACAAAATCAGTTTCTTTGGACACAAAGGTATACCTTGATAGCCCACTGTCATGTTATTTTCAAGGCTTTTAAATTGGTAGTGTCGGAGCTTTCTTGTGATTGGGGCAGTACACAAGGGTGACATCAGGTATTGCTCAAAAGCAAGGGGTGGCAGTAGACTTAGTTTAGGCACAGATCCCCCTACAAGCGTTACCTCTTTGAAGCTATACTGTTACATGTGATTGTAGTAAGTGGGGATAACTCTGACATTTTTTCAGGTCGACCATGGACGCTAGATGAACTGCGTATCAAAAGTAATGATGACCTACACAAGTTATGGTGAGATATCATGAAAAACGTCATTCTCCTGATGAAAATATGTAAAAATTTGAAAAAATATATATATATGTATTATGATGAGGGTAAATAGGGGTAAGCTTTTAACATCAAAGTCAAAAGTTTAAACTATATTTGAGAAGATCTGATACATTTTTGAGGGGCAAGGGTGTTTGATTTATGCCCTCAGGTTTATAACATTTGTTATCAGCAAGGAAGAACAATTTACAATACTCACACCCCTGGTAATATTGTTGCTTTGGTGAGCACTGATTTGTACAATTGTCGCAGCTTACAAGCATTATTTGGCAAACAGTGCACTTGGATGTTGCTGTACCAAAAAAAATTTATCCATTGATGGAGAAAATTAATGAATAACTTGAAGTGTAAATACAGCTGTTGTCAGGCTATAAATGGTTTTTGTCATCACAATTATGTGTTCCATGTATCTTGGAAAAGGTTGGCTAAACCTGATATTCAAGTTACATATGATAATGTGTATGTAGCTCTTGAACACAAGTCCACTAGACTCGTACAGATCACCGGTGATGTGTGGAATTTGACAGCTGACTTACATTTGGCCTTTGTTAGGTACGTACTGCTGAAGGAGCGCAACATGTTAATGACAATGGAACAGGAGTACAAGAGAGCCTGTGAATTGTTCCCCAGTCCCGAGAGGCTAGACAAGGTGGGTTCTCGCAGAGAAGAAAAATATCAAACAAGGTGGACTGTGGAATTATTTAGGTTTTTATGAATCGTATTGATGATTTTTAGCTTACGCACACCTATACAAAATACTGATGTGGCTTGTGTCATAGCCCATGTATCAGCTTCAACATCCAATAGCAGTAATAGCATAAGCAATGTTAAGATAAATGTTAGGCCATCTTTAAGAATATACTCATTGGGCATAACCCTACTGAGGTTTGAAAAAATGGCCTACTCCAAAGATTTTATTGGTAGGTTGTTGAAAGTTTTGTTTTTTTATTACTTTTTTCTGCATGTTAATTACTTTAAAATGGTGATCTTTTTCAAGGAGCCAGAAAAAGAAAATGAGAATTCCTTACCAACCACCCAACCCTATATTTTTTCATGGGTTCGAGTTACTCCCGGCAAGCAGTTTTTTAAGGATGGCCTTCAGTGTGGTACAAGTGTCTCAAAAAGTACTGCATGTATTGAGCTCAGGTTCCGCATACATGTAAAACACAATAATACAAGGGTCAGGCTTGCCATGTGCTCGTATTAAGAAATATAAAATTCATGAGTCTGTTTTATGTATAAATTAGAATTTGTTTTAAATTATTGATTAATATATTAAGGGTGCTTTGTCAAGAAGTAGTGTGTGTATTTTGCATTAATACATCTCCATAGCGCATTCATAGCGAGCTATTTGGTAGCCTTTTCAAACATATATTCACATGGGACGTCGCAGTTTTCTCCATATTTGAGGACTTGCCCATTGATGCGAGGAAAGAACAGATACAGGAAAACAAACTGTTGTTTACAGAAGAATATTAAGGGGTGATTGGACAGCACATACTCCAGTGAGCATGCAGTATGGTCCACTGAGTGGTTTACTTGTCCGGTTGTTTCTCTGATTATTGACATTTGACATGTAAAGGAGTCCCGCAACTCTAAATTCCTCCTTGTAGTCTAACTTGATATTCAAGAAGGTAATATAATTAGGTTGATGTGTATTTATGAAACAGTGTTTTTTATGTAGGCCTACCATTATTTGAATAAATTGTAAATTAATAAATGCCATTTCTGTTTGAATGCAAGAAACTAATTGAGGGCGTATTTTAACTTATATTTCTTGTGACAGCCCCGATGAATACATGCATTATACGTTTATAAATATCCATAGTCCTAGCTATTCATTTATGATACATGTATTACATAAGTTTGCCCCTCTGTACACTGTTTAATATGACTTGGTCTATATCTCAGTCTTGTCTTTCAAGTAATGTAGACAAAAAGAAATATAACCCATGTAAATGTGTGTTTTGGTTATTGCATGTGCGTCTGTGATTCCAGAAGGGTCTTTGTAGTTATTTAAAAGATTTTTACATATTGAGTGTGTCTGCATCCTACAGGCATCTGAGTAGTGCTATCTGACCATTTCCACACTACCCCACTTGGTCAAGAACAGCGTTAGAAAGCCATTCTGCACAAGCATTGTCAAAGAACTCCGAGCATTAAAATGTATATATTTTTGTAGTACTGTTTATACCGCTTCCTACTGGACAGACATGAAAATTTTAAAACAGCACGTGAGGAGGGCAGTCACATTAGAAAACTGAACTTCTTAACAGTATGTGCATTGTTATGCACCTCAGGTGTCAGCCATCATGGCAGCGTATTGTTTTGAGGAAGGCTCTGACACATATTCCATGCAAGTTCTTGAATAGATATTATCTTGTCTAATTCTCTGTTCATTTGCACCTATCCACAGGTTGATGAGAGCATGACGAATTTGTTGTCAGTCGTGGATGAGAGGAACGAAGCTTATAATCTGTTAGAAACTGGCAAGACAGGAAAATCAGAGCTGGTTGAAGATAGAAACATATTAGGTCTGAAAGTAAAGAGACATACAAGGGAACATTTAATCCCACCATTCATGAACACTATGCACAAGGCACTGCACCCGCCTTACACCAAACTGCGAGGGAAATACCTTCAGCTGTATGCGGAAAAAATACGAAGGCAGCGTGACCGCGCTTACGTCAAAGAGAAGAAACGGATTGCGGAATTAAGGAAGCGCTTCCCACATGCAGACATTGAGGATCCGCAGAAAGAGGGCTGGTAGTGACTGGAAATCAACAACAGGATCAAATGCAGTACATACCATACTGTACTTCAGCTTTTGTGTGTGATATACACACATCAAATGTACTGTATATTCTCTAATTCTAGTTTGGTCCAAGACATGGTTGAGGACTGGCTCTATAATTGTCAGTACTACTGACTCAAACACTCCAAGTACTAAACTTCTGACCTCAGTAGAGTTTCTATCTATTTTCTATCAATAGATTTTCATATCTGGCAACAGATAATCGTGAATTTTCATGGTTACTCTCTGAATGATAGTGCCATTGAAATGATCAAATGTTGATTGGCTGACTGCACACACCACAGCCATCATGTAATGTCATGATTATTTCATTCTACAGGAACCGTCATCTGTGTGGTTAAGAGTTTGTCCAGTATATGTACTTGAAGTTTCACATTACAATAAAACTCAGTCTTTATTGTGTCGATGGCCATTCAGACATTGTGTTGTTGAGGAGAGAGTTGTGAAGGCGCTGGCTTCTGAATGGCTGGAGCATGCAATATGGATGTTCTAATTTCTCTTCTTTCCCTGCTTGCATTTATCACCAGGGCTTGGTGGCAATAACCTGTTGACATTTCTTGCTTGTGTGGTCTTACACTAAGTTCAGTGTTGACCATTTGTCATTCATCCAATAGTGTGACATGTCCCATGTTGGACAGTTCACCAGTAATTCGCCAAATTCCACTGGTTTATTTCACTTTCTGCCAACCAGAAAACTGGCCATTATCCTGTAAGAAAAATATTTTTACCATGACACAACAGTCACATAAAGTAAATTTTGTAATAGGTGTGCAGTTTATACTTAGGTTGCCCTGTGCAGCTGGTATTCAATCTGTCCTATCTGTATGGATGGTTATGCCAATAAGGAATTGTTGTCATCTGTGAGTTACAAAGTTCCAGGATTTAGAGTGCACAGCATAGAGAAATGATGCCGTTTATCCTTGTAGAACTGGATGACAGTCTCTTCCTCACAGTCATTTTGAGACTCTTGTATTAACATGTACAAGGTGTATATATATCTGCTGAAGGCACAAGCATATTTCTATTATTTATAGTCCAAGATTTTTTCATTAGCCAAAGAGATAGCTGATGCAGTCCAGATAGCCGTGCACCAAAGTGTAATAACTCAGTGTTTACAGCATCTGTCTAGGGTCAGGAGATCGGGGATCAAACCCAGGTAGGGTCATATCAATGACTTGAAAAATTGGTACCTGCTGCCTCACTTGGTGCTCAGCACTGGGAGGTTAGAGGTATCAATCTGGTCTCCTTGGCATAATACTCCAGCGGCTTTGAAGTGTGTTTGAGGTACACCAGGGGTGTATCTGAGGTACTGCCTAATATGTAAGTTAGCATCCAAAGTACACCTGTGAAGACTAGATAGAAAATTAGATGCCTGGGGTGTACCTGAAGTATAGCTGAAGGTTTATTGTAGGTACAGTTGACTGCGAAGGGGTGTCAGTACTGACACAACTGATGTTTTAAAGGGAAGAAAACATAACGATACCAAAATGAAATAAAACAGCATGAAAAGTTATTTGCAGATATATTCTTTAATATTTATTTTGATTTTCACTTTCATGAGAAAAAAGTATTTGAAGATATTGTTGTATGGTGGTTATTTGGGATCACCTCTTGGTATAGTTTTTCCGTAATAATGTTATAAATGACGATGTTGCACTGGTTTAGGAAGCAAAAGTCAGGCAGCAACCGCTCTCTCCACCACACACAATAACCAAGTCAAAGAGAGTGCAACAGCCATTCCATCGAACTGGTATGGATAACAGGTCTTCGTACTTTAAAGCTGGCTGGGGGGTAAAGGACAAAGATAAGATCACCGCGTTTCTGGTTTTCTATAGGCCCACCCTGTGCATAGATCAAGTAGCGCACAAGAACTCTGGACTTACTGCAAAATCTGTGCTCTAAACGTAATGTGTGTAAATGCTTTGGAGCCACTGGAACTACCTCCCCCCCCAAACTACACACAACACTGACAAGGTGGCATAATATGATGAGTGTTTAATGCATGAAAAAGGCTTTTCAATGAGAGTAAACCTGCAAAGCTGAGCCTAATTTCGGTAAATTGGAGCAGTGCAGTGGATTGTATAGCCCAATCGGAATTGCAGCCATTTTGAGAGATCACGCCAGTTTTGGATGAGACAGGATGAGGGCTCTTGCGATCTAACACTAAATCACGAACCGAACAACAACACCATTGTTAACCTCCATGAAATCACGGTAGTTTGTGAGAGCCTTCAAAAGCCTTTATCAAGTGCTCAATAACAAAGCCAAACAAAAAATAAAATTTAAAAAATACTAGTTGACAAACAAGATTACATTTATCACCACTAATTGTTGTCATGTGGAGAAAGCCACGAAGAGGGGAGAAAGGACTTATTCTGATTGGAAAATATGATCAGTCACATAACCAATCAGAATGGAAGCCAAATTCCCGCTGGATATAATTCCCCATTGCTTGGATTTGAACCAAAGTATCTATGAGGGAAAAGAAAAAAGAACCTCGGTTTCTATGTGAGGCCAGATTATCAACTTTCCCAGCCATTTCATTCAATGTAGTGAAAGCAAGAAAGGCCTTAATTAGACAACATCTGTCGCCGTTATTATTGTTTTAACTCTTAGCATCACAGCTTTCTTAAATACTGTACATAATTAGATATTTGTCATGACTATTAAAAATCTCAGGTCACAAATGCATGTAGTGCATATGGAATTTATAAACATGAAGTTGTTAAGAGAATGATACAAGAGAATTATGAAATGCCAATGGTGAACCTATTTCTGGCCTTAATGCAGTTGAAAGCACTGTGCTCTAATGGCTCTTTTGTCTTCGTCCTGAGTATGTCACTCTATTTACTGTATGTGTGCTCGTAAAACGCTTTGGTATTACACAGGGCTTTTAACGATTTCTGAAAAATACAATAATGCATCATTATTACATTACAATACGCTACAATGAAGACTGTCAGAATGGCCACAACTCTCTGTAAACAAGCAAAAACACTAACAAAGCTCTGTCCAAAGAAACTGATGTGAAGCATCTAATCTAATTGAAACTTCAAACATTATCATTAGTAATGTCTTAAAGCACAATTTCATATTACCTAGGTTTCACTTAAAACTTACTGGTTTTGGGCAAAGCTGAACAGTTCCAACAAATAGTTGGTTGAACTCTCAATAGAAATCCACTCTTCAAAACTGCCAAAAAAATAACACTGTGGAGAAAGTATGAAATCTCCACTCATACGTGTTCATCACCAGAGCTATTCTCTAGCATTTCAAGGGCCGACACCTCTGTTTGGAGCGTGACTTTATTCGAAAGCTGGCTTTCTCCTTTCTGGTTGCATGCCATGATCATGAAATCGTAGTCCGTGTTTGGGTCCAGCCCAAATACACGGTGTTCCTGTCGGCCGAACATCGACACGCTCTTGTACGCACGATTATTTGTGGAGTCCCGGAATAAGAGATAATGGCTGATTTTCTGATCAGCGACAACGTCCAGAGGACTGGAGCTGCAAATCTGGATAGAGGCCGTGTAGCGACGACACAGACTGTCCAAAATCACTGGCACTATAACATAGAACACACATACTGAAAAGACTAATTCTCTTTATAACACCTCAAAATCAAGTGACAAGAGCTGTATTCTGAATGGTATGTCCATTCCTAAGGCCAGTTGAGAGGTTTTGTGTGAAGTGAATGCTTCTGAAAGTGCAAACATTCAGGTGAAATATACTGGATGTAAAATGCATCTGTTTAGAAACGCATATCCCTTTTTTTTTTTCATAAGTAGTATACCTTGTTTCACACTGTTGAGTTAGGAAATGCATATCCCTTTTTTTTTTTCATAAGTAGTATACCTTGTTTCACACTGTTGAGTTAGGAACATGGAATCTCCAAAATCAGTTTACTTTTATATATACATTAAAATCTTCAGCGCATCTACATGTATACTTAATATGCTACTAAATCTGGACAAGATTCAAGTAACATCTAAAGTTTTGCCAAGTGTTTAGGACATCACATAACGCACCTGGTACAATACCTTCCCCATGGAGAAGAGTGGCACACTGCACGGCTTCTGAGGCCGTGCTCTTCCCCGTGGCATTGCTTGCCGTAACACTGAAATAGTAGGTCGTGCCACGGCACAGGTTTTCTATCAGCAGCATAAGAAATCCACCATTAGCCACGCCCTTCACCAGCTGTCGATCCTCCTGCGGATTACCGAACTCCAAATGATCCTGTTGAGAAATCAAGAACTCCTGAAGACAAAACCATTTAACAACCACACAACCAGTCTTCTCCACATGGTGCTGAAACTTAACGTGATACATTTGTCCTGAGGGCAAGTGATTTTCAAATTCCCTTTCTAAGAGGTGACTTTCCAGAAAACCTGGTAACTTCTAAACATGTCTTGCATTTCAAATGGCAATATATTTCCCACATGGTCAAACAAAATCCATGCATGCAACGAAAGTGGGAAATGACTATTTTAGATGTGTTCTGTAGCTTATAGCTTATATCTTAATCTGTGCATATCATGTAACATTATACACATAACCTGTGAAACAACAGTGATAAATGGACAGTGAAATAAAGCCAAATATTGTGAATTGAGTAGTTTCGTGGCAACTACTGGGTACACTTTGCTTGCCCATATGTATTTTCATTTAGCCAGGGCATGTGTTCAAGCATAAGTTCCAGCACTATTGCCATCATTAACACTAACACCAACAGGAACACTCACCATTCAAACTATTAAAATGATCCCACCTGATATTACACAGCATTAAAATTATCCCACCTAGATATTACACAGCAATCATAAAGCATGAGTCAGACAATGTATACTACTAATGAATTCCGTGTATGGTCACTAGTGGCAACCAGGTATACATACATATACCTTTGGCCACGATCGGTCATCTACTGGGTATGTTCCATTCACTCGCTGGTGGCAGCAGTGGTCTGGGTATTAAATCCAGCTTGGGCATCCTTCGCCTACTAAGATGACCCAATGTTTCTTCAGAACGTTTTTTTATCCAGCCTAATGGCCCATTTTTTTAAGCAGCCCACCAGTCATTGCCCAAATGCCTGTATGGTCAGTCTGCCCCTGCCCAGTTGTCACAGGAGGAGATAGTGGCCACTGACGTATAGGTCCACTGGCCACTGAGGAGACCTGTTGCGCCACTGTCACTACCGAGTCTGATGTCTGTGGAGTTGGTGGCGTGTATAGTCATGATTGTAGCTCACGCAACATGACCTGACTCCGGATCACAGGGATGTCAGACTGCATCCTTCTGAATGTGCCAATCTGAATCTGTCACAACTGACTGCCACAACTCAGTTTGAAGAATGGAATGCACCCCAGTAATATATACTAATGGCTGCCAGGTATGTAACTGTAACACTTACTTCCAGCCCAAGGGCCTTCTGTTCCTCAGAGAAATACTGGACTTGATACTGATCAATCACATCATGGTGGTTCTTAGGTGGGCACACCACCAGGGCCACCGTGTCTTCTGATCGTGAACAACGAGTGACATCAATTATCGGTGTGGCAGGAACTGTTCCAAAACAATACATGAAAACGTGGAAATTAAAATTAATTAATTTCAACATGTCTATATCACATGGAATATGGTACTGCCTAGTCTGCAACACTAGGGACTAAACAACGTCAAATAAAAAACGTAACATATTTTTTTGTCAATGGCTCAATATTGTCCACCCCTCAAGCAGGAAGCCTTGGTAATTCTCCTGCTGGGCCTCAGAGCACCAGAAAAACTGGCAATCTCTTTATCATTTGTGTCTATCTGCATTATTAAAGTAAAAGACAGCTCATGACCGAGGCACTACTTATTAAAAAGATTACAAAATTCTCTTTTGAATACAAAAAAACTGTTTGTAATAATTCGTTCTTGAATTATCTCCGTTTGAAGTGTGGAGTATTGTGCTGATGACTGGGGATCTGAAGGTTCCCAAGGTTATAAAATCACGAGGGACTGACCAATCAGAGAGCTAGGAGTTATCAGCTGTTCATAAGAGGTGATGTAAATTTTCAATGTCAATATAACTTATAATAACATAGGGACGGATACTCTTTTAGCAGAATACGATTTAATCATAACTAGTACAGATGTGAACAACACTGAAAATTATTTCCAGAGTACTGTGTTACCATGAGAGTAAGTTTCTAGATCATTTCATGTTATAAATTTATTTATATACTGAAGTTCAACCACAACTCTAACAGGATACAATGGTCTCAGCTTACAAGAGTGTTCCGCGCTTGGAACAATTACATCACAGCCCAGACAGAACGGCTGCATTTCATGCTAGTCAACAGAGCACGGTCAAATGTCAATTTCCACTGTTGTAGTGGCTGTTAGAAAAAATACTTTACCGAAATAAACATAATATTGTCCAACCTATTTGGCAAACTTAACTTAGACCATGAGCTGTTTTTCATTTTGACAATGATGTGTAAAAGCCAAGAACTTGCTGATGTGTATCTTAGGACTTGGAACATCATGTTTGCATGGTTTCTTCTGTATGCTGTTTCTCTGAGGGCAATACCCAAAATATGTCAACAATGACATGACTGAGACCAGCCTAAGGAGCTGGTCAGGCTAGGAGACAATGTTGTAGCATGAACATTTTTTTTGGTTTTCTTATACTGAAATGCAGAATATTTAAATTGAATTAAATGTTACAAAACAACAAAGTAGTGTTGTTAAGAAAATCTAAAATTCTGAAGTCAGTAAAGCATAAGTTATTCATCTGCTGCATATTATTTCTTTTTGTTCATTTCCTTGTACTGAAAACCAGTATATTTCAAATGAATCAAATGTTATAATACAACAAAGGAATGTTGTTCAGAAAATCTAAAAAATCTCAAGTAAGCAAAGCATACATTGTTCAATTGCTGCATATTAATATTTTATTTTTGGGAAGGGGGGGGTGGAGGGTCCTTGTACTGAAAACCAAAACAACAAGAAAGCACCCCACTCCCCTTCAGAAAAATATAAATATAGGACAATCAGCTATTGCAGTCATGACAGTATTAATATATTTTTAAGAGACTGAGTGCACTTGTGTGCGAATGCACAACCTGGATAAGATGCAAATCAAAGAAAACCAAAAAAAAGATATCATTCACAGAGGCATAAATTCAATAACGACATGGACAAATGCATGGCAAGAAAAATAGCAGCAGTAGGTTACTATCTGTACCACTCTGTTTGTGTCAGTGAAAACTAAGTCAAGGAAGAAACTGGGTCTGCGCACAAATTTGAGTGCGAGTTTGAGAACCCTAGGCCTAATAGTTGCCAAGATATGCTCTGCACATACTTGAGAAATATGCATAAGGGCAGACAACTTCTAACATAGATCGAAACACTGAAAAATAACCTGACAGTGCACAACTTCAGCACATTTTGCACACTTTGTGTGAGTTTGAGGATCTCAAGTGCAATAGTTGCCTAGATATACTCTGCACGAAAATGAGAGGGACGGACGGACAGACAGACAGAAAAAGCGATCACTATATATCCCCCTCTTTAAGAAGGGGCACTTAATTAAACTGAATCATAGCCCTTCGGTTCTTACCGAGAAGATAATGCATGTCTTGGAGAATGGCCTTTTCTTTCCGAAAGTCAACAACCTTCCCCTCAACAACGTGGACACTGTCTTGGCCTTCTGGCTGTAAGGGACAACTATCACAGTCCAATGCCACGCGGATCAGTCTGTTTCACAACAGAGAAGTATCGCAAAGCAGAGAATGAAAAATCAGAAACAATCATAAACTAAAGAGTTAACAAACAATGTCCAAAAGTCTAACGTATTTTCTGTACTCATGATGTGACAATGCCTCTGACTCCAAAGTGGAAACAGTGTTAGAGGTTTGGGGAGTACATACTCTTTTGGCTGCAGTTTAGCTCTTTCACTACACAATATTTCATTCATTGCCATCCAGGATTCTTCAGCTGTAAGGGATCTTCAGAATTAATTCAAGTTTATACATCAGCACTGGCTTTATTGTAGCAAAAACCAATTAGAGGGCACAGAACAATGGTATGTAAATGAGCTGATGAGAGCTGCTTGCCAGTTAGCCATGCCAGTGTGCACAGAACTTGAGTTGAATAGAGCAGTGAGTCGTATGTAGCAAAAGAGTTAAACTTTCACAGATACAAGAGAAATTTCACAGAGAAATCACATTCTAAAATCAAGTGACAGCTAGCAGTTAACTGGTTATGAAAACTTGTGGAGAAAGAGACTGATTTAGATTAACAACAGATAAATTAAAGAGCTACTTTGGTGTCAAAACATCTGTGTCTTAAAAGCAAGGTTAATTGATAAAAACTGGGATAGTCTGATTTGCTTTCCTAAACTGTGGAAATATTGCAGTGAATTAAAACCGATATTATGCCTTTCGTCTGTGTACATGGAAACAAAACATTTCTGTCCCTTACACTTTGCCTGGTGTGACATCTCCCACGAACACATGACCTGATCAATCCCTGACGTGTATCCACAAATGACACTGCCCTTTCGAATGCTCTTGATGTCATCCCAGCATAAATGTCTTACACAATGTCACACCTGCCAGATTCGAGGTCATACAAGGAATACTATCACGTCACATCAGGAAAATTTTATGGACACAGCTTAAGATTTTTTTTTACAGGAATCTTCAGTTATATGGGTTAGATAGTGTTATTCATCAAAATCCTTTTGAAACATGGTGTTAGGCTTACTCCACAGGATTTCTTTCATATCATTGTAATATTTGTATGCAATCTGTATTCTGACCACAATGGTACTTTAATGCAATGTTTCAAATGAAAACCACACTGCATAGATACATAATGTACTTGTTATGATTTCAGAATATTTCTCACGCATCTCAAAAATATAAAAATACACTTGTATTTTCTTGGTGTACTCACCTATCATTTAATGCATTAGCAAGCTGTAAGAAAGACAAGATAGTATTAATATAATTGGTTAATTTGTAACAGAGAAAATTGTTCATGTGTCAAGATTTATTTATTTGTTTATTTGATTAGAGTGTTACTCCTCCAAAACATTACACTTACACATCTTAAGGGCAGGTGGGATTTGGGTGAGGGAGTGGGCAGAGTTACTGGCAGACCTTCCCATGTACTGCCAGAGAGGAAGCCAGCCTGGCCTGCGCTTGAATTGAATTCTTGGCCGCAATAGTGACACGCTCATGAGTCATTGTGCTATACTAGCATGCCAACCTCTCTGAGCCACTAAGGTCCCATATATGTTAACAGACATGCTATCTTATAAAATTATCTTCTGTTAGGTACTGACCCAGACAGTGGCATGCAACAATGATTAACACAGAGATGTCAATATCTGCCATTCAACACCTTTTCGGCACCTCTCATTACATGATATAAGCCAGAATATATTCTTAAGGCATAAATCCTAACGTAAAGGTCTATGATCATTCACTTTAATTTAACAGTTAAACCCTCAAAATGCAGTTACATGTACATGTCTAATTAGCTGGAATTACTTGTTGCAGAAAGTTGGATCTTGTTCTGCTTTTTTTTTTTTTTACTGACTGAAAGTTGAAGCTTTATTTCGTTACTCTTATTTATTTGATTGCTATTTTACTTCTGGCATCCAGTATTATGGTGGAAGGAAACCTGAGGGAAAACCTATGACCATCTGCAGATTGCTGTTGAACCTTCCCACGTACAGCTGGAAAGGAAGCCAGTTTGAGCAGGGACTTGAACTCACAGTGACCGCATTGGTGAGAGGCACCTGGATTATTATGCCATGCGGAGTCTCCCAAAGAAGCTCTTGAAATTTTAGGTACTTGTTTTCCACACACCTGAAGGAATGCCCCGGCTTCTTTCTTGGCCATGACATCGAGTGAGTATCTTGTTACGCTCCTCGCAGATGCCATCAGTCTCTCCAGGCCACTCACAGAGCTCTCAATGTCTGTTTGTCGCACGCGCTCTTCATAGTCCAAGTCAGCCATGAAAAACCTCCTCTTAGCCTCCACTTCGCTCACTAAAGCATCACACTGTTGGTTCACCAGTTCCCGACGCACGTTGACATTAGTCTGCACATAGGCACAAGTGCTTCAGTTATAGCATAGATTTCACAGACTGAAATACATAGTCTGCACTATGAAAATCCATATTAACATTATTTTGTCTACTTCATACCTGTTCAATGATCCTTATACGATCAAATCACTTCTGAAGGACAATAATGCTTCAATAATAATGAATAAAAAAAATACACAGGTATTATTTTTAACAATTTTGGCAACTGGTAGATTTGATAATTTACTTTCACATACCTGTAAATTTTCATTAGATGTCTACAATATCCCCATATTGTTGGCGAACAACATATCAGTTGAAGATGCCCTGTTTGTATGTTTAGTCGGTTATTGTCATAGCAATTCAGCTGCATGATAACATACTGTGTCAACAAAGATGTCTGCTTAACAGATCAGTAGCCATGATAACCACTTACCTGTAACTCTGTTATATGAGCTCTTCTAGTGGCCAACACTGATGCTAATTTTGATTGGCTGTTTTCCAAATGACTTAAACTTGTTTCTATTACCCCCTGTTGAAAATAAAACAAAGTAAAACAGAACTGAAAACACAAAGCCAGAGCAGTTTTGAAAAGTTAATTTTTTGCTCCCAGTGTTATGACATACAGTCATCTTATTGCAATAAGTGTTCTTTCCTGCCTTTGTGATGACATTTTATGGACCAACTGTTAACATATTACCGGTAATCATGCATTGAAAGAGGACAATGGTCAGTTCAGAGTGGATCCAAATTGCCACTGATGGTGCAGGAAAAGGTACCCCACAGCATCCATACATGTACACCCAGAGTCTCATGTTAGACTACAATGCCTATTGGTAGATTTCCGCATTTACACAGAGGGGAGAATTCTCTATTACCTTATAGTGACCATAAGCTTCCTCCAATGAGACAGCCTTGTGACCCTCTTCTTCAGGATGGAGGTCCTTCTCCACACAGAGGATACAGCTTGGCGATTTACACAGGTAACAGTATATTGTCAGCCTCTCACCGTGCTCTGCGCAGAGAACGTCTTTAGGCCGGAGAGGACATCGAGGTTCCACAAGGTCATGAAGACTGAACGGCTCACGAGTCGGGTGTGAAATGCGAAGACAGCGATTGCAATATGATGCATTGCAATCCAGACAGGACTTCTTGGCACGTCTTGGTGAGGCGTCACAAAGCTGACACAGAATCTCATTTTCCGTGTCTATGCCAGCAGTGACGTCATCTGAGCCGCTCTCAGGGCTCTCCGTGTCACGTTGTCGCCTCTCACCAGCTGCTTTGTACTTTTCGATGATGTTCTCCAAAGCAAGAACTCTTGGAAGGGTACCGATTCCTCCAGTGATGTAACAATTGTCACGACATACCGGACAGCGAATAAAAGTATCGTCAAAGAGATTTTCGGCACAGGGTCTTCGACACAGAATATGTGAACACGGGAGGATGATTGGGCTGGTGAAGAGATCCAGACAGATTGGGCACTGTAATTCACCATCCACTTCCATGGCAGCTTTCTTGAATTCTACGATCCTTCACTTGCAGTCATCACTATATGGTTCTTCCATAAAGATCTTCATCTACTTCACCCTGTATAAAACGTTAGAAAGAATATTACCTTTGCTGGTTAATAATGTAATTCATATGATTTATTTCGATGATGTTTAACATGCTACTCAAGAATTTTTCACTTACATGTAGCCTACTTATTAATTTATTTATCTGACTGATGTTTTATGCTGTACTCAAATTTCACTTGTACAAAACCAGGATGAGTCTGGTGGAACTCGCAACCACCTGCAAACTGATGGCAGACCTTCCCACATACATCTGGAGGGAAAGACCAGACCTGAGATTTGGTTGGATTGGTGACAGGCCCCTGGGTCACTATACTGCCCTAGGACACTAATCCTTCAGCCTTGGAGGCCCCCACTTACATATAAAGGTATATCACGGCAGTTAAGTTTATGGGTGGAGGAAACCAGAATGCCCCCCAGAGTAAATCTCCTGAATTGAAGCCGCAAAGTAAAGCAACGAGGCCCACATCTAGATTTGATCGTTCAATCTTGTGCATTATAACGGAATGTCCAATCACAATGAGGCATTGCTTTGGCCATATGACAATGTCTGAGCCAGTGACCCACCACCTCCAATCGTGCTTTGGCCATCTGACAATGTCTGAGCCAGTGACCCACCACCTCCAATCGTGCTTTGGCCATCTGACAATGTCTGAGCCAGTGACCCACCACCTCCAATCGTGCTTTGGCCATCTGACAATGTCTGAGCCAGTGACCCACCACCTCCAATCGTGCTTTGGCCATCTGACAATGTGTGCGCCAGTCACCCGCCACCTCCAATCGTGCCAATAAATATCATAAACTCTAAAACTCACAAGTTTTGAAAACAATATCCATATCTCTGTAAGTCCAAAAAGTGCATTTATTCAGGTAAACAAATGTCATAAAATATTACATTTGGTGCTCAAACTTATATTTTACATCTTTTTTTTTTTTCACATCTATCATACCTACTTTAATAGAGTGTGCAGGCAGTTGCCAAGTTTATCTATGTGGAGCAGAAGCATAATGCACATGTACTGGTACAGATAGGCATGCCCTACCAGCCCGCCACAGCCTGAGAAGAATGTCTGAGGGGTGAGGAATATGGGCACTTGTAAGCCTATATATCACCTCATCCTGTCGTTCATCTGTTCATGCGGCATCTTTACGGGCTCACCCACAGGCTATTTATTCCACACGGCTTACATCTGTCACAAGGGCATGTATAGGAATACCATACATCACAGTATCAGCTAACTGTACATGTGTACACGTAGCTTCTGTAGTCCTGTACCAGAATCTCCAAAAGTTTTTGTAGAATCCAAACTAGACAAAGTGTTTAAGATTACACTGATAGTGCTCACTATATTGATTTTAAATTTGGATATATACAATTTATTAAACATTTTAACTCTGTGGGCTGTAATATTAGACAAGATCAACTAATGCTAAATTTCATTTGATTCCATTTCCTGTTTGCCCTCTCAAGACTCTAAGCCCTGGAGGAAAAGCTTTTTGATGTACATATATGCACATTATATAAATATATATAATTATAGCCTTGTTCAGATCACACACATGTACGTGTAGTTAAACCATTACAAAACCTAAGCACACCCTCTTTTTATCTTTATTTATTTACTTCATTGGTGTCTTAAATGCCATCATCAAAATTTTCACATGTAACAATATGATAGCAGTCAGTTTTATAGGTGGGGAAAACACAGACTCAGTGCCCATGACACTCCATCCAGGCCTGCAGGTGCCTGACACATCTGAAAACATCCCTTGGGTCAGAGTAGTAAAACACAAGAGACCGCTGCCCAGTATACACAACATGGACAATATGGTTATATCATTTCCTTTAGCATGTTCCTCACCAACTTTTCCACCTGTGAAGTACCCATGCACACCATACTGCTGGAAGACACATGATTTTCAATGAATATCAGACCATTCAAACAGCCACTCAAGCTTCATCTACCTCTAATCATTCCCATGATGCAACAGCTGGAAATCTCCGAATTCTCGATCCAGTACCGACACTGAACCTACACTTCCTGTGTCTGCCATGTCTGAACAAATGAATAACAAGCATCACAAGAACTCCCACAAGAGCCTCTCTCTTTATAAAAAAAAATTTCATAATCACATAAAATCATCTGAAAGAGTACAGAAGGAATCTAGTGAAGATGAGAAAGTTGCAGGGTAAAGGAGTTGTGACAATATCTGTATTAGTAATGCTCGTCAATTTCCTCACATACATGATGTACCTTGACCAGGCTGGTATTGTATGTGCACATGGAGCAGACAACAGATATGCTTCTCTTCTAGCACCTACCACATGACTGTGTGATGTAAAACCTGTCAATGTCAGTTAAGCTATATTGGACCTCAGGAACACTCTAACCTCACTTGGCAGATCTCAACACAGAACCTTTAGCCTAATAACTCAGCTGGAGTCAGATTTGAGGCTAGCAAGGGGGGGGGGGGCATCAAGAACCAAAAACTAAGGGCCTGTCAATGAAGTTGAGACTACCGCCGGCACCCATTTCTGTGAAATTCTGAATCACAAAGAAATTCTGATTAATTATTTTGGACCAACATTTCCAAAATATTAAATTCATTTGCCAATGAATTTTCTGGATTTTTTTTTTCTCTCTAAATTCTAGGCCTAGAACTGAATTCCTCAATTCCTACATATGCAGTGGTGGACATAATTGATGATTCAGGAGGTAATTTTATTATGGACAAAGAGAAAATACACACGTGCAACAGATACATGTATGCAAATAAAATATCAAATAAGTAGACGGAACTGATGCACACAGGTAAATGTATGACTGACGATACTGGTGGGATTTTGGGCACGAGGACTTCCCAACATTTATGAACTCATGTACTGGGACTGATTATCTCTCTTGAGACAAATCTCATCACTAATGTTCACTCCTTGCATACATGTACATGTATGCATTAAATAAGAAAGGCCACCCATTCAACCATGCCCCTCCTCTAGGGCCCCAGCGCTACACAAAGATATACATGTACTTTCAAACCTATACATTCAACTGGACATTCAATGAGTGCATGCAGATTACTCTGATCCACCTGCAATAGCACCTGGCTCAGATTTAGCAGTGCAGATTACAGGCCTGGGAAAATACACTTTACAGGCGTACATGTATATATAAGCCTTACCACTGTTCCTGTACACATTGTCCACCTTGTAGATGAAAAGTGTTATACTGTATTTCTTGGCATTGTATTCAGGCAAGAGGTATTAAACCCACTGCAGACAGGTCCAACATAAAATAATTTCTTGATCAAATCATACTCTGTACAGGTGGCCTTTTCTCTCCCCACAGGTAGGGCTTCAAAGGAGTAGGACTTTCACTTCATTTTAATAATTAATATATGTCACTTGAGGTCAAACATGTTGTGTTTCATAGTTTCATTTATGACATACATGTTAGGTCTACTTATTTCAACATTGCACTCGAGGCTCCAGTATAATTTTGGCGATACTCAAATGACGTGATATGCCCCACTTCCAACTGCTCCCAGTAACCTGTTACAGTGTATACATCTTGAGTACAACCTTTAAACCATAAAAAACCATCAACAAAAATATAAAAAATATAAAAATAACTGACATCCCGCTATCAGTAAGAGGTGGTACAAGCACTCAGACTATAGGCACACTGGGTACATTCATAATTAGGTTCCTGTATTTTGGGATGTTGCCAGAGATGAGAGAAGATGCTATTACACCCTGACCTGCACATGATGCCTGCCTCACAGACTGGTACAGGTTCTGCCCATTGATACCTGACACATGCCAGATGATAGCTAAGAGACTACATAAACAATATCTCGGCCAAACCAGGTGAACACGAAGTTCAGTGTCGACACACACACACAACACACAAACTTATACATCCCAACATACCTATGATACAGAGATGTTGTCTGCTAGATATTGGTCCTGCTTGGAAGAAAATCAAGTAAACATGGTAAATGCACATAAAGCATAGTACTGTAGACAAAAATAGTAATTTACCCTTCACAACACATAGGTCTACATTAACAGTAGTCTGGAAGTTAGGTAATAACTCGAACAGATTACAGCTACTGTACATAAATAACACAAAGGGTGATTCTGAAGTCAAGAACATCTTTTGCAGCTCTTGTGTTTGAATCTTTTCTTGTGTGTATAAAATGAATATCTTGTACACATTTATATGTACATACTTTTTGTTAAATCTTTCAGCATTTGACAAGACTAAGCAATGTCAACTTGATGTGCAAAAATACAAATTTAATATGAATGCACAGAAATAGTCTCAACAAATAAATGTTTACTGTAATGGTCAAAAAAATTCCACCAAAAAAGTATGTCTTTATGACATTTACAGGCAAGTAAGGGTTATGAAATATATCCCATGTACTTGAAGAGCTCAACCTTTACATTTTTCTGCTGGAATTTCATACAAGGTGTCCATTAAGATAAATGCAACCCCAGAAGCCGGGCAAAATGAGTACTAGTACAGGTAACTTAAATCAAAGACATACATATTTAGTCAAATAAAGTAAATGAGCATTGCAATAAAATGTAAATATAATTTAACTGCAGTGGCCAACAGCATAAGTAATCGCTTAATATGAACTTGATTTAATTATACAATTAAAAACACACCTGATTTTCCAGTTTAGCTGTAAATTAAGGCATACTGATCTTGCTTGTTCGTTGTCAGAAATCCATTAAATAACACATGTACATGTGAGCATATCTTACCAACTATAATGTTGTCTGTTCAACTTTGGGAACCGCTTTCCAAAACGAACACACCACAACGTCTGTTCAGTATTCTCGTAAACATAAGGCTAACATCATCCACGTCCTCAAAACTCAAACTATGCTTTGTTTATGGGCAAAAAAAAATATATATTTCGGTTGGCCCAGTAGCCAAAGTGACAAAAACATCATTTAACTTTCCAGCCCCAAACCAGTGCAATAAACTCCACTTTGTATGTAGCACTGAAATCTTTCTGCGACTTTCACCTCGTTTCTCTCCTTTCCTGATAATTTGCCACGAACCCCTTCAATTAACAACTACGCGTCTCAAAGAAATGCATTTCGAGGATAAACAAGCCACGGCTTTGACTTTTGTGTTTATCAAATACGCACTAACCTGACAGAATTTCAGCGCGCGCGCGCTTGTCTGTTTCAACTGCTGTTAGCTGTAACAACTACTTCCGGGTCACAAAAATGTCAAAACGTGGCGGGACGTTTGGAAAGGCGTAACTCACGAGTAGTTATCAGCCGACAGCCGGTTTTAGGCTTGTGGTGACCGGGAACATTCACGCAGATGATCAAACCGATGAACGACGTGTGCACAGTATTGATGGATCTAGAACGGCATGCGCCATGCTGTTTTATTGCACATATTTATACATTTACCACACAGCCTGACAGCTCGGCTTTTACTAGTCAGTGTGGGACTTAAATTGCCCCCAGGCGCAAAACTGATACATGGGAAAGTGTCATCACACAAGGCACACATACCGGGGTATGCATGGTGCACGTTCTGGAAACGAAAGGATGTTTCAAAGAAGACGCTTTGTCAGAGCCACGTGTGTAGGTATGTATGAGAACCAACCATTAACTGACATTAAACGGCAAGTTACTTACGAAATTTCATGTATAGAGAGGTGCTGGTCACGTATGTATAGACTTCCCCCAGCGCTGTCTACATATTGGTCTGAATATAAGATAATACTAGCGTTCAATTATTTCAGCCACGTTAAATGTACTAACTCAATATTTTAGATTTCTGACAGTCATTCAGTCTGTCTATCCACAAGGTTAAATGTAAGAATGTTGACTAAGGAGGGAGATCATTTAGCTCACTGAATTAGTGTCCAACGAGATGTACGTATAAGACAATGCCCTGGTTACACTGATGGAATTCAGAATGCAGTCCGTCATCCCTGAGATAATGGATTCAACGGAAAATATTTTTGAGGGTGCAAATTACCCAGTGAGTGCAGTCGACCGCTTGCCACCTGGGCTACATGCACAATCAGAGCTAGGGATCTAATGTTTATTTATTTATTTCTTTATTTGATTGTTATTTTACGCCCTACTCAAGAATATTTCACTTATACGACAGCAGCTAGCATTACGGTGGGAGGAAACCCGGAAGGGCCCGGCGAAAACCCACGACCATCCGCATGTTGCTGACGGATCTTCCCACGTACAGCCAGAGAGGAAGCCAGCATGATCTGGACTTGAACTCACAGCGACTGCATTGGTGAGAGGCACGGGGTCATAATGCCGCGCTAACCCGTTAGCACAGGATCGGCACAGGATTTCAGAACATCTGCGTGTGCGGGTGACTTATTATATAGCTACAATGGTGAACATCTGTTGTTGAGAATTATTCTAGAAATGAACAGTCAGAGTCCTCTCTTAACCAGTTGTTAAGGTGTTATGGTACATGTGTTATGGTACATAGCCTTTATAAGTGTTCTAATAATCGCTGATGACCTATTAGACCGTATACACTATACGGATGTCTAAGGCTCCTCTTCATGTTTGAATCCACTTCAGACAGGATAAGTCTCGGCTTTACCAACGTTTGGAGTAGCCGACCTTATACCACTGAGTCACGTCTCGCTCCTCCACATAGGATCGGTCACGGCATTGCCCACGTTTAGAATTCTCGTTCCCATAACCATGTACAGCGAGCGTATATGCGCCGTGAGAAATATATCTCGCGCACATAATATTATATATTGTCAACCTCTAATTGTAATGACACAGTCCATGCAGTCAGGTCATTAGATAATTCTAATGTATGTGTGAGCCAACTTCCCGTGTCTCTTGTTTTTTTTTTTTGTTTTGTTTTGTTTTTTTTTTGTTTGGCTGTTGTGGTTGTTGTTGTTTATCGTTGCTAGTAATCAAGGAAACTATTGATATCCAAACATATATGTAGTTCCATATACTCACTTGACTCTCGTTGGTTCGGCTGCGGATTTGGGTCAGTTTGATTTGTCCTGCCAGCTTTATGTGCTTGGCGAAGAGCGAAGCTTTACTCTGGGCATGCACTGCAGTGTAACGTTAAACATCAATTGTGAATGGGTGATTATGGCTTAACGCCATATTTCAACCATATCGTGGCGAACCAGTTATGCTTTTCAAAGACGGAGCGCATAGTTAGATGACAACAGATGGCACAAACGGCCACAATACATATATTTACATTTACATTTACATAAATATATTTATACATTTATAACCTGGGGACCTTCAGGAATGAGATTTCGCTGCTTACTTCATGATTACTGACTTTCTCATTGTATACATGTATGTGAAATGGCTCAGTCACAATTGACTTGCGATGGGTTTGCGAGTAGTTTGCGACGGATTTCTAGGCATTTTCGACCGGGGCTCAACGCGACTCCTTGCAGCTGCCGGGTCATTTATGGGCATCGGGCGGGCAACGAGTTACTTTTAACTAGGACTTCAAACCTGGTGCAAATTGATCGACAATAAATCGGCCGATGCCTGGGTGATGTCCGGCATGCAATAGATGAGCACAGGACCAACATTTTGGACTTCCTGGACAATTCATATATTGTCCAGGCACCGACCGGGCGCAGTCCATACGCCACTCAGACGAAGGCAGGGCACTGCAGCGTAAGATACATTTTTAATTGTGACTGTGACCCAGTTTCGCCGATCTCGATTTCGACCGAGGCCTAAAAATCGCACACATCGCCCAGGCCCCGCTTTAATTGTGACTCATTCGAGCCCGTGGACATCCGTTTTACGTCGTTATTAACAATTTGTCAGTCATATGGCGACGAGGAGTTCTCCCAACCAGCACACACACATCGGCCCCAATTGGGCCCTACACAGGCTACTTGGTGGGCCCAAGTAAGACTGTCTGTCTTGGGCCCAACAGATTTTGTCACACCGAAAGACACAGGCCCAACACGGCTAGCCCAGTCGGATGACGTGCAGGTCTCAAATTTAAGGGAAAAATCGCCTTATTTGTTTAAAAAAACAACTACTGCATGCACCAAAGTCAGCTACTGGGTGAACATCCCAACGCATGGCGGCAGCTGAACCAGGTAGAGATGTTTGATTACCTCACCATCCAGCTACACCGCTCCCAAAGATATTCCAAAGTTAGTCCAGCCTAATTTATGGACTATTTTGTCAGGTCTTAATGTTTTTCCTAATCAAAATTATGTAAATGTGTGCAGAAAGAGAGCTTTCAAGACTACTTACGGCAAATGACTTCAGATAGGTTTGTGGGCCCAAAAGCCCTTTTTCCATGCCTGCCGATAAAGTTGAACAGGAGGCAGATATCATTTGTCATCAAGAACGTCATGATTCTTTTTATACACTCTGAGAGAGTCCTCCCACCAACATCTCCAGCAACATGTACCTTTCGAAAGTTAAAAATTAGGAGATCAGCCTCAAGAATCTTGGTTTATATTAAATGAGACGACAAAAGAGAAAGTCGTTGAATATTTAAATAGATTTAAACCAAACTGCAAATGGCTTTTCTGAAGTTAAACAGTGTCCGGACTTCGAAATGACCTTCATACAGGCAAGCTTATTGCAACCCATGGCGTCGTCCTTATTTCCGATTGGACTTCTGCAGTTGCTGTCACTTGCTGACCTCTTAGTAAATGATAATTACAAGCTGACCTATAGTGCAGGGATGTGAACTGCATGTATAAGCTGGTTATATAGGCATCTATGTCTAGTCAATAAACCATAACCCTGTACACAGCCTATATCGCTAGACGCTGGCGGTGTACTTGGACGGGACAGCTCGTGAGCCATGGGGTGTTTGATGTGGAGCGTTCTGGTGGGCGCGGCAGCGGTGGGGGTCTACTTCTACCGGACAAGAACAGACCCTATCTCTGAGTTGGACGTACAGGGGTTCTGGACCCCTCAGTATCAGCACGTGGCCGATATGTTCAGGTCAGTGTATTGTTTTGGCTGGTCAAGAAGACCCAGGGTTGAGAATGCTCAACACATTGAGAATGTGTGTCTCGCATGCTTCTTATATTAACACGCCTGCCGGCAACTTGCGGATGGTTGTGGGTTTTCCTCCCAGCATAATGCTAGCCGTCGTTGTATAAGTGAAATATTCTTGAGTACGGGGTAAAATACCAATTAAATGAATAAATATATTTGCATGCTTTGTACAGAGATGCAAGATGTTTTATTTTATTGTTTTTGGAAACTACCATCACACTTTAAATTATTAAGTGTTAAAAATACACCCCCCCCCCCAACACACACACAAATGTATACTTGTAAATAAATGTCGCACAAGGTTTTCTACCCTCAAAGATATATTTTACGGTCCCAACATAAGTTCTCAAGAAGATACGGTGTTTATAGTACTAAATCAAAACGCAGACAGAGTTTAAACACTTGACCTGTTTACCCGACCCAGTCGACTAAATTAGCAACTAGTCCGTTTATTCTAACTCCTTCCTTGAATGCATTAACACATGTGATTCTCAGTCTCCAGCTTACGACCAAATACTTAAACATATATGACGGTATATCTGAAACTACCGGCATATATTTGCGTTTATGCAACGAGAAACACTATATATATGAATTGACCAACGATAATATTGTGTGCGTTACATGTAGACTTACATGTATTAACCAAGCATATATATACCTGTGTCTGCTCCTACAAGTATAACCGTACGTGGGACGGTCTGTCAGCAACCTGCGGATGGTGGTGCTTTTCCCCCGTGCTCTACCCGATTTCCTCCCACCATAATGCTGGCCGCCGTTGTATAAGTGAAGTATTCTTGAGCACGGCGTTAAACACCAATCAGATAATAAATAAACCCCAGTATACGCATGCATGTGAACTTTGTGTGAGACATGGATTGGTCGATAAAATGTCACGGTCATCACCTTTAACCATTTGACCATATGTGATTGTTGAGAATACAACAGTGAAGTCACCTTACTTGTTATGTTTTGTGTGTGTGCGCGCGCGTGGGTGAGTAGGGGAGGGGAAGTGGGGCTAGTCGTAGTAGCCTTGAGAACTGGTCTTAGAAAACGGAGAAAGGGAGAGGTAAAGATTAATTGAAAGTGCCATACCAATGCTTATCAATACATCTGCCCTACATACATGTAGTATGTGTATAGTGTACCTGTGTATTGCAGCTATATGTACACAATGTATGTCCTTTATATATACACCGTATATGCGATTCGTGTTTCAAGCTATAATCCCGAACCGAGGTTACACTGACACTCTCATGAGGATTATCATGTTAGGGAATACTGATTCAGACTCATCCTCAAGCTCGAATTTCCTGAGCTGATATAATAATGAACCAAACCTAACTCCAATTTAGATAGAGTATACAGGAAGCAATGATATAACTGGATCAAATCTGTTTGTTTATTGAGCATAACGTACCTTTGAACGTTAGTTTGGTCATATCAGTGCGCCCTATGTCTCTTTTCAGCAGGTCGAAACCAAGTACCGACATATTTATAGTGTTGCCTCATTGGGACGCCATGCAAATTGCCGAAGGCGCCATAGCACTACTCCCTGACCTGGCATTATAACACGGCAATAGGCTTACAAGTATTAACCTGGCCAATGGGAAACTCATAAACCTTTTCCCGCCCTTAACAAAGGGGCCCAAAGGCATGTGCTCTTTTCTTCTTTTTTGGATTCTAGATGCAGCTATAGATGCATTTGTGCTCAGAAAGTACTTAGGTAGTACACAAACACTGCAACAACACAACAGAAAACGATGTGTTTGACCCTTGTGTGTAGCCCGTCCAAGCCTCCCATTCCTCGTTTTATGCTGAACGCCAAGATTACCGATATTACCGTCTTAAGTATGACTCGATTCGGAATTGAACCCCGAATATACCGTTTACGAGGCAGACGCTCCATCCACTATACTGTACGTCACCGCAGCCTGTCTATGCCATTATGCACACCATTCTGGTTAAAGACAAGTGGCCTTCAGCCAACGATAGACCACTCAAGCGTCGCTGACTATTTATCATCAGCAAGGCCCCACAGATCGTCGGAGCGGGAAATCAGTAAAGTCCCTGTCCATTCAATACTCGAGCTTGTACCCACAACTCGAGCCCGTGCGCAGCGATTCCCAGGCAAATGCCAACGACAGATCAATATACCACGCTCTACTGGATTAAATTAACGGCAAACGTGCTTATACAGGCATGTAAGCAAGGGGTTTGCTCTTTACAGAAAGAACTTACAAAGCGGTTTCATGCGGGGAGCGTCGTTCGCGGCGTACGTTGACGGAGAGCTGGTGGTGAATGTGTGGGGAGGGTACACAGACGAGGCTTACCAAGTCAAGTGGAAGAAAAACACCATTACCCACGTGGCGTCCACCACCAAAATGGTGGCTGCTCTGGCCTTCAGTACTTTGGTGGACAAGTGAGTGGTCACTCTGATAGGTCTGTGACTTAACTGTTATACGGAGTTTTAAGGATTTGTACACGTTTGATGTTACTGACTTTTCCTATTGATTGGCGTGTGTATGCAACATATTTTTTAGAAATAAATACAAAATCAGGGATGACAGTGGCAGAGAACAAGGCATGCCTGCAAGAGATTGTTTTGTAAGTTAAATTAAATGTGTGGGAAAGTAATGCATATTTGTTGGAGATATTGCTCCATTTTGATGTAACACACACCTAGGTAATGAAACAAATCTGAAACATGGGGGAAAAGTTATGAATTAAACTTTCGGGACTTCAGTGGGTAAATTTTCCCGCCCAAAGTAACTTTGGAATGTCTTGAGTCACCAAAGCCTTGTGCCTTTTGTAATTTTTTGTAAACTGTGCCTGTTTTTGTGTGTTAAAGAGGTTACGTCAGGTACGATGACCTGGTCTCCAAGTATTGGCCGGAGTTTGCCCAGAACGGCAAGGAAAATGTGACTGTCAATATGCTCATCAGTCATCAGGTATTTATGTATGTCTGAATATCGCATATGCCGTGAAATAACCTTTTTGAGTTCTTATAACTTTGAAGTTTATCGCACTTTAAAAAGAATTTGCTTGTTCAGTCATCAATAAGGCTTTGGTCTCCCAGTCGACAGGCTCTTGGTGGAAGAGATCAAGTGTTCGAATCCAGCTATCGCTATACTTCAGACGCAGCTTTTTGTCGGGCAGAATGTGAGGCACAGTCACCAGAAAAGAATTGTGGCGTTTTGTTTGCCCACCTGGCTGGTAAGGTTTTATTTAGCACTGGCTCAATCCGACAGTATGGAACTTTACCAGTGAGGTCGCCTTCTTGGATCATGTTGCTCCGGCTGAGAGTTGTGGTAGAACACTAGCGAATGGCCAGCGGTGGTTTTCTCCGGCGGCCCGGCTTTCTCTGCCCATACAGCGTACGTGAAACGTTTTCATTTTTATTCTTCTCTTGTAATGTGCAGTTTAGGATGTGTCTTAACAAACAAAAGTATAAGAAAGCTCAGCTTTATTTTTGGGACGTCAAAATGGCTTAAAACTACAGCTTTTCTAATGCCACGGAGGGCAGTCTGGAAATTAAATAAGCTGTAGTGCTGATGTCAGCTCTGATGGCTGCAAAAGCAACTCTTGAGGGAACGGCCCGAATGGTATATGGGGAGGGTATTGCGCTTAGGCGGTCCTGCGTTCCGAATAATTTCATGTGCCGCTATTTCCGAAAATATCTTACAGAAAATATGCATAAAATAGTGGTGGGCATTAAAAGAAAGTATTTCAAAAATGATTTTCTTTTTGTTTCTTTATTGCGTCCTTTTTTAATCTTTTGACATAACTTTCTTCTTTTCCCTTAAAACCATACTCTCGGCTTTATGTCCTTTTCATGTATCCTGTAAGTACTGTATGGCGTGAAATCCCAATCAAATAAATTGGAAAAATAAAGAAAACGGTTATTGGGTTTTATTAAATGGAAATATACCACATAAGAAATTTGATTACCTCTTTATCCGTAGGCTGGCCTGTACATACTTGATTCAGAAGTGAGTTTGAAAGATGTAGTGGACAATCCCGCTGAAGTGGAGAAAATTCTAGCAGAGCAGAAGCCATATTGGCCGCCTGGTAAGTCACTTAAATAATTAACAATGTGCGCGAATCAGGTATGATTACATGTCCTTTGACTGAATTATGGGCTGTTTAGAGGCAAGAATGTAAGAAACACTAACTGGTTAAAATGGTTGTTAGTAATAATTTTCTATTGGTTTCTTTCGAGTGAACTAAAAGCTGTATTCTGATTTATGTACAATATATCGTTATAATTTAGAGAAGCTGAGATTTCTCTTTCTTCTTTCATGTCCTGAAATGTATTATTTGTTGAATATTTCCTTTGATGACTTACATGTTGCTTAGTTAGACTGAAAATAGGTACTTCCCTCAGAAATAATTAACCATAGAGTTTCGTGTTAGGAAGAAACAAAATTTCTAATGCATTGCCTGTGGTGGACATGAAAGGTCCGCGATATAAGTTGGAAAACCAGAGTCAAATCCCATATTTCTGAGGCGTAAAACACTGGCGTGAATAAATAAATTCAATCATGTACTTAAAAGACCTTTATCTTGTCTATCTGGACACTGAGTATATGCTGGAGATAGGTACTATTCATCTACTCATGTGACAGTGTATGTGACTGGGTCGGATCATATCTTGTATCTTTGGCGTAGCTTTGTGATGCGGCACTAAACGTTATCGGTAGTGGGACCGCCGTCTTGCAAAGAGATGCCCTCATGATATGATTTTTAATAATTCTGACAGCGTTATTAAAGGTTTCATGGAAAACAGTAATAGTTTGATAGCTTATGGTATATGTAACAATAACTTGTCTGCATCCCAGAGCCATTTATATGTAAACTGTGGTAACATGAAAATCTGGATAGACTTGGAAATCTCGAGACAACGAAATCTAGGGAGACGTGGACATCGCGAGAAATTTGTAAATCTCGAGAGACACAGAAACCGATAGAGACTAGGAAATATAAAGACACGAGGGAAAATAAACAGACATGGAAGTACGGGATCATGCTACCATTAAACTGACAAGCACACTTGTGGGCTTCTTGATATGATCTTTATTAAATTTATTTATTTATTTGACTGGTGTGTTACGCCGTACTCAAGAATAATTCATTTATACGGCCAGCATTATGGTGCAAGGAAACTGGATCGAGCCCGGGGGAAACCCACGATCATCCGCAGTTTGCTGGCTGATCTTCATTAAAACATTTATTCAAGTATTTGAGGATTTTAATTTACCTGAGTTTCTTCCACAGGTACTGAAATCGGCTATCACGCGCTCACTATTGGAATGTATGTGGATTTTCTAGCAAGAAAAGTAGACCCCAAACACAGACCAATTTATCAGATTTACGAGGAAGAACTCAAAGTTCCACTCGGTAAGAGCACCTTCCGAAAACTCCATTAGTTGTGATAATGTTGTATTCCCTTGCGTGAAAATCAGTGGGTTACTTTTTACCGCGCAATGCTTGGCGAAATGGGTCCCAGCCATTAACCATTGCGCTCTTGTAATGCATGAGTGTTAATAGTTTGCAGACAAATCGACACAGCTGAAGCAGAAATGAACAACGGGCTATGACTCTTAGGTGTAATTTATTCTAAGTGCAGAAGGTTTCAAAAATTACGCTCAAAACCATGGTTAAATTTCCTTCGAAAAAATCATGCTCAAAATTCTGGCCATATTTCGGACTTCACGCGTTAAATCCACAGTAGAAACTTATTAATCTTCATCTAGCTGTTACTCTCCGAATTTTACAACCAATGAAAATCTCATATATATGTACTCAAAATGTACATATTCGTATAAAAAGAAATAACATTATTCCTTCTATGCACACTGTAAATTTTTAGGGTGTATGACTTCATTATGAAGAAATTTTAGGAAACAAGCCTATTAAGGTAAACGGACGAAGTGCAGAAGCACAGGGTGAAGACAGTCGGGCTGAAATATCCTCGCTGTATACATTTCAGTGCTTTTTAATTGATAGATTAATTGATATATTGCCGTTTAAATATGCACTAGATTTATTTGCCAGGCTTAAATTATGTACATTAAATTTGTATACCGCAACACTTTGATTTACTGGTCATGCCTGTAAGACGCTGTGTACCCTGGTTTGAATCTGTAATGTATATATGACACATTTACGCTGTGTCCCCTTTGACTTTATCTCTGATGTTCACTATATGCAATATGCTGGACCCTCCAACTTTCAGTCTGCGGTATTTATTTGCATACATATATAATACCTTATTCCACCCCACCCCCGCACCCTGGAGATGTATCCTTGTGTTCCTCATGTTTCTGTGATGTGCATTATATGTAATACTTTGTGCCCCTGATGTACATAAATGTAATACATTGCGTCGCCCTTGTCTCTGCCTATGATGTACATAATGTATGTATGTAATATGTTGTGCCCCACTAGTTTCATTCTGCGGTGTATATCTACGTGAAACACGTTATCCCCCCAGTTTCAATCTGCGAAGTGCGCTATAGCCTGTGTATCCCCTGTGCCCCATTGATATGCATCATCTGTAATACACTGTATACTCTTTGTGTCAATCTGCAGTATACGTGCAATACACAGTGCCCCCCCCCCCCCCCACGCACCCGCCCAAACACACTTGTTTCAATCTGTGTATGATTATATGTTATGTTCCCCTTGTGTCCATCCAGGTCTTGATTTCTTCATTGGCACTCCTTACTCTGAGCAGTACCGAATGGCCCGTGTACACGAGCCCTCTGTGCTAGACGTTGTCTATACCTTCTTGTTCATGCCAGAGTATCGCAGATGTCTAATCAGCTTGTTGTTCGGCAATCCCTGGTTCAAAAACATCATGAAAGATATACTCAAAGTGGTGAGATTGAACCGTTTATCTACTATAACTCTTGTGTGTATACAGGATATATATGCATAACATGTACGCGCACAAGATCATATTTTTTCTCTCTATTTCTGTACATTTTAATTCCGCTTTGAAATCACAAACCACAGACCAATCACGTCGTAACTTTGAATTTAGAACTTGCACACCGACCACATCATTAGCCGTCACCTTCGCGAGAAGTGAGAGATATTAATTTCCTTTATTCTGACTGCTCTTTAGTTTCCTTGCCATAGCTGTCTAAAGTGTTGGCCCGTTTTGTTAAAAATTAGTGTCTAGATTGATTTCGCTCTGAGCACGAGTTCCGCGTAGTTACCTATATACCTATAAATTTGTTAAATGTCAGACATGGCATCCCAGAGATGGCCTATATCTTCATTGTCTGTAACTGTTCAGGCTCTTAAAGCCTCTGAGAAAAGCTAACATGGTGGCCATTGGATATCGTCAGCATTCCACCAAGATGACGTAATTTTGATATCAAAAATAGATGTAACTTGTCTTTGAATGAACAGCTAATAAATCGCCCTCGTCTGATATGAAGTATTCATTACACTTTTTAACAGTTGTCTCACTTTTTGACTTTCTTTGGGTGACATGTTTCTTGTTGTTAACAGCCAGGTCTATTTGGTGACCCAGAGCTAAGAGCCACACCCATCCCGGCCGCCGGCGGGGCGGGCACCGCCGAGTCGGTGGCCAAACTAGCCGGATTTCTGGCGGCCCGGAAAACAGTCAAGGGCAGACAAATCTTGTCAGATGCCGTGTTACAGAAGCTTAACACCCCCTCGTTAACTAAAGAGGAACTGGTTACAAAATATCACGCCACGGTTGGCCATGGAACATATATGTATCAGAACCCATGGGTAAGTATTCGTGTATCAGAGCCCTTGGATACGTATTCGTGTATCAGAACCCTTGGGTAGGTGTTCGTGTTCCAGAACCCTTGGGTAAGAATTCATATTTCAATACCCTTGGGCTGAAATATTCATATACACATGTATCTCGAAACTCCTAGGAAAAATTTTACCACGCTGCAGGATTTTCTCGGGATTAGCTATTTATCATTGTCTTCTTGAGCTAAGAAAGCAAAGCAATCTGTCAGTCCACAAAAGTCATTTAGTCAACCGTTCTGGCATGTGTGACTATTTCGTTTTTCTACCTTCAAAATCAATTGGTCGTAAATTGTCCATCAATTAGGCCTATATCAGCAGCTCTTGCCATTCAAGTCGATATGAGCCCAGTGTTTTCCAGTGTACTCTGGAAACTGTCTTTAATAATCTTGTTTCTAATTAATTAACCCATGCTTGTTTTGAAGATTTGGTTGAATTATTGGACAGCTATCATCCATAATTTGAAGGCTATGGTCTTATGTCACAAAACACTTTATTACATAACTGCAGTGTTATGTAGTGACATAAAGCCATGACAGATTTTTCGCATGTAGCCAGTGACATAACACGTTTAGACCGTTCGATTGGTTGAAAGTATGGGAACATTATTAATATGCGTGACGTAACTACGTGAGGAAATCAGTGGAACTTCTTTTTTCACTACGCAATTGTAGAAATCAGAAGCCCTGTACTTGGGACAAGCGCTGATGTTTCATCTGAAATCGCACCCGCTGCAATATCATCGCTCTGTTCTCTTTCGTAAATGGCAACTTCACGGCCCCCAGTTTTCACTAAATATAGCCCATCATCATGTTCCAAAACTAACCAAGCTGTGAGAAGGAATGAGCAGCCGTCCGAGCCTAAATTCTATGCTGAAACATATTAAACATGTCAGGTGGACTCACGTTCAGGCTGAAGCTTCGATGATAGCGTGAAATCGGTGACTCGTTGCAGACGATATATTCCATCTTTTATTGTTAACTGAATATTTGACCTCTCTAACATAACTTTTCGTGTTTTATGCCCCTTTCCTTTGCGGATTTTTTTTTTTCTGTGTGTTGTTGTACAATATACATAATTAAACTTGACGGTGCTCTTGTGGAACTATATGTTTGTGTGTAGTCATGTTGCTATTGACTGCAGTGGTCCGCCTGAGCCAGCCTGGATAATGTGACCAAGCTTGATTGTACAGGATTCGTTTTATTTTTTTTTTCTCCTTTTTTTATCTTGTAGTCGTCTCAGCTATGCGATAAACAGAATCTTATACTCGTGTTCATTACTCGTGTTCAAAGCTGTTACGTTATTCAGTGACCTCTTCCTGCTTCCAGGGTCAGAATGTGTTCGGTCACCCCGGGTCTGGCGGTCAGATGGCGTACGCGGACCCCATGAACAAAGTGGGACTCGCTTTTGTTACCAACTATTTCAGCATATTTTCCCTCAACAACGACTTCCGGTTTGTACCTCTGGAGAAGGCCTTTTATGACTGTTTGGGGAAGAAGGAACGGAGCAAGAAATCACGAAAAACATAAAATAGGCCTAGAATCGTTTTTGCCTTCCGAATATATAATGCTTTAATGTCAGTAAAAAATTTTCGGCAGTTTCATACAGTTCAGTTTCATCATGGTCTTTTTAGCTATATTTCACATATTGCTATGTTCTCTAAACATCTACTGTTCAGTATAATCATGTATACATTTCTGTGAAACTTTGATAAGATTTGTTACTTGTTATTAAAAACTGCTTTGCCGAAGTACAGTTGTCTTCGTAACTTATGTATTCCATATATAAATATAAGGCATTGCTGAAAGTAAGAAATATAAATTCGATGTCACGTGCACATCGTCTTCGGAATAAGATTAAGTGAACAAATTTCAAAGAAACATGACTGGAAAGAAGATAAAGCAGTATAATACACACTGATGCCTTTGAAAGAGAAGGGCGTATGTATATATAACATGTCTTAGAGAAAAAGGATCCATGAGATACTAAACGTCAGTTCCGGTGCATTGATATAAATATGCATCATTTGTAAACATTTGCAGATTACAGGATCTTCTCGTATTATTAAGTACAGGTCTCCTGCACTACACATTTGACGTTCTGTTGCATTTTTCGTACAAGTAAATCAGTAACGCTACAACCCACTTCAGTTTAAAGGTACTCAGTTATACAGAGCTAGGAGTATAATTCTTGGTGTATAAATGAAATTTCTTTCTATTTGGTAATCGAAACGGTGTCGGATCTCTAATAAGATATTATATATATCTGAAATCCAAAATTAAAATCCGATTTTTTTACTCAGATCAAGGATGGACGTCTGATCTCCTAGGCTGTGCCGGGTTTTTTCCCACCATAATGCCGACCATCATAATGATGGAAGCCGTCGTATAAGTGAAATATTCTTAAGTACGGCATAAAACACCAAAGAAAGAAATAAATAGATCTAGACCTTATGTTTACATAAATACATGGAATATATTTAACAACCAAAGTTGCACTATCTATGAAGGTTGTTTTAGTCAGCATGCAAAATGTGAACTACATGATCAACAGCTGTTTACCCCCTTTAAAGAATTTGGATCCATCGGCAAGGATAAGCGACTTGGAAAACCTGTCAGTTTGTCAATTTACATGGATGTCTATCAGAAATGGTCCCAAAGTTGAAACAAGACCGCCTATGTGGCCTAGCAGTCATAGGGCGTCATATGAGATCCGGGATAAATCCCCCTTCGGGCATGAGGTTTAAGTTCATTTCCGACCGAGCAATCTGCGGATGGCCGTGGGTTTCCCCCGGGCACTGGTGACTTTCCGCTGACCATAATGGCATGCAGCCACCTTGGAATGAAATATATTCTTAAAATATATTTTCGAGTGCGGCGTAAAACACCAAATAAATAAATAAATCAATTGGCTCTCGCTGGCCTGGCTGTGGTTTTAATTCAATTAGTTTGCTATGCCAGCTGTAAGTGCCTGTCGAAAGGCTGACTTTCACCCTGGGATATCTTCCGGTTTCCTCAAGTTCTAAAACACAACCGTCGCGGTGAATTTGAAGCATTTTTTCAGTACGGCTATGAACAACATTTTTTTCGTCGTGAAAGTTGAAAAAATGGAGATCTGTGTTGATAGCAGTGAAATGAGAGTTGTGTTGATACCAATCAAAAAATTAATTTAATAAAGCAAAATTTAAAGGTGTAGTTGGAAAATTTTTGAGTATGGCCAATTACTTTCGTTGTGAAAGTGTAAAAAGCTGGGGAGCTGAGTTGATAACAGTGAAATAAGTAAATTAACAAAACAAAATGTTAAGGGTGTTAATGTTACTGTCGAGATCATTTCATCAGTCATGACTGTAGTACATGTGTTAAGGCATAATTTCTACCTAGATATTTCTGGACAGGCTCTAACATTTATTTGTTTCCCAAGTTCAAAATGATCTACACACATGCATGTTTCAGGCAATCCATGGCGTCATCCTCATTTCCTATCCGTCCTCCTATTACCCAGATTGCAAGGTATGAATAACGCGTTTGCAGATTTCTGTGTCCTATTTGTCACACATTCCCATGTATTGCCCACATACAGAGATACCAGATATTTTATATAATTGTTACTGGAACTTACCACATAAACTGTGTCTGTTGCAATGTTAAAAAAATTGCGGTTCCATACTTATGTATACGTAAATTGATGGACAGATATAAGTATTTGTCATCAAGGATATTTACATTTGACCAACAGAAATACTAGTAGAGATATTGCTCATATTTAGCTACATGTCTTCTACATGCATACGCAATCTTTATGAACTTTGTGACATTTTTTATGACACTGGTTTTGTCGATGAAATGTAATGGTGGTCACCCTTGACATGATGTGATTACCGTAAGTCTTCTAATTTTTTTAACACTTCAATCATTCAGACAGTCTTGAATATCCATAAACCACACGCCTAGATGTCCCATCTTCTGAGAACGCAGCCGAAGGTGTTTCCAAAAGCTAAGCGGATAAAAAGCTACTTTTCCCAACACTTGACCGGTGTGTTCGGTTGTGCCTGCTCTCTGCCACGCCTGGTCACCCGGACGGATTTTTGTTTTTGTTTTTATTTTTCAAAGAAATTGTTACGGGTGAAAGTCCCACTTTCGAATTTTGAGTCATTATCATGAAGCTGGAGGGGGTGCGTGTTTTGACCGCAACCAAAACACGTGCGTCCGAGACGGACTATGTTTCTTTCACCAGCCCGGTTTATTTTTTTGGATACACCTTTTTGCTGGCATGTTGATATCATAAAATATGTTTCACAATACTGATAATGGTGTGTTCAAATAAGCAGAGTAACGAGCTGTTGTTTTTCGTTGTTTTCAGAGTAATTCTTCTTAGTAAGTTTTGTAGTGGTAGCGACGCCATGTCTGTAATCTTAAGGTTACCGGGGCGATCGGTTCGGTTGTAATTCACATATACTTTCACTGTAATGTACTGAGATGCTCTTCGCATAATTGGTAACTTTGCCCAGCCTCTGTTAGCTTAGATTAATGTTAGTTAAATTTAACGGATATGAAGGAAATTAAGGCTCATGTAAACACACCGAGAAGTCCACCATATATAAGATCACGAGCCGAACGTTATGAAATGTAATTTTCCGTGACAATGATTGTACTGTTCAAACTACTGTTGTAAGTGGGTAATGTTCAACATGTGTGTAAATGTAAATTTAGTCAAACCATTCAATTCTGTAATATAACGTTCAAGTTTGGTGTTTTGATTGAAACGAAAACACGTGTGTCCGAGACGGACGATGTTTGTTTCACCCGCCCGGTTTATTTCTTTAATAAACCTTTTTGCAGATAAAACCTGTGGTGTCCAGTCCAGTGACTTGGTATTTATGGAGGGCTACATTTACATGTTTTATCAGACTTGGTTGATTCAATAGAACATCACAGTATACTGGATACAAATCTCTGAGGTCGATCGCTCATGGTCCCAGCTTTCCACATTAACTGCTCTTGACAGTTAACCTGGAACTCGGCCCTGTCGATTGCGCTGTTGCCAAAGTGTCAAATATAAAAGACTACGTAGAGCCCAGAGGGTAAAACCCTAGGAGGGACGACACTGTGATAGTTGTCAAATGATGTGACACGTTACCTGGTATAGCCTCTGTTTACATCAGTATTTACTTCATTATTCTAACTGTTCATGTAAGTGTTTAAGAAGTAACAACTTACACGACCCACAGCACCATGGCTTAAGCAGAATTAGGAAAAAACAAAATACAAATTACAGAGATGTTAACATGCAATTTATTAGGCGTCACTGGTCTAGAATTACTTAAATACTGTCGTCATCATCATGTGCTTTTGAATACGTATCACCTCAGTTTTCGGGAATAAAGGCCATAACGTCAGAATTAATAAAATGTAAGACGCATCCATTGGGACAGCATCCAAACTTTGCAAATACTATATATACAGGGTATTACCGTTTGTGTGCATTTTGGGGAGAGGGAGGAGGTTATGCTAGTTTTTCTGTGGGGGGAGGCGAACTGGCCACCGAAAACGGAAAAGCATGGGATTAAATGTTATACGAGAGTAAGATCCCAGTGCTTACCGGTACATTGTGTCCCACATACAGGATGTCTGTATACTGTACATGTACAATCTGCGGTTACCCGTACATTAGCCTAGCTGTGTTGCATTCCTATAGACACCATAGAAAAGATTTGTTCTTCAAGCTATGATCCTGAATCGAGGTCGGTCTGACAGTTTCAGGAGGACTATTGTGTTCGCCAATGCAGATTCAGACTCCTCTTCAGAGTCGGATGTACTTCGTTTTGGTCTTTCGCGTGAGCAAAAAGTGAGAATGTAACAGGTTCGGAGACAGACAGACAGACATACACAACGACTTGTAAAAATATACAATAGGATGTAACTTAAAAGACATGCTCGAGACATGTATAGGAGATACAAACAGTAGCTAAAAATGGATTAAACCTGTTTGCTTGTTTATTGAGTTTTAACGTCGCTTTCAACATTATTACGGTCATATGTGCTGCCTCACTCGAACACGGCGCAACTTGCGGAAGACAACAGATACGACCCCAGTTACCGATATTAAAGTGTTATGTATGACTCCATTCGGAACTGAACCCTAAATCTGCTGTTTACGAGGCAGCCTGTCTACCATTATGTCCACCCTACTGGTGAAAGACGCTAGATTGGGTAAACCACCGCACGCTAAACCATCGGTTTGTTTGTTACCTCGAAGCCCCCAAAAGCAATGGGAGCGGGAAATCTGTAAATTCACTATACAATTAAGACCCGCGATTGAACCTCACACCTCGATCTCATGTGCCCTGGCGATTGTAAGGTAGAAGTCACCTTCAGACCAATATACCACGGCCTGCTTCACTTTTCTGGAATGAGATAACGTGTAACGTGGTTACACATGTAAGTAAGGGACTTGCTTGTTGCAGAAAAAACTTACAAACCGGTTTCATGCGAGGAGCGTCGTTCGCGGCGTACGTGGACGGGGAACTGATAGTGAATGTGTGGGGAAGGTACACAGACGAGGCTTACCAAGTCAAGTGGAAGTAAAACACCTAAACCCACGTGGTATCTACCACCAAAATGCTGACTGCTCTGGCCTTCAGTACCTTGGTGGACAAGTGAGTATCTAAATGTCTGATCCATCTGTAATTAAACTGGCACGATGTTTTACGTAAAGATGGTATTGATGTATTTTTGATTTTATTAATTTTAGAACTGATTGGTTTATTGATGCAACATATTTACAGAAATAAATTTGTGTTTCATAGTACCGTGGTAACTCATATGGCTAACAATCTAGATATCATTAGCGTTCAAGAGTTTGATTGCCATGTTACCTCTAGCTTTTATTTTTAGTAACGTGAGTTAAGGAGAAAATGATTAAATTATGCTAAAAACAAGTCTTATTTGATTACATTTTGCAAACCTCTATATTGGATATGTTTGCATCCACTTCAACCGCATTCCTGGGAAGCCCTTGCGTCATTCTGAAATAGATCTGTCACTGTGAGCAGAATGGCAGTCAGCCCGATCGACAGGGGACGATTTCCCATATAGTTGTAAGGGATCCTTAAATTGTCTCTAGGGATTATATCAAAACAACTCTGAGGGGAAGGGCCCCAAAATGTGGGCCTCTAAGTTCCAAGTAAGTTCACCGGTGACGCCATTTCCGAAAATATCGGATCATTGACGGAAAATATGCAAAAAATAGAGGTGTTATTAACAGACTAAAAATATATCACAAATGAATTTGTTAGCATTTATTCTACCTCTCTTCTTTTCTCTGGAAACCATGCTCTTCGTGTTACTTCCTTCTGATGTTTCATGTAAGTATGGCGTTAAAGCCCTATCAAACGAAAAGAGCTAAACTAAAAAACATGTTATTAATTTTATTAATTGAAAACATACCAGAAAATTTGATTACCTCTTTATCCGTAGGCTGGCCTGTACATACTTGATTCAGAAGTGAGTTTGAAAGATGTAGTGAACAATTCCGCTAAAGTGGAGAAAATTCTAGCAGAGCAGGAGTCTCACTGGCCGCCTCGTTAGTCCCTTAAATAATTAACAATGTGCGTGGGTCAGGTATGATTACATGTCCTTTCTGTTTCTGTAATTTAAAGACAAAATCTGATTAACACTGATTGTTCAAAAATGGTTATTTGGATGATCGTTGTTGGCAAGCTTCTGTCGATTTGTTTTGACAGAACTTATAAAACGTATAAAACTCTATTCTGATTGATATATGATATATCCTTATATTTTCGAAAGGCCTAGATTTGTCTTTCTGGCACATCAGTAAATCAAGACGGATTTCAGGGCTCCAAATTTCCTTTGGTGACTCACATATAGTACTTACATGTTCTTAGACTAAACACAGCAATTTGCTTGAGGAATAATTAAAAACAAATTTTTGTTTCAGCAAGAAACAAGATTTCGAACGCATTGCTTGTGGTTGACAAGATTTCGTGACCAGAGTCAAATCATTTACTCTTGAGCAAGGCATACACCACCAAATAAATTAAAAAATCCAATCCTGTACCTAAAACACCTTAAAGTTGTTAATCTGACCTTGTCCGTTCTTGTGCACTCAGTATATGATACAGACAGACACTACTCACATACTAATGTGTCAGTATATGTGACTGGGTGAGATCATATCTTTTGTCTTTCGCAAAATTATATGTAATCTGTGGCGACCTGGAAATTTCCAGAAACATGGAAACCTAGAGACACAAGGAAATCTAGAGAGACATGAACATTGAGAGATAGATGGAAATCTCTGGAGACATGGAAATATGGGGCCCTGCTTCTATTCGGCATACAAGCATCCTTGTGTGCTTCTTGAGGTGATCTTTTTTTAAATATATTATTTTTATGCACAGGCACAGAGATCGGCTATCATGTGCTCAGTGTTGGAATGTCTGTGGATTTCCGAGCAAGAAAAATAGACCTCACACACAGACCAATTGGTCGATTTACGAGGAGGATCTCGAAGTTCCGCTCGCCATGAGCACCTTACAAACACGCCGTAAGTTGTGACAATGTAATCGTATTTCCTTGAGTTAAAACCAATCAGTGGGTTACTTTTTCCCTCCCACTGCTTGGCGAATTGGGCCCCAGCCATTGGTCACTCGTAATGCAGAAGTACTACATTAACAGCTTGCACACAAATCGTCACACCTGAAGCAGAAATGAACAAAGGACTATGACTCTTTGGTGAGATTTACTTTAACCACAAAAGTTTCCTTGTTGGCGCTAGGAAAGAATACTTCCAAAAATCACGTTAAAAACCGGGCTTAAATTTGCTCTGAACAAACTCGTCTGTGATATACATTGTATGCAATACGCCGTGACCCTCTTGTCTCTATCTATGACGTACATGCTATGTATATATTTATTTATTTAATTGGCGTTTTACGCCGTACTCACGAATATTTCACTTATACCACTGCGCTCAGCGTTATGATGGGAGGAAGCTTTTTTGTTGTTATTTTTACACATTTACTTAGCGTATAGTGCTGATGGTGGGATCAAAGAAAAGCCTGTAACTTGTACTTCTTGAGAAAAATACCTAATACTGAAGTCATTCTGTGATAACGCCAAAACACCTACTATTTCGGCGACCATGTCCCTTTAAGTGGCCAAATTTCAATGACACGTATCTGGAAAGAACATGAAGCTGATGTCTTTGAAAGACAAGGGCGTGCGTGTATATATGTCTGAGGAAAAACAAGGATCCATGATATATAAAACGTAATTTCCGGTGCATTGATATAAATATGCATAATGTAATAAACGTTTGCAGAATATAGGATCCTCTCTCTATTGGTCTGCTGCATTACCCATTTGACTCTGTTGCACTTTTCTTAAAAGTAAATCTTGAGGCAGTAACATTACAACAGACTTGAATTTAAAGGTATGCAGTTATACAGAGCTTTGAGTATAGTTCGTGGCATACAAATAAAATTTCTATGTATTTGGTAATCGAAACGGTGTTCGATCTCTCAGAGGCTTGACATTCAAATGTAAATCACTGACAACACTGTAGGGAAATATAAAACCTAAAAGCTTTCCTCTACACATCTATATGTATGATGTCTTAATAACAATTACAAAGATTAATTCCAACACACACACACAGATATATATATATATATATATATATATATATATATATATATATATATATGAAATCTAAAATCAAGATCCGATGTTTTTTCATACACGTATGTAGAACTTCCGTTTACATAAATACATGGAAATGTATTTAATAACCAAAGTTACACCATCTATGAAGGCTGTCAGCAAGCAAAATATGAACTACATCATCAACAGTTGTATACTCCCTTTTTAGATCCGTCGGCACTATGCGACTTAGAAAACCTGTCAATTTGTCATTTACGTAAATGTCTAACAGAAATGGTTCCAAAGACCTCAAGGGTGGCCTATTGATTATAGAGTGCGCATATACATACATGCGCACAACATTCAAACGCTGTACACGTGAAGAGTCCCGTTAAACACTAATATATTTTGACTGTGCACGTGTTCACCTATCACTAACTTGATGATCTTTGGAACATTAATTTACTCATAGTAAATGAAGTGAATGAAAGGAGTTACTGAATGAAGGGAAATGAGATTTTAAACTTCTAGACAAATATTTTCTGATATTGGCAAAACAATATATCTCTAACGAACTAAACTTGTTGATGGCATCTTACATACTAATAACACACTTAAAAAAAATAGGCCTACTGCAAGATATAAGGACAATTAGAAAAGATTGTGTGGAGATTCATATATTGCGATGTATCTTCAGACAAAGTGATAACTTGCGATTGATTGCGAGCGACTCGGTTGTTGATGCCGTTATTCTGGGCCAAACGTCGCGGTGTATTGAGTCAGGTATCCTCTCTCCACATGCGTCTTGACACACTTTGACCCACCACCAATGTTGCTTTATGCGTCTACATCGTTGTGCAGATTCCAATTTTCCTAAATTATTGAGAGTAAGTTTATTGTTCTATACTAAAGCAGGAAAATATTGTTACCCAATATGTGCAGTGTCTACCATTACACTGTAAACATTGCGATCGCTGTGAGTTTATGTCTCGGTCAGGTTGACTTCCCAGCCGTACGAGGTAAGGTCTGCAAGCAATCTACGGGTGGGCGTGTGTTTCCCCTGGCACTGCTGGGTTTCTTCCCACCATAATGCTCTTTTTACACATTTTAAGTGCAATATATTTTTTGAGTCCGACGTAAAACAGGAAACAAACAAATAAATATATAAATCAATTGTGTCTCGCTGGTTCGGTTGCGGCTTTAAGTCATTTAGTTTGCCCTGCCAGCAGTAGGTACCTGTCGAAAGGCGGAGATTTACCTTGGGGATTCATTATGGCTTCCTCAAGTTCTAAAACACGACCGTTGTGGCGAATTGGGAACTGTTGCAGTATGGCAGTAAACACTTGTAGTCCTACACTGGTACAAATCAAATATTTATTTATTTATTACCTGAGGCCGAAGAGGGGAGCCAGCATGAGTTGGACTTCAACGCACAGCGACTGCATTGATGGGAGGCTTCTGGATCATTGTGCCGAGCTGGCGAGCTAACCACCTCAGCCACGGAGGCTCCGCTAATCTAATAAAAAAAATTAACATTGCAATATTTAAAGGTGTAGTAAGAATATTTTTGAGTCTAAAACACCTATTAAGTTCGTCGTGAAATTGGGAAAAAAGCTGGAGTGCTCCGAAATGAGTAAATTAATAAAGCAAAATTTTTAAGGTGTATATTTGCTACGTTGTCGAGATCATTTCATCAGCAATGGTTATAGGACATTTGATAAAGCTTAATTCCTTTCTAGATACTTTTATAGAGGCCCTTATGCAACTGTATGATGACCTACATATATGTTTGTATACATACATGCATGCTTCAGGCAAACCAGGGGGTCGTCCTCATTTCCGACCCATGTTTAGCTGTTGTCGCTTGTTGGCAGTTTTACGTAGCCTACCTTTACAAGTTGGCCTACACGTACAGTGCAGGGTTTTGAGTGTTGACCTGCATGTGCCTCCAGAACAGGATACAAGCTGGTTATATAGGCTTGAGCAGTAAACCATAAACCTATGCATAAACAGGCTATATCGCTACACGCTGGCGGTGTACTTGGACGGGACAGTTCGCGAGCCATGGGGTGGTTGAAGTGGAGCGTTCTGGTGGGCCTGGCAGCAGTGGGGGTCTACTACTACTTGACGAGAACAGACCCCATCTCTGAGCTGGACGTACAAGGGTTCTGGACCCCTCAGTATCAGCACGTGGCCGACACCTTCAGGTCAGTGTAACATTTTGGCTGGTCAGGCAAATATCCAGGGTGAAATGTGTCAATAACGTGCTCACAGATTTGTATATCGTAGTTGTAACATATTCACATTTTCTTTTCCCACATTCAAAGAAGCAAGATATTTTATTTTATTGCTATTGAAAATTACCTCCTTATCTCTGTGTGTTTTTGCAAGGTTAAAAGCATTGCAGTTACATATTTAATTCTGCAAAAATTCCTTGACGTGTCCTGGTGATAAAAGAACAAATGACCCTCTTCCCTCCGCAAAGCCCCCTCCCCCTCCCCTCTTACACACTCACATACTCACACGCAAAGAACTGTTGCAGAAGATTTCGACCTTCAAAGATGTATTCCTCGGTCTCAACATTATAAGCTCTATGTATGTGTGGAACCGACACAAAAAGGCTGATATAGTGTAAAGGTCTAACCTGATTACCTCACGGCGTCGACTAAATCAGCAACCAGGCTATGGCGATATACATTCCTTGCTTTTTCTAACGCATTTACTGTATGTAGTAGCACATGATGGGCAGTCTTCCGCTCCAGACGAGATACTTTAACACATATAACGTATCACTGAAACTACTGGTACATGTATGCAACGTGGATTGCTATAGGCTACACGTATTGGTCAACAAAAATACTATATGACTTTACGAACCACGTATATATATATACCTCTTTCTGCTTTTACACATAATTTGCATGTTTATAAAGCTTCTGTGACCCAGGTTTTTGCGATAAAATCACACAGTTGTCACCCTTTACCGCACGTGATTACTATTGAGTATACACGATAAAGCAGCCGTCTTACTTGTTATGCTTGATATGTGTGTTTGTGGGGAACAGGGGACATTTTATTATATCGGTAACGTTGAGAACCGGTCTTGGACAACGGAGAGATAAATGTTTCTTGAGAGTGAGATCAGAGTGCTTATTGGCTATATGTCCTTCCTACATAGTCTACATTTCTGGTGCGATTTGTGTTTCAAGCCATCCCGAACCGACGTCACACTGACACTTTCCGGAGGACTAATGTGAACATGAAGGCTGATTCAGACAAAGCTTTAGAATCACACTTGACGGAGGCATGCATACGACGAAGAACTAAAAATCAAAATCAAAGTTTGTTATTGTTGGCTACTTCTCCTGGGAATAAAATGGGAGCGAATCAGCTTGGGGGTTCACAAAGTTCAAAGGGATAATTTCCAAGCCATTGTACCTCACAGGCGGAGGGTTACACCGATTTGGTAGCCATTAAATAGGCCTACAAGTTCAGTGACCTCTGGCGGTGAAAAGACCTAACTGACCACTCTTTGAGTTTATGGTGACAATGGAACAAAATTCAAACTGTCTGTCGTAAGAATGGGTTTATACGAGCCCAGGTGACCATTTGACATCGCGGAGTAATTGGTGTACCATAATACATCCAGAATAACGTGTGTATCAGTTGTACACAAACTGTATAGTTTGTACACATATGCATTATAGATTTGAAAATGTGGGCGCTGGCGTTTTAGAGAGTCTTACTAGCGTAATGCCCGTTTGTTGTGTCATCTTTTTCTCATATGCAAACATACAGGTAATACGAAGCTTTGGTATCGAGAAGTCGATCAGAAAAACTGTCCACACCTTTACAAACATACATACAGGTTCATCTGTTTGATTAGTTAACGCCTTACTCAAGGATTTTTTTACTTAAAAGATGGTAGTCAGTATTATGGTTGGAGACAACCGGAGTGCCTGATCGGTTAAACCACCGACCTGTGGCAAGTTACTGAATCTAAACGTCTAGTCCGACATTGGTATACCATTCGTCGACCGTCGACAAATTTTCAAAACAACATTGGTGGAAAACAAGTGCATAGACGTTAATCTCTGGAAACGATCTCAAACGCCGACCGTAGTATGATGTACGAAATCCTAGTCGAAGGCCAGGTTATGAATCCTATAGCGATGTACCACAATCCGTTCCTCGTACGTGGAAAGGTCTGCCAGCAACCTCTGGATGATCGTGGGTTTTCTCAGGTCTCTACCCCGGTTTTCTCCCATCATAATGCTGAGCGCAGTGGTATAAGTGGAATATTCTTGAGTACGGCGTAGAACACCAATCAAAGAAATAGATAAATAAACAATCCGTTCCACATTTATAGTCAGATAACGATAAATGTGGTAGGGCATCTGGTTAGTACATGTAAGGGTTTTATTTGTTGCAGAAATATTTTAAAAAGGGTTTTGCTTGTTGCCAACAGAGCATAAAAGAAGGTCTTCTTTGTTGTAGAAAGAACTTACAAAGCGGTTTCATGCGGGGAGCGTCGTTCGCGGCGTACGTTGACGGAGAGCTGGTGGTGAATGTGTGGGGAGGGTACACAGACGAGGCTTACCAAGTCAAGTGGAAGAAAAACACCATTACCCACGTGGCGTCCACCACCAAAATGGTGGCTGCTCTGGCCTTTAGTACCTTGGTGGACAAGTGAGTACCCAGTAGATTTGATCGATTTGTGTTGTAACTGGGATGGCGTTTTAAAGTGAAAGCTTGTATATATGTGTACATATTTGATTAGCTGACTTTTGATTGACTGGTTTATGTATGCAATGTCTTTACAGAAATGAATACATGTATTAACATCGGAACTGGGAATGGAGGGGAACAATGCTCTCATGCAACACCTTGTTTTATATCTCGTGGAAAGTTTAAACGTTTGACATACTATTACATGTTAGTTGGTGATATTGGTTTAACAGACAAGTTGGTAACAAAAGAGATGTGAAATATTCAGAAATGGGAAAAAAATTATGAATTAAACCTGTGAAGTTGAAAAAAAACCATCTGAATTAAGCTTGCAGAACAAAGTTTGCGTGTGTGTATGATTGAGTTTTAACGTCATTTTCAATGTTATTTTGGTTATGTCAAGAAATGGTCCCTACATGGCAAGACAAAAGCAATGCCGACATACATAAATGGGTTTGGAATCACACCCCCGGAGTGGTTCTTTTTCTACAAAGCAACGTATGTCTCATCTTATGTTACAGGGGTTACGTCAAGTACGACGACCTAGTCTCCAAGTACTGGCCGGAATTTGCCCAGAACGGCAAGGAAAATGTGACTGTCAATATGCTCATCAGTCATCAGGTACATATACATATCTGAATATCGTATATGCCGTGAAATAACCTTTTTGAGTTCTTATAACTTTTAATTTATCTGACGATAAGAAGCACTTGCTGGCCCAGTCCTCTATGTCTTCAGCCTCCTTCACGTCGACAGACATGATGCACGAGGTCTTGAGTTAAAGTCCAGCTCATGCAACCTGGATGTAACCCATATGTAGCTTTTTAGGGTGTATCTCAGGGGCAGAAGACGAGTCATAACATCTATAGGTACCCGTAAATATGGCTGGGTTTCTAACCGGCACCTAATATAATATTAAGAACACATATCTAGGGAGCTCTAAAGGGAAAGACCACATAAAAATGAAAAAATGGACAACGGAAAAAACATTAACAACTGCATCTGAAAATACCGTCACTGAATTTTTTACATTTTTTCCCCCAAAATAAACACAGTCAAATGTTTTGATTGTATGGTGGGTTTTATAGACCATTTTGATAATGTGGTTCACCAGGGACGTTACTCAATTTTTTGTACACTTTTATGTTCGCGCCTGAATAAAGTTCTTGTCAAGAGTAATCCTCGAATGTTTGCTTGTGTAAACTAATATGATATTAAATTTCTACTTTAGGGCCATAGAAAAGTCGACGTTTTTAATTGTCTTTTCACTCACCATAAGTTCATTTTTATGAGGACTTTCCCTTTAAAATAACTCTGTGAATGCGGTATTTTGTACATCACACCCTGAGCTTTACCCAAAGAGCTGCCTGATGCAGGTAATTTTAAATCTTATTCGGTGTTCCCCTGGCCAATATGGTTATTAGCGCTGGCTGACTGTGATTAGAATATCAGGCCCTCAACAAATGAGGCCGCGTTTTTAAACCAGCAGCTCAAGCTGCAGCTTTAAATCAGGTTCAGTAGAAGCCTGGCGAATTTGTCAGGCTTGGTCTCTTCTGGACATCCCAGTTTCCTCCACCCATAAACGGCTTGTAAGTACGGCCTTGAGTCAAGTAAATCAAATAAGTAAAAGAAGGATTGATTGGTTTTCATATATGGAAACATACTTACCAAGACATGTGATTTTCATTGTATCTATAGGCTGGCCTGTACGTACTTGATTCAGGAATGAGTTTTAAAGATGTAGTTAACAATCCGGCCAAAGTGGACAAAATTCTAGCAGAACAAAAACCTCATTGGCCGCCTGGTAAGTCATTTTAATGTCATCCAAGAACGCGCGTCAACGTCATTACCTTTTCTTTACTTGTGTTACAGGCACTTTAAAGACAAACATTAGTGTCACATGAACTCCTCTGTCGCTCCGATATTTGGATTTCGCTGTACCAGTATAGTAATACGGCCTTCAGTTTGATTTCCTTGGAGTAGTGCCACAGTTTTGTCGTCTCGCAACTCAGCCACGTATCTCCTGCCAGAATACCGACACTCGCAAACATGCGCGCTACAATTTCAGCGTCTCACCTTCACTATTTAGGAGCTGACCGGCCTAGAAACGTACCGCTCCGTGTTAAAACAAAAACGACGCCATGTTAATGACCACATGTTTGTGAGTGTCTGTACTTTGGCAGGAGACATAAGATAAGTGGCTAAGTTTTGAGGTGGCAGAACTCTGGCATTACTCCCGGAAATTAAACTGAAGGTTGTATGACTCCTTTGGAATAGAGACATCCAAATATCGGAGCGACAGTGGAGTCCATGTGGGACTACACAAATGTATAAGTTAAGTTGATTGGCTAAAATGTGTATATGCAGTATAAGGTATTATTTGGTGGCCAACTTCCATTGGTATATCTTGAAATTAAACTGTCTGCTTTATGTAAGACATACAACATATAGTTATAATTAAAAGAGGCGTATGTTTGTCCTTTTTCGCTAGCAAAAATCATCCCCTGATATATAACATTTGTTGAATATTCCTTGATGCCCGATTGACTTAGTTAGATGGAAAATACACAACTTGGGTAAAAAAAAAATACCCATTTTCTTTTCAGCGTGAAACAAGAAAACCACATTGGTGGTGGACGTGCAAGATCTCAGATGGCCCGTGTCCACGTGTTAGGTTTTAAATCTCGAGCCCATACTCTCAACAAAACCTTTTTCATGTCTTTCTATTAATCTAACGTATTAATCCGTTCCTGGTGACGAATTAATCCGTAATCAGGAACGCATTAATGCGCCAGATCAACGCAAAGGCAATCCGTCATCTCTCAAACAACTGAGTTTGACTTTTTTCAGATTATGACCTTAGAATTGACAATCCTGCATGCACTTCCTCCGTATCCGGGCATGCCCACTCAGTATAATCTATAAGAGATAGGCCAAGGATTCATCTTCTGCTCGTGTCGGTTTACATGTATGTGACTGGTTGAGATCGCCTCTTGTGTATTTCACATGGCGTTCCATTGATGCAGCATTCAATATGTCGGCAGTGGGTCAACCGACTCACAAAGAGACACCCTCATGACACTGCTACGATGTTCAACATGACGCTGAACTATATAAGCAAACAAACAGTAATAGTTTGATGGTACATGGGAACAGTTACTTTCATTCAAGCCAGAAGTATTTCCCTATCATGCAAGCTGAGCTAGTCTAGAAATTTCAAGATGAAAAGAAATCTAGAGATACACGGATGTCTGGAGAGATATGGATATTTTGACAGACGTGGGAGTCTCGAGAGACCTACAGCGACATTGAAATATAGAGACATGCGGAAATCTAGGGAGATATGGATGTAAGAGACTGTGCTTCCCTTCAACGTTCAAACATCCTTGTGGGATTCTTGGGTTGATCATTGTTAAAAACATATATTCAAGCATTTCGAGTCTTGCCGGTGTTTCTTCCACAGGTACTGAGATCGGCTATCACGCAATCACTATTGGAATGTATGTGGATTTCCTGGCACGAAAAATAGACCCCAAACACAGACCAATTTATCAGATTTACGAGGAAGATCTCAAAGTTCCACTGGGTAAGAGCACCTTACAAATACACCGTTAGGTGTGGATGTTCTCTCAATTGCCGTTGGGGAAAAACACCAAATGGATACCTTTTTGTCTCAGCATGACGAAAATATTCTGAACTGTTGACAATTGTTCCTCTATTATGCGTGAATCAGTCCTCAGATCGTCATCTCTTAGACTGGAATTAACAATATAGTATGAATGTTAGTGTGAGCGGGAAAGATTCCCCATTGTCTCTAGGAGCGAACAGTTCCAACAGCAAAATTCCTTTGAAACAAATCATGCCCAAAATTCTTGTTACCTTCCAATTAATACCACACGCTGAATTCATCCTAGAAACTTTTCAGTCCGTGGTATGTTCCCTAACATTTCACAGCGAACAAAATATTTAAAATGCAGGTACATGCATTTGTGAAGAAATTCCTTCTGTAGAACATTATAAAATTTCACTCGAGTATGAACTCAATTTGGAGCAACCCTAAAAGGGTAAGCGGGCGAAATCTTCATATACGTGAAATGAAGAAAGTTTGACTGAAATGCTGATGTAATACTCAGCCTCCCTCGTTTTAATTTGCCATGCATATATACATATTTTTATTATTAATAATTTATTTTATTGGTGTTTTACGCCAAACTCAAGAATGTTTCACTTATCCGACGGCGGCCAGCATTATGATGGGAGAAAACCGGGCAGAGCATGAGGAAAATCCACGGCCATCCACAGTGTTGTACATATAATGCGGTTTGTGTTTCAATCTGCGCTGTATATAATAAACCATGCCCAACCCACAATTGTTTCTGCCTGTGTAGAATTATACGTCCCCGTTATGTCCATCCAGGTCTTGATTTCTTCATCGCCACTCCTTACGCCGAGCAGTATCGAATGGCCCGAGTACACCAGCCCTCTATGCTGGACGTTGTCTATACTTTCCTGTTTATGCCAGATTATCGCAGGTTGTTATTCAGCATGTTGCTCGGGGATCCCTGGTACAGAAACATCCTGCACGGATTAGACAAAGATGAAATTGTGAGTTTATTCTGTCATCATTCTAGTTTATTTATTTATTTCACTGGTGTTTTACCGTACTTCACAATATTTCACGTTTAGAACGGCGGCCTTTATGGTGGAAGGAAAACGAGTGGAGCCATGAGGAAGCACACGATCATCCGCAAATTGCTGGCAGAACTTCCCACGTTCGTCATATACTGTTTTACTAGAACTCTTATATCTATATCAGGCTATGCATACAAGTATATATTTGTACACATGATCATTTTCTCTTCAATTTCTATATTCTACGTGCACTTTCCTTTGGAAATAGCAAGTCACATCTGCCCTGCTTTGCTTTCTTTTCAATTATTCTTTCAATAAAATATTCTCCAGTTTTTGTAACATTTTGTGTTAAGGTTTTGGGGAACCTCTGGTTGCATATTTGCATATTTAATGAATTCCCTGATTCTCGGTGGTTGTTGATTTTCATAAAATAACTGCCGCGAATGCGAGAAGACAATCTCAGATCAAGTACAACAACCAACCACACATCTCTTGTTATTAACAGGCAGGCGTTTTTGCTGACCCAGAGCTAAGAGCCACGCCCATCCCGGCGGCCAGCGGGGCGGGCACGGCCGAGTCAGTGGCCAAACTAGCTGGATTGGTGGCAGCCCGGACACCATATAAGGGCAGACAAATTTTATCAGATGCCGTCGTAGATAAGCTTAACACCCCTTCGTTAACTAAAGAGGAATTGGTTATGAAATTTAATGGCTCTGTCGGCCACGGTACATTCATATTTCAGAACCCATGGGTAAGTAAGTTTTCTTATCTCAGAACCTATAGATTAAGATTCATTTTCACAAACCATGTCTAAGTATTTGTATCTCAAAATACGTGAATAAGTATTCTGCCCCGAGTCGATTATTTTCTACGAATGTACATTTGCGAGGATTTTCTATATCTTAATCGACAGTGTAACATGGGCCTCGTCGTACATTGTTTTTCACGAATGTGCAGTCTTTGTACATATTGTTATTCAATATATGTGCATTTGATTTCTAAGCATACTGCATCGTACATGGTGGCTGCTGTGCCTGTCCTTCATGCACATCTAAATGACTGGTGTGCTGTACCAATGGCTGTCTTAAGATCGTGCAGTCATTGTTAAAATCCATAGATTCTGACTAGTGGCTTGGGCAAATAATTCTGCAAGTTAGAATATCCCTTAAATTCACGGACAGATCAACACATCCCCCTTTGTGCTGATCATGTGCTATGGGACAACGCGCTTCTCTTCTAGTCTTGGTATGAGGTATAGCGATAGAGGGCACACACATGCAGCCCAATGTGTACACGAGAAAGTGATGTTGCCGTTTTCTTCACAACTCACAATGAAATAAAACGGATTCGCTAGACTGCAATGAATTATATCCTGTGGAATCCATTTTATCCGTGAGAAGGCCAGAATGTTGCAAGGATTTACAGGTCTAAGGATCATACATGTTTCTTGTACCCTGTATTCGTTATTCCAGGTTATTTATGTTGCGAATTATAACATAAGCATTTGTGTTCAAAAAAGATTTGTTTCAAAAAACAAAAAATACTGTGCGTCATCAGGATTATATGCGTTTTTGAATACAGCTTAATCCATATTGCAGTAGACTTATCCCCTTATCCTTAAAACGGCTGGGATTTATTACAATGGATGTACATGGGGGGGGGGGGGTGCGTGGCACAGTTGGTTTCCTCCCCCAATAATGCTGGTCGCCGTCGTGTATACATGTATGGGCGAAATATTCTTGAGTACGGGGTAAAACACCAATCCCAAAAATAAATATGCAATACAGTGCTTGTGCTCGTAATATTTCTGTAAGCAATATCAATTCTAAGTTTCCTTATTTCATTTCATTTCGGAATAAATCGTACATTTAATATATTAATCATAAGATTTTAAATGTCATTTCTATCTACATGGATTAATGTCACCCAATTTGGATTTGAAGCCTTGTTATCATGTGTATAAATGAAAATATACCGATGATTGTAATACTGAAATTATTATTATAGTTGGCCAAAAACAGGTGTAGTTTATAGCTCTGTGGAATAAACGAATGCCTGCGACTGTCGATTTCATGGGATCGAACCCCATACTCTGCCCTCCACGCATAACATCACACAAACTCGCACACCTGTCGTAATAGGCGCGATATTGTACCTCAAAAACCACCAACTACCAAGAGTGGATTCGTGAAAAATAATGTACGGTTCAAGCAATAGTGTGACGTCACCACTATCGTTTAATATCGGAGAACCCATGAGTAACCATTCATATATCACAACCCAAGAATAACCATTCATATATCACAACCCAAGAATAACCATTCATATATCAGAACCCATGAGTAACCATACATGTATCAGAACCCAGGAGTAACTATTCATATTTCAGAACTCATGAGCAAGTATTCATTTCTCAGAATGAACATACCTCATATCGTCTAACTGTCAAGTGGTCAAAGTCATATTGTTTAATACATTAGGTCACATCGTCTACAGTATAGCCAGATCGTCTAACACCATACGAAAAATTATCTACCTGTACTTCTCCTGCATTATCTATACGTAGGTTTATGGAACATAAAGTAAATTTTAATTGGCAAGAGAGGTTTTTTCATGACCAGGCCTTTTGAAACCAGATAATATAGCAAATATAGATACGTGTGTTACAAATGTATTTGGACACCAGCAGGTTTGTTACTGCATGTCACGGACTGTCATCCCTACTGATGTTACTACATGCTGGTTTCGGAGCTTATGATCTTGTTAAACACAGTGGAACGTTTCTCCTGTGGTCAGCCATTGTTTAATCAATCTTCTTCATCAAAACCAGTTATAACAGCTCACTCTAATCTGGTCAGTGCGATTTTCTCACTCATGTCTTGAGCAATTCAATTCACTTATCCGTTTACATTCTAATAGACCTTGTTTTTTTTATTGATCTAACCGGTTTAAATACGACAGCATAAAACAAAAGAAACTCACCTTTTGTCTGTCCCCATGATAAGGCAGAAATACTGCGCAGCCACATTAAGCCATAACCATTCATTATCTTATATGGATACTGATAAGCCATCGAAGTTAATATAAGAGCAAGGACACAAGTTAATTTTAATTTTTTCAAAAGATTCAAACGTACGAAAAAGAAAAGAGCTGACAGAAATGTGTGCAATTTGTTGGTCATTTGAAGAATATCGATTCTAGGATAGATGAAAAACTGGCAGTCTTGATTTTGCCTAAATTCTAGAAATCATGCATAACATGAAATCAGTAATCCATGTACAGTGTACCCTATTCCCTTGACATTTTCGCATGTCAGCCTATACCCAGATTAATGCCTCCAGAATGTGTTTGCAGAAACAGCTTCCAAACACTCAAAAAGCCTGATGAATTACAGTATAACATTTTGGGGACATCAGGCGATCTGGCTTAAACTGTACACAATTCGACCTAAGGTATTAGAGTAAGTATCCAAATGTCAGAACCCGTGGGTAAGCTTTCATGTTTCAAAACCCATGGATAAATATTCTCATCTCAAGACCCACGAGTAAGTATTCATATTTCAGAGCCCCTGGTTAAGAATTACGTGGGAAAGTATTCATATTTCATTAGGTTTGGCCGAAGTATTCATATTTCAGAGCTCATGGGTACATTTTACCACCTTGTAGAATTTTTGCAGAGTTAGCCCTTGAATTGTTTTGATCAAGAGTTCAGAAAATAGACCAGACTGTCAATGGCTTTTTATTTTTCATTTCCTCTTTTTGACTTTTCAAAATCAGTTGGTGGAAAATTGCCCATGGAACGCGTTTATCCCATATCACTAATGTAATCAGCATCATTCCAGCATTTCTCAATGCATGTTGAAAACCTACAATAATTCAGTCTAAATGAATCAACCAATCGTTGCTTTCAGGGCCTATTTGACGTGTTTGACAGCATGGCTGGCGATACGGTCATTCGTTATTTGAGGGCCATTGATCTGATACAATTTTATCTGTTTATAAAATGTTTAACAGATGGTTGTGTTATTCTAGGTGGTTTTAAAAAAGTGGCGTCTATTCATTGGTTTGCATTTGAATGTTCTCATGCATTATCGCATCGAGAACCATTTCATGAACAATGTTCTCGCCACGATATTGCTGCAACACTGCCGACGTGGCGTTAAGCCATAATCATTTATTCATTCCTGCTTCCAGGGTCAGAATGTGTTCGGTCATCCCGGGGCTGGGGGTCAGATGGGGTACGCGGACCCCATCAACAAAGTGGGACTCGCTTTCGTTACAAACTTTTTCAGCCCATATGCCACCAACAACGACTTCCGCTTTGTGCCTTTGGAAAAAGCCTTTTATGACTGTTTGGGGAAGAGGAAATAGAGCAGCAGGTCGCAAAACACATAAAGGATAATCTGTTACTTTCCTTCCGAGTACATAATGCTTCACTGTTGGTGAAATTTTGTCGGCATATCTCATACAGTTCAGTTTTAACATGGCCTTTGTAATTATATTTCACATCTTGTTAGGTTTTGTAAGCACCCACAGCTCAGCCCACTTTCACCAAACTTCGTAAATAGATCTTTCATAACTTTGTGGTAAATCACGTCGGCTTATGACGCTACAACCTAGACAACGTCTTTTACGAAGAAGTAACGAGAAATAGGACTGACGAAGTTTAGTAAAATTGTCTCCATATGCTCATTATATTATAATATAATATATATTATGTATTGATGTACACCTTTCTGTGAAACTTGATCAGATTTGCTACTCGTTATTAAACATTGTTTCACCCAAGTTCTTTAGAGCTTATACTTTAGATTTAAGTAACATTTCACTGGAGTTCAGACTGAAAAAAATTACACCTCACTACAGCTCCGCCGTGAGACGATTTCCCGTCTGGTTGCTAGGGATACTTTCTTTGTATTTGGTATAGTCGACACGACCGCCGAAGTCGGATCACTTCACTACGTCTGTAATTGGAGCGAGAAATGTAAAAAGTGAAATTTAAAACCTAGCAGCTTTTCTAAACAGTGCAAGAAAAGTACGTTCCACCCAAAACGTTGTTTGATATCTTCCGTGATGTGCACCAGATCGCAATACAATTTTGCACACACTATCCCCGTAATCAGGCGGACGCAGTATATCAAGGATTAACGTGCAGGTGCAGTTGAAAATCGGTCGATTTTGAAAATTTCATAAAAGGAGTCAACCAGATTTTTCACTGCCAAGTTTTGATTTCATCACAGAATTCGTGTTACCAGTCCTGAAATATTCCTGAGGGTGGGCATTAAGGACATGAGGGTGGGCATAAAAAAGGTATCGGACCTGAATGGCCCACATTACTGTCCACCAGTCTTGGACACTCAATGTTGCACGTTAAGCAGCTGTGTGGTGTACCATGCCTTGATTATCCTATACGGACAGAACTATTGCAATTGGCCTTTTGGAGACTAACACTACACATATTCTTCTGGTACTGAGTTATCAGTATATTAATACCTGATGATAATGCAAGTAAATCCAGTGGGCACCCGTCAGTCAACAGTACCCCGATACCATTTCATTTCGTTCTCAACTGATATCATATTAAAGGCCTCCTCGTTGAAGCAGACATACACAACATTTTGTTTAGGCTTTCAAATAGCCATTATCTACCCCCTTCCCGCATCCAGACCATATTAATAACTGTCTTAGTGTCTGCAGGGAGTCTGAGGAAATTACCATTTCAAGCAGCTTGGAAATGGTATAACCTTCAATTCATAGCTCCTAAGCACACAAATTGCAACATTAACGTGTGTATTTTGTCATCAAGTTTAAGAATTCCATCATCACCCATAACATAGGGAATGCTATAGGTGGTCCAGCTACCTCTTTGAAGACATGTTTCCACAACCACTCTATTCTTTGATTATGGCCTAGTGCTCCTGTAACGTGACTGCCTCTCCTATGACCTCTGAACAAGTTCATTCATAGCCCCACCTGCAAGTTAGCCCCATCATAATTTGATCTCATTCGTGATGGTATTCCATATTTTGGGTAGACAGTTGCAGTGGATAACTAGCCTTGTTTGAAAGTCCAGAGTGCAGGAAAGTAATAATCCTGAAAAAGCCATGGATGCTTGAGACCACATCTGCAAAGAAACCAAAACATAACTTCAGTAAAGAGTCCTACTGACATTGAAACTTAGCCATCAACACATTACATCTAAACTGGAAGACGTTGTAGCTGACGACAATGACCAGAGTCCGTAAGAACAAAAATAAATATTGGTAAATTTTTCCAAAGTTGTTTGAAAAAGGCATCAGTTTTACGCAATTTGTGATGACAAATCGAATGGTGCAAACCGCATTGTCCCTCTACCAATAGTTTTAGCAGCCGCAGGAAGACTAACAACAGCAAATGACATATAAAGCTACTGGAAGACATTGCAATTGATGACAGTGATCGGTAAGAACAACATTAAAAATGGATAAATTTTCCATTTTGGGTGTGAAGGGAAAGATTCATTCCTACGCTGTTTGTGACAATAAATCGAACTGTGCAACTCGCATTGCTCTACCACCAATAGTTTTAGTTGCAGAGGAAAGTCTAACATCAACACACTATATATAAACCCACTGGAAGACATTGTAGCTGACGACAATGGCCAGAGTTTGTAGGAAAAAAGTTAACAATGGTAATTTCTTTTGGAAAAGGCCATTCTTACACAGTTTTAAATAGTAAATCAGGTTACATTTGATACCAATACTTCTCCATTAACACACCAGGAGGCGCCTCTGTGTACTTCCTCACATTACCCACTGAAAGACATTGTAGCTGACGATAATCGCCAGAATTTGCTTTTCACGGAAGACTTTTTGTCCAGAGCAGCCGCTGCGAAGTTGGGCTTTTGTTTCTCTTGCAGACATATCGGTCTGATCGATTGAAAACGTTATCGAGGTGCATATTTGATTATCAACAACATATAAAATAGCATTTGGATAATGATTTTATTCATCTACCTTGAACATTCCTTGCGTGTTTTAGCCACCAATGGAAACTGTTGACAGCTTCTCTCCACATGAATCCGTCCTCATTGTTTATTTATATACTTCCAAATAGTTTTTTGGTGATTTGCGTTAAACTTTGGAAACTGGTCTTGCGACGATTGACCCGGAACGCCCATAGTGGTTGACGCTTAGTGAACGAATGTCTCTTTCAAAGCCTAGGTATTGTAATAAGACAATGTCAATCAAAGCACCAGACAAAGCCATTGCCATTTCTTTCTTTCCTTTTTTTCAGGCAGGATAATATACATTTAAGTGATGTGACTTTACATCACATTCTCCATAAGGATTTCCCTTATACATGTATCTCTACGTATGACTAAGGTAACAGTTACCTTAGGATCAGTTTGTGCAATTTCTTTTTAAAAAAACATGCAAAAAATATATACATACACATAATTTTCAGTATTTCAAGACATAGTTCCCTGTTTTTTTAAATTTTATTTTATGTATATTTTGAAACTGATTCCTCCCACCATAATGCTGGCCGCCGTCGTATAAGTGAAATATTCTTTAATACGGCGTAAAACACCAATCAAATAAATAAATAAATAAATATTTTTGCAAGTGATGGGGTAAGAGAGCAGACTACTGGGGAGTAATTGAGCAATACAGGGATGTAGTAACTGTTCGGGTGTATGTTCGAGTAACTGATTAGATGACTGTTGGAATAACTGATCAGTATACCGATAGAGGAACTGATGGGATAACTTTTCACCAAATGGCTCAAAGGAACTGTTGATGTATGCATTTACACCAGAAAGGAAACAGTTTTTGTTACCATTTTGACTACGTCCCTCGTTAAACATTCAGACCATTCACATTAATGCATCTATCAATAACACAGCTGTCTTCAAACACAAGCACAGTATGAACCGATGCGTCCATGCAATCTGCTGTGCAAACGGAGTTAACTGCCACAGAGACTAAATGCAAATGATCACAATAGATGGATCAGTACATTGAGTTACATGGATGGTTTAACAGTGAGTGCCTTGCATCCGAAATCAGCAGATTAGCGTGAATTGATTGGTTGTGAAAGGTTTGAAAGTCAATATTTTCCAAATACTCCGATATTCCCCTTTATTCTGTGTCTTCGGTGACAACTAACAGAGACTATCACTTAACCGTCGAGTCCGAAGGCCTCTAACGCTGTTTTGTTTACTAGAGACAAACAAACCTGACTATAGCTATGCAAGTCATTGGCAACAGAGTTTGAAACAAGGCAACCGATCTACTGCGAGGGCTCTAAATATTATTTTATTACCATCCTTTAATGGGTTTCTTTGTTTGACACCGAAACCAACACATATTATAGCGTTTCCGCGCCCAGTCAAGACGTCTGCTCTAATGAACTGTTTCAACACAGATATAATTTTAGAGATTGTTTTGTCCCCAAGTGGTATGCAGACAAGGCAACCTTTGAGTCTCTATACACCTCTATGACTTTGCGTTTATGGACCGTTATTTAAACGGCAGAACAGTCGTCTAACGGCTCATGGGACACTATCAGAAGCGATTTCCAACTGCCTAGGATAACAACCGTTATGCCAGCTTCAAATATAATGCCTCTGTCCCAGAACCTGGACAAAAAGAATTGTCCTAACTGCCGGGAGAAAAGCGAGAGTTGTATGAAAGACCAACCGTTCCAGTTGGTGAAACCATTCATAATCTCTATGAGTGTCTTCGGACTCTTATTTCTCAACTGCAAGAAGAGTAAGTGGTCTGTAGTTACCAGAGCTTACTCCGTATTCGTCTTAACTTTGTTATGGGCAAGTGTTTTACTCCTATTTTTTGCGTACAAAGATGAGAAATTCGGTGTGGCTTCCTTCTTCAAAATGATCACGCATTTGTGGTACCTGCATTGTTGCATTAATGCCACGGTCACTTTCAAGGCCTGTAACTCTGAGAACCGCTTTGTGGCGTTTCTTCTCAAGTGGTCGCAGCTTGTGAAGACAAATCGAGGATGTTCTACCGACGACCCGGGTCTCTGTCCATTGAAATATAGCCGATTCATGAGGCGAAGACTTACGTTGTACTTGGTAATAGCATGGATAGGCGTAGCAGTTAACAGCGTTTTTAATGCTTATTTTCTTTTCAAAACTCCAATAGCGGATTTCTCGCTAGCTCCACTCTTACCAAACGATCCGTTTGCCATTCCTATGAAAGCAATATTTACTGTTCTCCATATCTATCGATCCGCAGCTTGGATATTTTCCGCTTTTCTCTTTCTGCTCATGTCAGCGGTGATTTACAAAGAGTTTGAGATATTCCATGGCGACCTTCGAAGAGCAATCTCCCCAGATGGCGACATTGCAGATCTGGAGTGGTTTAGAAGACGTCATCAAGATATCTGTCAAATGGTGGAGACGGCTGATGACGTGCTAAGCGCGTTCAATGCCGCCGGTATTATATTACCATCGTGTGACGGCATGTTGTTGTTGTACAGTCTAGTTTGGACCGAGGCAGCGAAATCTGAACCCATTGTGTTGATGACTCATTTCTTCTGGATCTTTGGAGTCGTTGCCTATTTACTGTTGATAGGATATGGAGGAGGCTACCTAAATCACATGGTAAGTCATTCAGTCTTTCTGAAGACTTGGCATGCTAAATCCATGGCTGTGAAGATATAAACTCAACCATCATCTTGCCGTTTATTTCATTTCTCAATTTCAACACGGATGAAAACACGAATCAAAGCCACATACCCACATACGGAAGATTCTAGGCGTCGAAACATACCAGCCGTCAACCAAACTTGGCGTTCCGGGTCAAAAATTGCAAAACCAGTTTCCAAAAACGTCAATAAGACAAACCACCTACAGAACTAAGAAAATATGTAGATATATAAATATAAAATTAGGACGGATTCCTGCAAAGAAAAGCAATCAGCAGTTTTCAACGATGACGAAAAGAAGTTATGAATGTTCTAGGCTGATGAATAAAATCAGTGCCCAAGTCGTGTACCATTTTAGTGCATGTGGTGTCGATAATCAATTATGTATCTCACTTGCGGTTTGATTGCCACTGTTCATATATCCACCGTGGCGATCACACTTAACACGAGGAACATACTGCCTCTAACCCCGGGTTATGTGGAACTGGACACAATTATAAAGCAGGGTGCCAGAGACTCTTCACAATACCAAAATCGCAACTGTCCCTCTTGTCATAATGTCGGTGTGAAAGGAAGTCGTTGTCGTCTTTGTAGAGGTATAGATAAGTCCACATAAGATGTACCTTCTGCAGAACCTGTAGTTTCCATCAAATCCAGCGAGGGAGAATTTGTATGTTTCACAGCCTTTGTTATATACGGGTTGTTTAAAGCTAGCGGATCATCAATATACCGTTTGTTTAATGAGAAAAATCGAGATTACTCTTTAATAACATCTGCATATAGTCGTATTCATATGAGAACAGGTATCGGTCTGCCGAAAGTGGGGCACAATTTGCACCCTTGGGAATATACGTACGCTGTTGATAAATGGTTTCCCCAAATTTCACATAGAAATCATTTATGAGAAATTCAAGTAACTCAGTAAACAACGAGATATCCAATGAACGGTAACCCTTGATATAATAAATGCTAAAATATCGACTCAGAGGGCAGCTGTCGCTTTTCTGTCTAACATTAGTTGTGCACCTTTTTTGATATCAAACTGATGAAGCGGATTGCTATATATAGCAAAATTGAAATCGCATCTATCTGTTTCCTAGGTCAGGTGTTTGAAGGAAATTTGTAGATGATTTGTGAAGTCTTGTCTCATGGAAAACGTAGCGTGATTTCTAAATATTAAAGTGCTATCAGTCAAACTGGCATAAAAGGTCGGTCAACATTGTGTTGAACAACAATCAATCTATCAGTCAACTAATACACCAATGATGAAGTCCATACTCTCGTAAATTTTCAAACTAAATCTTCCACATTAGCTTTCACATCACCTTGCGCCATTTACATTCAGTACTGGAAATGTACATCTAAACCACAACTTGAAGGAAGTTAGCAACCGATCATCAATACTGTGTAACCAAGCACAATTCTCGCCAAGTTTTCTGGTTTTCTATTTTTTTAAATTAATTACATTTTTAATTACTTAATTACAGGAGTGTATCAGGGGGCGTCGCACATAGACATGTTCGTCTGAGAAGTGGCCAGCAAACCTCCTAAAGGGATTGTTTGGCCCTCTACAAAAGGAAAGGAAATATTGTAACCGTAAAACACCTACTTAAAACACAATATCAGCTATGGTTATTTATGATGACTTGCTATCTTACTGAATAAATGGTGTTATTGATGTAATTTATGTACTTGATCGGTGATATACGCCGTAATCAAGAATATTTCACTTATACAGTCGAGGGAAACCCATGACCATCCGCAGGTTGCTGGCAGACCATCCCACGTACGGCCGGAGAGGAAGCCAGCATGAGCTGGTCTTGAACTCACAGCGACCGCATTGTTAAGATGCACTTGTTCAGAGAGCTGGGGAACCCAAAGCATCGGTATTAAAATTAGCCTGCCTTGGACTTCTGAAAATGTCGTCGTGGTTAAATAGGTCATAGCGCTTGCCAATATTCAATCAGCAAATTTCACTGAGTACACGACAGTTAGCTCTATTTTTGACTGTGTTTCAGACAAATGTGGGTTTCAATGAGATTTGCTTCCATTTCTAGTAGTCAACATAATTGATTTTCTGTTTCATGCAATGTATGCAAAAAATATCGACGTTTTACACGATTGATGCTTGGAGTTGTGAACTCGTTAGCTTTGTCGATATTGTTTTTTTCCTGTTCACAAATCCATGTACCAACCCTGTGAAAAGTCGATACTAGTATAATGAAGACCATGGTAATATTAATTCATAATCAGATTATAAAAGCAAAAAATCAGTAAAACCATGTATATGGACATATGAGCGAGCCAAACAGAGTGTGTTCTTGTTTCGTCAGGCCCACGCTCCCATCAAGACGATCCACAGGATAAGGGTAAAGGGCAATTCCCCCGAGTTTTCGCTTCAGGTAAGAAATACCCAGCAACCTGCGGATGGTCGTGGGTTTCCGCCGCGCTTTGCCTGGTCTCCACCGACCATAATGCTCGCCGCCGCCGTACATAAGTGAAATATTCTTGAGAACAGCGTAAAGCATCAATCAAATAATTCAAATAAATAGAAATACTCATGGGTAAAATATCACCTCACCAAACGGACTCCCAAAGCATCCACCGAATGGCGTTCTCCGGGCTCTTAAAAGGGATGCAAACCTCCTAACACATAAATACCAGACCCCACGACTTACTTTGTTATTCATTATGCAATGATTTTTCATTCTGACTTCTCATATTTTTGAAATCTCTTTTCCTCATATAGGCAGAGGGCATTGCTGATTTAAAAGCTGCATAATTTGCATAATTTCCTTTGTACTGTGCCGGAAAGCCCGTTTCTCATTTGCACACATATACACACTGATGACAGCTAAATATCTCCTGACCCAAATGTATTCCTGAGTCGGCCTAAGTGGAATATTGCATAGTGAACCCTCCATTCTGGCCACACGAGGATTTTATGTCTTTATCTTTCCATGCAAACAATGTTCTGGAGTGTCCATTGTCATCAACATGTATTATGGATTCCCGCCCTTCCATGATCCCTCTGAGGGGGTCGGTGGCGATAACTAGTAGATGATGCTCACGTTTGTCATCTTGCATGAAGCTCGCTAGAGACCTCTTGCTTTCTATCAATATAACGTATGAGAGAAGAATCGTCAGGAACTGGCCACAGCTCGTTCGTTTACTTTCACGCACTTCGCGGTTTTACGTAGCAATGCTGCGTCTACTTTAAAGTGATAATGTTGCCTCAGACTTTAAGTGATTATGTTGCGTCAAATTTTTATACGTGCTAATGTTTCATCAGATTGTAAATATTAATGTTACATCAGTGGGAGCCCCCGTGGTTCAGTCGCTAGCGCAGTGCAATGACCTAGAAGCCTCCCACCAATGCGGTCGCTGTGAGTTTAAGTCCAGCAGTAGTATAAGGATGGGGGTAATGGACCACTTCCTGATAGGACCCGCCCCACCCCTCTGGCGGGTCCCCAGCCCATGTTCCTACCCAGCCTTAAACAGCACATAGGGATCCATGTACACAGATTATTGGCACCTGTGAATATAAGCCCGAACCTGTTCGCGTACATAAAAAAATGGCAATTATTTATGTAGGCCGGAATTTGACAAAAGGAACGTCAATTAGCGAAATCTCAATTAGAAAATGAAAAACGAAAGATAATGACCACAATATGGACTACTGGGGACGAACGAAGTGCATGTGGTTAATGCGCTGGAGGAATCTAACCTGTGTGAGGAATGTGCAGAAGTGTGGATGTATCACCGGCGAGGCATAATTACCAGATAATTACCGAGGAGCACAGCCATATACCCCATTCACTATATGTGGAGCAGAATGCCGTACCGAGTATCGTGTGTGTTCGGACTGTGCAGGTAATGCGTAGCGCAGCCGCTTTTATAGGGCTAAGATTAAGGACCAGCAGGAGATAGTCCAGTTGCTACATAGAATGAATGAGACCCCCCGAACAAAGGAGTAGATATCAGTAGATATAGCTCAGAGCTCACATACTTCCGGGTTCGCTATAGATAAAACAGGCTGATAGTAAGTGCTTATATATAAGTCTTCTGACCTATATATATGTGTACCAGGGCTCTGTAAAGCACTGGCCATACACATTAACCTCTCTATCATGTATACCATCAGTTCTAACGGTTGGTCAAATACAACTAGCTGGTGTCAAGATAGAAGCATGTGAAGGCTATAGTTACCGATTTTCCATGTGAACAGAGATCTCACTATCTGCGCCATGCCTACAGCTTGGCACTGAGGGATTGATGACTTGCATGCTTTTATCTGCGGAATTCAGAAAAATATTCGTTCTGGACAAAAACTAACGTGATGCTCCTCATCAGCGTGTCTTTCTATATCAGACAGTTACCCTTTTCGATCAATATATGCAACAGGGTTTGGGAGGTACAAATTTGTAAATTCGCAGCTAGGGACCTTGAAGGCCGGTGGATCAGTGGGATCTCCCAAAGACCAATAACGATTCTAGCAGTCACGTCTCATGTTCGGAGTTCAAAACCCTAGGCTGGTTCAGCCTGAGAACAGGTGTGGTATTGCAGAAGGCTTTCTTGCCTAACATGGTTTGACCAGTTCCCACAGGCCTATGGGAAGCATTTCCCAGTGGAAAAAGGACACCGGAGTCCAAAAGCGCATAAAACGAAAAAGAGCATTAAAACCCTACCGGACTGCGGCGAGACGTGACAAGGGTTTTGCTTTTTTTTTTCACTTCAACAAATCAGTATTATAGGAGATTTCAACTAATTCGTCTATTACCTCATCTATTTTACCATTGAGGCCTGGCAACCCAGACCAAATTAGGTCATCTAATTTATCATTGAGTCTGGTCATTTTATCTATCTAGACTTGTATAGTTTGGTAAAGTTTGTGCAAAATATATGCAGCTAGAACCCACTTGACCCCAATTGCAGTCACAGTGAGTGATGCACACATCTTATAGCCGACCTGCGAATAATACTACAAGTGAATCGAACGCCGGTGTCCTACCTCTTTGTCGAAACCTTCAGTTGGAAAGTTTTTTCATGAAGGCTGCTAAAGCTTTGTCCCGTCCCTGTTGCACTAACTCTTCTTTCGTTTCCTTATCTAATGAAATTATGCACTGTCCCCACTCGAATCTGTTGTTTCATTTCTTGGTATTTCTAGGCTTCAGCGAGTATTATCCCAAACTCGGTATCCGAAATCTTAAAGTCAATTAGCGCTGTACAGACGTGGTCTGTGGTGGTATTAAGCTGACTCTCAGCCAGTAAGCGAATTTCATTGCGTTTCTTACTCTTGAGGGACAAGCGCCGCCTTAAAAACTTTCTCACCCCACTGAGAATGCCGCAGACTAATGACACCCTTTTTCATACCTATAGATATAGGAGCAGCAATTATCGTGGACAACGCGCCAACTCCGGTGACGCCCAGGACCATACTTACCGTGAGTAGCAAGATATCAATACCATCAACTGCGTTGACTGGCCGATGCGGTTTAAACTTATTCTTAACAGTTTCAACATAACGCCATGATCTAGATTTATGAAGTTCACCCGAAGTTCATTTGTGCCGCAGAGGCCTGGACATTGTCTAACGTCGTCTCAACCTGATCAGCTCTCGGAAGCATTTCTACAACAATAGTTACGCTTTCACCGTCATGTTCTTACAGCCACCCGACCTTCAAGCCTGGAAGGATGTGGAAGGGCTTGGAAACTGGATTATTACCCAATATAATATCCAGAATGATAATGGAATACGGGGGTACCGCGTCAAATGTTCGCCAAGAGTGGATAAAAGGTCATTTCGAGCAGGGTGACCTGGTACCGACGTTCTTGACTGTCCAGACATTATGGGAGGAGGACACTGCTCCCCTATTGAACATCGCTCAGTGTGACAAATATATTCAGAAATGTGTTTGATAAGGCGTTTTCATTCAGTAGGAAGGTAACCAGTTACCATGTCCTAGGGGTTTAATCGAGTAAAGTGATCGAGGAGCCGAGTGATAGATATCAGCCTGAACTACTCGCAGGTTGCTTTCGACGTAACTTTCCAATAGGTGCTTGAACGCTACACCTTACCAAAAATCAACAGCGACGCACTGGTCCAGAAATGGCACACGCAACCGTTGGCCTGGTGGAAGAACCAACTAAATTTCGCCGTATCGTGCACCACGGTTGGTTGTGGGGAGTCAGAGGAATATCACATTATAGCTCAAACTACAAAACTAAGCACCTCTGTATTTCGATTTCGACATGTACTACCAAAGGCGCCGTATTCTGGAAGAGATTAAGATACCACTTCCACAAGACGATGCATGAAATCCGACCGGCAACCCCTACCACCGGAGGGCATACGAGCGAATTTCGGACGAGTTTCGGGTCCCCCCCTACACAGATTGGCGGCCAAAAAAAGTGGAAACCACGGGTTAGGCGTGGCTTATTATTATGTCACGAGGATACATGAAATCGCACTACGACTACTATCCTAGGGGAATGTCATTCCAGCGAACACCAGAAAAGTTCCACATCGATTTCAGCTCGCAAGGCGGAGAGGCCAATCAAGCATGGGCCACCTTCATCCTCGACAAATCTGAAGGGTGTACCCACGCAGGGGTGGAACGCATGAACGATGCCATTCTGAATTATGTTTGGGCAATCCTCGGAGCACAGCCACACACCCGCAGCAGTACCTTGCGCACGGTAGGCAGAAGCAGTTTGTAGCTAATGTTGATGAAGCCATAGCAAGACCTCTTGATCTGCAGTCGGCCTTATGGCGGTACCAGAACGTCGTGAGGTACACCCGCTCCAAGGTGGATTATGCGTTTAGCGTGGGTGTGCACATGGCACCACGAATCGGAAAAATCAGTGGCTATAACAACGAGTTCGTCATCGCCACAGCAGACCAGAAACGCGGGGTTAATGGAGACGTAAACTTGATAGTTCACGCGCCTTCGACTGGGGAGACAAGCATTATAAAGTAGTAGCCATCTGCAGCAGCCTTGTGGACTCCAGCACCGACTTCAAGCGCAGCGCCGACTCCAACCACAGTACCCGTGCCGAGTAGTGAAGAATTCACCGAGAGTGGACAATGAGGAAAAACTGGTGTTAGTAATACTTAGCGTCGCCCATGGGCCTTCACTGATCTGGTTACGCTAGATGTGGCCGAACAGTCGCGTAAATGATTTCAAGAATGGCGACAACCAGAGGCCAAGTATTTTAGGCAATCCAACTCTCGGTTTTGCCTAATGTGCTGAGGAGCCAAGAGGCCTTATAATACCTGGGAGAGCGGTTGCGGTTTTGCAGGCGAGCTTAGCTAGAAGCCTGCCCAGGGCCCGCAGGTGCTTTTTTTACTCACTCCTTAACGCCGCCCGTTGGTGGGGTTGGTGGGAATTTTGCCGCGCTACCGGTTAGCGCAAGCACCAGGGTCGACGCGATAGAACCCAACACAGTTAGGCTGCTGGCTATGGTAACCCCCTCTTGGCAGAGTTCGAAGTTCGAAGGCGTTCGGCAAGAGTTATGTCCTCATGAAGAACGTGGCTGATCGTTTCTCTGATCCGAAAGCTGCATGGCTCGCAGAGGCAGCCTCGACAATGCGGTGCCTGGAGATATCATCGCTAGCCCCATCAGATTGTCTTTCTTTCAAAGGAATTTACTCGATCAGTGCAGTTATTCTACCAAGGTTGTTTGTGTGCTTCCCTCTGAAGGCCTGCAGTGTCTTATTCAGCCCCAGCAAATCACGGAGGGGCAGTGGGGGATCACCATATGTGCTGAGAGCCCTGCCTGTCTGAGATTTAGTCAACGTGATTTCGATGATTGCGACAGATTTAGATGTTTCCTGTACCGCTTGTTCCACATTCTCGGTAGCCGCGGCTTCACCTAGGTCATCCTTAGCTTTCTGAAGAGCTGTCACGACTTTTGGTGGCAGCTTCTCCCGCTTCCAGTCAACAAACCCAAGTTTATCTCGGATGAAACCCACCCCAAAGCGCTTCTCTAGTGTGGATAGCGCGAGTGGCTTGCCTGTGCTTTTGTTGATAATGTCAAAGTTGGGATAAGCCACAAGGTGTGGTGGCTTATCGACCGGCTCGAAATCAGAATAATGTCTCTTCGCAGCGAGGGTCACCCCGTATTGTTCCTCAGTGGCATTATATTAGCCGTCTACGGCTGTCTGTGTGACGGCTGTCTATTGTGTGTTTTCCTCTCTTTGCCTGCCATACGGCTGGTCCACTCTTGAAAAAAACCAGGTTTCTACAGAGAGAGAGAATGCCCAGTACCGGGGAATCGACACTTCGGCCGGTCGAAATGCTACCAAAATTCGCCTTGGTGTAGTGGATGGCGCACACAATGCCACTCACACTGCTTTCCCAGACGCCTATGGCAACCGCTACTACCCCTCGACTTTGAGCTGCTGGAGAGTCATATGCCATTCTAGCAGTTGGCCCTTGGGGAGAGGCTCGAATACGAACTAAGTTTCAGCAATTAAGGGCCATAATCCGGGTCACGGGGGAAGCTGCCGCCCTGGCAGCAACCAGTTACACCATCGAAGACATCAGCGAAGAGTACGATATGGTCACCCAGCCAGAGCTGGCCCGCATGATCCGTAACCAGTACTCCGGCCGCATGGCAATATTGCACGACCGCGTGCTCCGGCACCGCAATATCAATCGCCACAAGAGCGATACCCTGTGGAACATCAACCTCAACGTATCCGCCCGCAGTATGAAAGGCATCATAATGCTGTTCGAGGACCCAACCGCGACCATCCAACAGGACACCGAGGCTTTTTACAATCCCCAAAAAACCAAGGTGGAGGTGATAATCGAGGAGGTCTCAATCCAGATGTACAGCTAAGGCCTGCACGCCTACCAGCAATGGGATGAGGCAAGGAAGTTGTTTGCAACCGGCTGCAATCGCCATCCCGTGGTGGTGATGGTCGCAAAAGACCTAGCGCTGGCGGACGTTTCCCCTGGCGACTTCTTAGCCACCAAGTACGCACTATGGCTTGACCCCCGTTCCACGGACGACGACCAGCTAGCTACACGGCAGGGGGCGGTGCGTTGAGAACGCCAGTGAGGAGATGACTATTCAAATCACGAAAAAGGCAGAGGCGAAAGGTGATTTGAACGTATACCTCTACGTCGTCATGGACGCTCAGCTTCATGTCGAAGATGGCAGGTTTGTCAGCGCTGTCTACTGACAGGATGTTCCCAAAGAACCTCCATTCGGCTATCATCTGCGGAGGGACCGGATGTGGGAAAACAGTGCTCATTCTCGACCTATTGGAGGGGCCGTACAGTCATGTGTTTGAGCGAATCGCAAATCTGTGCCCCAGTGTGAAGTACAACGAAGCTTACCAAACGCGCTGCTGAGCCTGGAACGATCCCAACGTCTACGTTCTAAATCCAGGTGAGAGGTTGCATGACTACCTTAGAGCCCTCTACAAGTTGTTCCAAGGCAAGTCAACCCTATACATCATTGACGACTGCTCGGCTTCGAAGGCGCTGACCAAAAAGAAAGACATGCTCTCTGAGCTGGCCTTTTCCGGCCGCCATGCGAAGCAGTCTGTATGGGTGCTCACCGAGGAATATAACTCAGCCCTGAAGGACTTCCGCGAGCAGGTGCACTGGGTCCCCGTCTTCCACTGCAAAGATAGGGACTCGCTTCCGAGAATGCCTCCGAGAAAATGAGGTGATTCCAGCAAGAGAAGAATGTACCGCGGTGTGTAAGCACGTTGTAGATACAAAACACTCTGAGCTAACATTGAATACTGATTAACCGAATAAGTACATATCGTGCTGTAACACTGATAATCATATGTTAAGCACTGTTAATCAGATGTTAAGCACTGCTAATCAATTTTCTCTTAAACTTTGAACAATAGGATACTATACCACCATGAATTTCGATGAAGTTATCGACGATGTGCTAGATGATGTCCCATTAAGCCTGATGGAGGGGGATCCTGTTCCTTTTCCCAAGAGCCGGGCACAGAAGACACGGGTAGTGCCGCATGTCTGCAAAAATTAGAGAGGCTAGTCGCGCTTGCTGCTGGTGGACGGTGGAAAAAGTACCTGGGAAAAGACTTTACTCCCGAGAAAATAGACGGTATGGACGACGAAGCAATTGAAAGACTCTATAACTGTTATCAGATGCGGCTTGATGCGGCTGTTACAAAGACTCTCGATCTTCCCGCGGTGTCCATGTACTCGGGGTTGGCGGGATTGCTACTACCTATTCCTCCAGACAATCTACCAAAATTATTTGACGATCTGGAATCTGATCCATTTGTTTAACACGCGCTTATCAGTACCACATGCAAGCTGTACCACGGGGTCGATCTGGACATGCATGCCCTAGAACAGAAGATAACGATGGTGTCAGACAGCCAGACAGTAGCACCGGCGACGATGTGCGTTAAACATGGGCACCACTGATGGAAAGATGCTTGTTAATACGATTTATCACAGTGCTGTTGTCTGGTCTTGCCATTGGCTACCGCAAAATAGTAACTGGGGGTGCCACACCAAAATTTGATACCACCTCCCGTGAGGCAGGCCTGCTTATCACCGAAGTCGGTTTAGCTATGGCCACGAAAGACGTGCTTATTAAACAAGGAATTATTCCAGCAGATATTGTGAAGTAATGGTCTGAACAGAGATGATAGTTGGGAGCGGCCTCGTAAATGCACATGCCTTTCTCAGGTAGCAACTTCCTCTTCTCCGCTCTTCGAAGCTCGAATGTCGATGCGGAGCGAAAACACCATGATAAAGCTACAGAACAGCTCCAGGCTGGGCAAGCAGTGTGTTCTCAAAAAAGTACAAAGCGCGAGGACTGGATCAATGAAGAATTTTGTCGACAGGGGCACGCAGAGCGCACATTTCGCATTGTCCACGCCGTCATGCGCGAGTACGCTTAAGTCACGGAGAAAACTCTTAGCCCCACAGAGCCCGAACCGGTCCTAAGCGACTTCTATACACCAAAGCAGGGCCAAAAAGAACGCGCGATCGCCTTTATCCTCCTCGGGATGGGCTTAATTGCGCTGGTCTACTAAAAACTCGTCAAGTAATCCGGAAAGACTGTACTGGACTCTAGTAAGAGATCCTCGGCGCAATTACAGGCGCGACATGAGTAGCGAGGCTCAAGTTATTTTCCCATACCATTTGTATATATCGTTTTGATATCACATATGACGGGATTGACGGGATTCCCGGCCATCTGGCAGATGTATCAATCTTTCTCGCGCGAAATTTGCTCGAAACCTGGCAACAGGACGAAAACACCGCGAGTTATTTCGCAGCAGCAGTGCTGGCGGCAGCGGTGGGAGACTGCCAGGTTCCCTGACCCTGTGGCTTCCGCCTGGCGCAGATTGATCGAGCTGCTGGATCGCCTCGCCGATGGATAGCAAGGTACTCTATCAGCGCAGCCTATAAACTCGCCGAGTAATCCGAAAAGACTGTGCTGGACTCTAGTAAAACCTCCTCGTCGCAGTCGCAGGCACGACATGAGTATTGAGGCTCGAGTTATTTTTCCACTTGTGTATATCGCTTGGATATATATCACACATGCTGGGTTTGCCCCAAGAACTATTGGATGCTAGAGGTTGACTACTGTACGTGCCTGAACGGGATTCCCGGTCCTAGAGCCCATGTACTGACTCGTATAGCACAAAAGTCGCTCCATCTGTGGCGGCAGAACGAAAGACCCGTCGCGCGTTTTGCAGCACCGGGCGACCATCGATCAGTAAGCATGAGCCTGCGGCTTCCACCTGTTGGAGACTGATCAGTCTGCTGGAATACCTCGCAACCCTCCCCTATGGCCGTGGATGTGAGTTAGTAGAAGCAGGGCTACTGGAAAGGCATTGCCGCCATCAAGAAACTAGTTACGGCAGCCAAGGTCTCTAAAGCTACAGCTTGATATTGGTTGCAAAAACAAGCCATATGGCAGATTTTTCTGCCATCCCCACGACATATTGCACGGCCAAAATTTGATGTTGCTGCACTAAATGAGGTCCATCAAGCCGACCTGCTCTTTCTGCCACACGACAAGGTGGGCAAGCGCACCTGCAAGTATGACCTCACAGTGGTCGATGTCGCCAGCCGATTCAAAGCAGCTGAGCCTTTGGGCACAAAAGAATTTAAAGAGGTTGGAGATGCCCTGGGCCGTGTCTATAAACGGGGGCCTCTGAGGCCTAAACTGCTCCAGGTTGACCCAGGGCGAGAGTTCATGGGCACAGTCAACCAGTTGCTCGCGAAGCATGAGGTTTCTGTCAGGCGTGGGAGTATGGACGTTAACAGAGACCAAGGCGTCGTGGAACGCTTCAACCGGATCCTGGCCGAGCGACTATTCGGGCACCAGTATGCTCAAGAGATGCGGCTCATTTCTGGACGTTCTTCTGAGTGGGTGAGGCTGTAAGCCGCAGTGGTGGTGGCTTTGAATAGAGAAGTGACCCCATTCACTGGCAAGCGGCCTTCGAATGCCATCAAGGCAAAAACTTTGGCACAAAAGCCCTCCTCTACTGTTCCAGACCGTCCTGTTGGCCTTCATGAGCAAAAGGTCCCTTCTGCGGTTGGCGTTCGCTATCTGCACTAGCCCGGCTAGCTAGAGGTCGGTCGGCGTCGTGGGACTGATCCAGTGTAGTCCCTAGGTGTGTATCGGCTCGGACGCTCGGTAACTAAACCTGATGAGACTGTGTTGTACTATCTCCTAGATGGCCCGCAGTTGTAGGTTGTAGTACATCGTCGTACATCATGTGCTTCGAGATGCTGAGGGTGCTCATCCCCACACATACATGGCGGTTGAGGGTCAGACGCCTCTTGTGAACCTGAATCGATGCCAGATCGTCTTCAAAGACGTTGGGTCTTGCGAAGGCTGGACAGGCGATACGGTGCCTGGCTTTGTCTTCTTCGCTTGCTCGCACGAATTTGACATTTACTCGCTTGCGGAGGTTTTCCATGGTCTTTCTGAAGACAGAGTTGTTCATGAGCTTTTTGAGGTCACGAAATCACTCGTCGCCTTTTTCCGGACTTCGGTATTCATTCGGATGTAGGGCTCCATCCAGGGGCTTTGCTGGAAGCGGAAAGCATGAGGGATGTTTTTCAGGCACATACCCAGAGACAGGTAAAGTTGCAAGTTGCGGTAATGGAGCACATACCGTTCCTTATCGCGGGTGTTAGGGACCAGATTCTCAGCCTCTGTTGGCGCCACCCCAAGGTCAAGGAGATTGTGCTGGTACTCCGACAACCACTCTTTGGAAACCACCATGCGCTCCGGAGCTAACGGGTATGCATTATGCTGCTCATGGATCTCCTGTCGGTACTCTAGATCTACCTCGAATATATCGCCTTCGGGGCTGTCCGCCTTGTGATCTACGATATTTCCACCGTTCGGAAGTCGCACACGGGGAGCGGCCGATACATCGCCCAGCCGTAAAGGTTGTTGACATCGAGGTATTGGATATAGCTGTTAGTCTTCTTTGGGTCTTAGTCTTCCACCCTGGGGTTGTTGGCCCGGGCATAACGCTTTGAGACCACAGAGATACCCCCCGCAACCCCTTTTCAATGAAGACATGCTGGTCGTAGTCTCTTAACACTTCAAGCTCTATGCCTGTTTTCTTGAGGAGAGCATCCCAGGATGCCAGGGCTGCTATAATTATGCGCAGGGTCTAGGCCATCCTGCCGAAGGCAGGTCTTCCGAAAGGTCTCGAAGACATCTGCCAGCAGGAGTACGTCAGTGCTGTTGCAGAGGCTGTGATAATCCCCAAGAGTTTTGCAGTCGAAGGCCTTCCAGACCTTATAGACATAATCCTCATCGCTGATGTGTGTGTCCGAAAGCGTGCTGTGGAAATCTTCCTTAGTGGGCAGCTGAGGCTCATCAAAGCGTTGCCAGGAGTCCATGTACTCATATCGGTAAACACCCTTGTGCGTGAGCAGTTCACGCCTCTGCTGACTTGGTTCATAGCGCGCTGTGATCTGGAAAGCCATGGATTCGTTGGCTGCTAACAGCTTGTCGACAGATGTCAGAAAGAACTGGATAGTGTCCATGAAGCGGAGCTGCCCCACGGAGAATGAGATGTATTTCTCAGTGTTGTTGGGGACACAGGATATACGGCCCTCCACTTTGTAGATCGCCAACATCAGCAGATAAGAGTCATAGCCCCGCAGGTTGTGGAAGACTACTGGGATTGTGGTGGCCTTGGGGTTTCGCCTCCGCTTGAGGTTGCATGCAATGTGTACGGCACCCCGATATTTTCAGGTGATGTGGCGGTAGTCGCGGTCAGACTCCGGTTGCCCTGCAACTACAAGCGGCTTATCACAGACATTATATGTGGAAGCAGTGTTGTATACCTGCCAGTCCTCTCGGGTCATTACCAGGGCTTTTGGGTTGGCTATCGCCGTCTTGAACTTGCGCTCCTCTTCCTGCAGCGCTTGTAGGAAATGCACTGCTGCACTGGAGCCACGGTACTCAACTGGCGTCACTTCTCCGCACAAGAACATAGCAATAACTGCAAGTCTCATGTGCCTGTGTTCTCCCCGGTGTTGCTTTTTGTGGGGTCAAGCTCAGGCCCCTCGATTTTGGTTGTGAGAACCCCAATGTCTGCATAGCAATGTCTGGGAGTTGTTAGCGGTGGTTCTGAAAGGTTGGCTTGTTTTTACCCTCTTCCGGCATCTCTACCTTCACAGCAATCTGGCCATTACCCCCACACTCATTCTTGTGAGATCGAGAAGGTCTTCCCGGTAATATATATGGAGACATCACTCGCAGAAGTGCTTGTGCTCCAGGTACCTGCGCTCTGGGTGCTTGCTCTGGTCAAAGAGTAGGCGGTTGAGGTATTTGATCCAGGTGTATTTGCCGGTCTTCAAAGTTTAGGCCATCCTCAGTTGGGTATTTTGTGGGTCTGTGCACATGATCTTCAGTCGGGAACAAAGCAGACCGAAGAGCCCAACGGAGGCAGTGGTCATCCTTGTTTTTCACGTTTACTTTTTGTTCTTATAGCTGCTAGGAGTGGGATGTAGGAGCCTCCTCTCAGCGGCTGGTATCGGGCGATGTCCACCTATAGAGCTTCCACTCGATCGACGATCCATGCTGACCCTCTCTGCGTCCAGTTTTGAAGAGTCTCCAGGATGTGAGGGAAGGCTTTGTTCACCGCCTCTTCAACTTCACTCTTTTGCAGAAGGACTTCTTGCTTGTGCCCTCCAGGTACATCTAACTGCCACCCCCGGAGATAATTTCTGACCGCCCCTGTTGTCTTGTAGAATGCGAGGCTTCCCTCTTCTTTGGGAGGAAATAGATCCAGCATCTCCTGTATAGTTGTGAGAGCCTTCTGACGAACAGGGAGAGGGTCAAACTCCTCCAAGATGGCCTTCCTCTTCCGCTCCTTGTGTGTGCGAGGTGGGCGAAAAGATCGTGTTTTTCCGGAAAGTAGAGGCTTGAGTAAGCGCTGTTTTACTGCTTCGGAAATAGGCTCATCCATAATGTTTTCTACTACATTCTGCAGAGTCGGATTTTCTGGCATCTCTGATAACAGCTGCTCAATGTATTCATCCATAGTCGCCATGCTGCTGGATGGGTAAGTCAATGACACAAGAATGTCTAAATTGGAGTTCGAACTACATGAAGCTGATCCAGTACCAAACTGAACTGTCTTCTGGTTTTCTTTTCCAGGGCTATATGCTGGTGGCGAACTTTATCTCGCCCACAGGCCCGACAGACTTTTATTTCGTACTGAACCCCCTTCCCACAAGACCTACAGAGCGCAAGGATTTTGTTGTCTTTGCGAATTTTGGCTAGGTGGGATTTCCTGTGCTCTTGACAGCAGCTTTTCCCGCAGATCTCTAGCTCACCCACTTGCATGCATATTTGCTATGACTCTTCATGTTGCAGTCCAATCACCACAGGTATACACACAGCAACATATATCTCTAAAAGGGAGAGTAACTGGGCCGGCGAGGATGTCGAGCCGTCCTTAGGGCAGCTTACGATTTCTGATCCCGAATGCGGACCAGCCTGCATAAATAATTACTAATTTTTGTGTACGTAAACGGGCTCCGGCCTATATTCACAATTGCCAATTATCTATGTACGTGGATCCTTATGTGCTGCTTTAAGGCTGGGTAGGAACATGGGCAGGGGTTGGGGCGGGTCCTATCGAGAAGTGGTCCAGAACCCCCAATACTTATACTACTCCAGCTCATGCTAGCTTGAGAGGTAATGTTGTGTCATACATTAAGTGGCATTGTTGGGACAGAACTTTCAGTCCTACATTTACCTTTGAAACAGAGTACAGACCTTCTCTATACATTTCAAGGAATATAAATATAATGACTTCATTCTATGATATTGAGATTAGGCCTAAACATTAATTTGTCATGTGAATTTCTATTGTTAGATGAATATGTTTCTGAACAAACTATCGGGCTGACAGCTTTGGACATGTTTGTGATTGACAAACCAACAATTCTGACGGTAAGACTTACATAGATTTCTATTTGAAAATGCTGCATAACGGTTTACTGTTAAATTACAGAGCTTTTTGTTCTTTATTCTGAGAAATATGCACACACTTGTTAAAAGCAAAGATAACCATATACACGGTTGTGCATTAGCTCGCTGTTTGCATGGGTATGGTTTTATGTAATTCGTAATATATTATAAATTTTACCGATTAACTCAATGATATACACATATACCTGGGTATAAACATCATGTTGTCTTAGCTTGGGCAAATAATACTGTCCCAGTTTTCAACGATTTGGACGACAGCCCGTCGACTGTTTCATGAGGATGTGCATGAGGATCCTCAAAATTTTATTACCCAGAGCATTCTAGAAATTTCATGCATTTACCTACTTCATATTCAGTTGTATATGGCTTGTTTGATATATATATGCACTTGTGTGAGATTGCATACAAAATATTTATTTCATGCAGGGAAATTCTGTGCGTGCATTTGATGCGCGTTCGATTTAGCCATTTCTGCGACTAGTGTTTTCTTTTCCTTCCTCTTACATTTTCAAAGAGATTAGTGATACGTATAAGTCGATGAAGAACACATTTTTTGCACTGAGTATGCTCTGGGAACAGTGCTCTCTTTTTTCATTCCTGGGACGCTTAGCGGTAAGAAAATTATCCGGCATGTTTGAAGCAAAACATGTGAACTGAATGGAACTGCTCTAAATATTTCAAGGCTGTTCCTTTACATGTGGAAAAATTCAACCGTTGTTACAAAGTTATATTATTTGAATTCACATTGAATTTGACATTTATTATCACTAAAGATTTTACATATTTTATTGCCTGGTATATCTATAAGTTTTTCATTTTGATGAATGTCTCGAGTGTTAAGTTAACTACATGCACCTGATAGTGCAACAAATGGAAACACGGTGGTTCGGTAGTTAAAATGTCCGACTCGCGGGATCGGCACATCCGGGATCAAACACGGGTCGGATCATACAAAAAAATGGCACTTGTTGTTGCCTTGCTTGGCGCTCAGTATCGGGAGGTTAGAGCAAGAAAACTGGGCTGGTGGGCGCGGTGTCAGTATAATGTGACTGGGTGGGGTGTCATGTCTGGTATCTTCGGCATGTTGTTCCACTTTCGGCAGTACATTGGCGGCATGGATTCGCTGTTATCATATAAGAACACAGTATGTATACAGTGTAAGGATTCCTTGTCGTCATGTAACTCAAACATTGTTGAGTACGGCGTAAAACCTTAACATCGGTACATACAGGTGGTAACAGTATTTGTGGTCCGTAGATAGCCGGTGGGTTCTTGCCATACTGTGTCTGTAATCCTGAACATTTTCAGATGCTCACACTGATTTTCCTGTTTCTGTTGTTTCCCAGATTGCCGGAGCCTTCATCACGTACTTCATCGTCCTCATACAGTTCCAGCAGCCCACAGGCTATGTCGACAAACCGATGTCAATGTGCCATTGTACCCAATATCCTGTCAACAATACACTGATATAGGCCTGCAGATCGATGAAGAACATGATTGCATGTCAAATTCCTCACTAATGTGGAAGGCACAACTTGGAAAAGGCTGTCCGCAAATTTGCATTCCTTGATAGCGAGAGTGGTCCATAATTAGACTTATTGTGACGTGGGCAAGAATAAGTGAAAATAGTGAAGAAACAAAAAGCAAAATGTCAGGAAAAAAATATTAAACTTTATTTGTTTCCCTGAAGACAAACATTAAAGGATACATGAAATGTATCTCTAAAACAAAGATTACATTTACAAACCAAGTGAAGAAAGAAAATGTCAAAAAATTTTTCTTTAATTTTCATTTTTGTGGAATATTTTATACCTGTTAATTACTCCCCTATTTTCCGTAAATGGACAAGCACCTCCTCCTATTCGGTCGGCTATAGACGCCCCACTCCCCTCCCCCAGAGTGGTTTTAAGAGCTTTACGTCACCGTTGACCTCACCGCTGCAAGCAACTTAATTTTCGACATGATAGCTGGGGGAAAAATGAAGGTTGAGAATTTTTTGGTACTTGTAAATGTTATTACACATCGTAAAGTGCATATTAAGACAGAAAACAATGTTATTACACATCGTAAGCTGCATATTAAGACAGAAAACCAAACCTTTTCATGTATCCTTTAAATGGCATTCGTCAAGTACATTGACAGCTTTTGTACGGTTTTAGCATAAGCTAAAGCTTGTCACAAAAAATTGTATTACTATCAGCTATTTAAATATATGCATTTATTTGCTTGATGGGCGCTTAGAGCCGTACTCAAGAAAATTTCACATTTAGGACGGAGGCCAGCATTGTGGTGGAAGGAAACCGAGCAAGGCCCAGAGGAAACCCACTACAATGCATTGTATAAATATAGTAGTATGTAATTTTGTTGTGTATCTCTAAGTTATCGGGCTGGTTTATGATCTACAAGTATTTACGAACAAAATAAAACAAATTAGCAGAGACATCACAGATGACGTGTAGAGGTTGGCCTGTCACTTAAAAAGCACAAGATTTTCTACATTTACAGGGGCGCTGTGACTTGAATTCAGGCTGTCGAATGCTAGCTACACAGTAACTGGCCATTTAGTATTCCTGAATATGTATTTGAATCAGAACTATCAGGCTTTCTTGTTACTTTGCTTTTTACACAGGGAATTGTGTTCTATGCATGGTACATACCTTAATATACTGATTATTAATTACGCTCCGATAGCAGCGAGCTACATCGTATCATAATTGAGTGTAGCCGTCTTCGCTGTACCTGTGTATGGTTTGCTTCATGCTGGCTCAAAAATTTGGAATTCAAAAATCCTCGAACGACGTCCTGCAGGTCATATGTAGCGATTTCAGATTATTACTGTACTGGGCGAAAACTGAGATTAACCTGAGGAATTTTTATTTCAATAATGAGAGTTGTCTCAGTCCTTTTCAAAATTGAAACTTATTTATTTCTTTACTTATTTGATTGTGTTTTACGCCCTGCTCAAAAATATTTCACTTACACGACGGCGGCCAGCATCATATGGTTGGAGGAAACCGGGCAGACCCCGGGGTAAACCCACGAACATCCACACGTTGTTGCCGGACCTTCCCACAAACGAAAATTGAAAAGTACTGCTTAAGCTCAAACCTATGTACGGAAATAGCACCAAACGCTCAGACAGTAAGTCTAACCTAAATCCGACATAGCCTCGTGATTCTATGGCACAGTTTTTGCGGTCATCTACGTCTTAACGGTTCTCGGTATACGTTCACTTGTGCGTCTTAGTTTCGTCAATTAGCAGTCATTGTTTCTATTCGTCCACAGCCAAATTGTTTTATTGTGAGCCAAGCAAAAATAAACACAAATATAAATAAAACGAATGAAATTAAACTGCCAGTGATCACAGGCAATGTTAACTGAGTGACAGGAAATGGTGATGTGCATGTTATCATGCACGGCGATGGAGTTTCATTTCAAATGTTATAATAGATGTATTACCGTATTGTAAACATAGGTTTATAGTTACAGCGCCTGTGAAACTAACTGACTCGCTGCTCACATTAAACAAATCACATTTCAAAAGGGAACATTCATTACTTTCATATGAAATTGACGTTCACGCGTCATAGCCTAAGCCCGGACCACGCAATCAAATAGCAACGAATTTGGATAAATTGTTCAAGATGGATGCATCGATTCACACCTGCAGTTTGCTCGATACTGTCATTTTATTTTTCACTTTATTATGTGAAACCACATTTGCGAAAAGAAAAGAAGAATGATACTTTTTGAAAGCTTCAACATTCTGTTTTCATTTGAGTTAAGGTTTAACTAAATGTTGTCACTTCCTTGAATTTATTTGATTGATGTTCAAGGCCTTACTCTCTGTTCATCGTTTTGTGCAATGAAGTATGGTAATAAAAGAAATTAGTGGTAATGTAGGGTTGTTTATTTGTGAATTTACATAGGTAGTTATTAGCGTGTTACTTGGTAAGCATTGTGCCTATAAACATGAAGGTTTGGCTAAACCGTGCAAAACCTGAAGGAAGGCCACGATCATTCACAGGTTGTACCCGGGGAAAGCCACGACTTGGTGAACGGCTCCGGTATCACTGTCCTCTGCTAGCAGGCTAGACATTCAGCCACGGAAGGCCCTGCAGGGGAATTCAGTCTAATCGTAGCCTATATATTTCAGAGTATGGGGAAAATCTTCTGTACCGCTATCACATCTCAACATCAAGGCCTGCGTGTATGTAGGCTTAGGCGTATGTACACGTGAATTTGTGTGACGACAACATAGCACTTTGACTAGGCCTAATACTATAAACCAGTGACGCCCAATAAATAGCAATTAAAATCATTACATTATTTTTTCTTTTTCTAATTCTGCTTAAGCGATAGTGCTGAGGATAAAACCCCCACTGAGCTACATGTAAACTGACAAGAGGCCAGATTGTGTGTGACCATTTGCCATCAACCACTCCACGGCGCTGCTCGCGAGGACATTCTCTCTCTGCTGTAGCCTTTTCTTTTTATTTATTTACTTATTTGATTGGTGTTTTATGCCGTACTTAAGACTACTTTACTTATACTACGGCTGCCAACATTATGGTGGGAGGAAACCGGAGGGAGCCTGGGGGAAAGCCACGACCATTGGCAGACCTATTGCTGGCAGACCTTCCCACGTACATGCATCGTGCTATTAATTCACTATACTACCTATAGCTCCTGTATCCATACAATTCACATCTCAGTCGCCTCTTACATAATTTGTTAAGGGAAAGGAAATGTAATTTTGAAGTACCGATGAGGTTGAAATAAAAAACTTTATCTCAAAATACTTTCTTTTTTAGATATAATTTTCGCCCACGTAGTCACATATATGCCTACACTTAATTTCTTTGGGCCTGATAAACTAGATATTTTATGTCAGATTCGTTTTTCCACGCACAGGCGTGAATGAAAATCACAAGATTTTTTTTTTTAATTTAACATTAAATGTGAAAAGAAATTGTGGCGACATACATGTACGTCAATGTGGCCCATCGTGCTTTCAAGCCGACCTTAAATTACAATTCAAACAAAAAGTTGATAGCAGCAAACAACAGAATTAGAAAAAATTGAACGTATTGTCTCCAGTTCTTCATTTTTACACGGCCTATTCTAAATCCATGTCATTATTGAAAGGAAAATAACATGGCCTTGCATGTCCGTGTCGCTTTTTACGATGAATCTTTTCGCGGTTAGGAATTTGGTTACAGTTTCTCGCCTGTACGAGGGACCTTGACCTATGGGAGGCTGTCATTTTCTGTCATGTGTCTGCAACCTGCACAGTAAACATTCCTGTTGGGTTATAGCTACCGTTCCCTGTCAACAGAGCTGTTTCATAAATGAAGTCGTGGAAAAGGTGCTGAGAAAGATTACTTTCTGTCAAAGTAAGATGTCCATTTTATGATACTTTTTTTGCCAAGTAAACAGTGTTGGCCGGTTTGTTCCACTCGTGTACGTTGTTGTTGTTACACATGCATGATTATAACCTAATACGCAGGTTTCGAGTTACGTCGTTACGACAACACAGCAAGGTCACTTTATGAAATGACGTCGCCGTTTTAGGGCATGATAGGGTCCATTCCCTATCCTTTCACATGGCAGCTTATGTGTTCAGGAGAGGGCCTCTGTGGCTCAGTCGGTTAGCGCGCTAGCGCAACGCAGTGACCCAGAACCCTCCCACCAATGCGGTTGTTGTGAGTTCAGGTCCAGCTCATGCTGGCTTCTTCTCTGGCCATACGTGGGAAGGTCTGCCTGCAGCCTGTGAATGGTCGTGGGCTTTCCCAGGTTCTGCCCGTTTTCCTCCCATCCCATGTTAAATTGTGCAGATTGACCCTACCGTGCCGTACAACGGTGACGTAATGCCAAAAAAGCACATCACTTTGTTGTTGTAACATCCCGACTCAAACCCACATATTGTCAGTGTCACTTGACTGTTGCAGCACTTTGCTCAGGTTGTGGTAACAGATGTCATCATATTTTCACCGATGATTTTGGTGCCGTGCCATTTAAATCTAAAAAAGAAATGAAATAAAAACAACAAAACCGAAAACTGGACCTCAAAATGGCTGCTGTATCTAGGCCTATACAGTTTGAATCTGTTCTCTAACTCAGACTCATTTATCCATTGGCCTCAAAGGCTGCCTAAGTTAACCTACCTCTCATCAACAGCAGCATGCACGATTTGTTTTGGAAAAGTCTCTAACTGGTGCCATGTGCAGTTTGAATTTAAGCACAAATTAGACTTAATTGGCTTGAAGCAGCAGCGTTTCGTCATGACAAGTAAAGACTAATGGGGATTGAGTATTTAGCTGTTTGGTTTTACTTGAGCACCAAATTTACAATGGTTTAGAAGATATCCTGGGCACATGCTGTTGTTTTTGAGCCATAGATATTCTTCACCAGGCTTCAAAGCCTTGGATATATGACTCTGAGTTAGGACACACAGTCATATTATGTAAAACTTCTACTGTATCCAAGAAATCAGCTATGAACTTTTAATTGGGTAAGGGGTGTCAGTAAATAAAAGCCATCTGGAGTTATTTGGCTCCATTGTGGGTAATAATGGAGTAGATGTTGTATACTAACACACAAGCCAGCATGAGTGGAATTTGAACATGGGACATATGATTTGGTCTAGACTGAGTTTTGTTTGAAGTATTGGAGTGGATCTTTATTCCGCTGAAGAGGCCTAATAGCCGATCTAAGCTCTCATCTGGACATTTCAGCCAAACGTCAATACATGTAGGTATCAGCTCAAAACCATTACAGATCTCAACCTGGGTCCACTTTTGTAGACTTGTGGTGTGTGGTGGTATTGTGAACAAATCCTAAAGCTGGGTTGGATTTTCCCTGAAAGAAGAAGAGAGAGGCAAGAGGTAATATGGCATCAAGGGGTCAATCAGAGACGGCCAAACTGCGACAAAATCTGGAGGAGCAGTTGGACAGGTTAATGCAACAGTTATCAGATTTGGAGGAATGTAGGTGAGTTGATTGATGATGAAAACAAAGTACATGTAACTTAGGTTTCTGATGAAACCAATGTAACTGGGAGTTTTAAAGATAATGTTCTTTGAGAATGTTTCTATACTTCAGTTTTCCTCTCATTAATGTGTTGAAAAATAGTTGTCTTAAGGTGTTGGTCTTTGTTAATTAGCATTTAAATTGTTATAAACATGTTGGCCATTGATTTGATAATATTTTGGCTCAGATTAATATGCCTCAAATTGATATGACTTGACTTGTTAATTTAACATAAAGCATTAACATGTTGGTCTTCGTTAATGTGTTGAATTTATGCCTCGCATTAACTTCTTGTAGTAGCTCTTGCTGATCTGTTTCTTTTAACATGTAGGCCCTCATCAGCGTGTTAACATTTTGACCCTCATTAATGTTAACACTAAGATCCTCATTAATGTGGTAACATGGTGCCTGATGTAAATGTGTTAACACTGCTTGTTGTTTTACATTGCTGTACATGCTAATGTGTCCATGTCCTTCACAGAGAAGACTTGGATGATAATGAATATGAGGAAACTAAGGGAGACACAATGGAACAGCTGAAGGAGTTCAAAGAATCCCTAGATAAAATGATGGAGGGCAACCTTAGTCTGGTGGATGAGCTCAATGGAATGCAGTTGGTTTGTATTCTTTATTAACTAAAACCTCTCAGAATGTCATCTTAGTCGATGCATGCCATTTTACATACAACAAATCACATGAAATGTCAAAGGTCTTGCATCTTAAGTGAAAATGCCTTTAAGGCCAGTGGCTGAGATCTGTTGGTCACATCCATCAGACTTAAGTCTTCCTGCGCATTGCAACGCCGATACACACTCACATGAATAAGGTGATTCGTGCCTGGCAGGAGGAGAGCTGTTAAACTTGACCGACAATCTCTCTCCGACTGTGAAGATAATATGCCAGTGACAGGCGAGTCTGTGTCATTGAATCCATCTCCAGCTTTCACAGCTGCAACTTCATGTTAGAAGATTTGATACGTACTAGGTGAGTCCTGTGTGTCACAATTTTCAACTCCCTTTGCTCAGGTTTTCTTCATACTTCCAGCTGTCATGTGGAATTACTGTAAGAGGTTTGTTAGATACACCTTTTGAGTTTACTCCTAGATGTTTGATTTTTGAGTACATATACATCTTAAAAATCAGAAATAATCCTTAATGAAATTAAAGTAATTTAGTATTTGGTTTCAAGGTTTTTCTAGGTGAATCAAGGTATGCATTCTTCTTTGATGTGACCACTGAAATCAAAATCCTGCAGGGTTGTCTTCCAAACTGAGTATATATACATTGTGAAAACCAGCAATAATCATTAATGAAATTAAAGTAATTTGATACTTGATTTGAAGGTTTCCTTGATAAATCGATGGATGGATTCTGCCTAGCTGTGACCTTTCAAATCAAAATCCTGCAGGATTGTCCTGCAAGGTAACTGGAGAAACTGATCACTTGGAAGGCTGGCCTTGTTTGTATGTTGTTGTGGAAAACTGTTTTCTCCTCACAGTGTTGAAAAACAGCAGACTTTACACGTGTTCTCTTCTTGTTCTATTTTAGGCTATCCAAGCTGCCATAGGAGAAGCTTTTAAGACACCTGAGGTTATCCGTCTGTTTGCCAAAAAACAGCCTGGCCAGCTGCGTCAAAGACTGGCTGATGTAAGTGTGCAGTAATCATTCTTATAATCTCAAGACACTCAGGTGGGGTCATTCCAAAGACTTTAAAATGGTACTTGGTTACAGTCTCAGTTGGTGCTTGGCACTAAGAGGTTAGAGCAAGGAAACTGGACTGGTCTGCCTGGTGTCAGTACGATGTGACAGGGTGGGTGTCATTCCTGATGTCTTTGTCATGATGTTTTAGTGGCATCAGCACTTTGGCAGCTCTGCTAGAAAAAGACATAGTGTATATACATACTAAGGAGTCATCATCATCATCATGTGACTGAAAAATTGTTGAGTATGACACTAAACCCAAGCATACATACATACATATAATCTCAAACATAGCAAGTCCTTATTGCTGTTCAAAGTACCACAGATGAAGAAAAATATTCATTTTTCAAAGTTTTAAAAATGTGATTAATGTGAAATGTGTGCAGCACATGGCAGAAGTGTATATTGCAATATCTCCCTCTCCTCGACTCTTCTAAGGGCTTAACATTTGTCCACATGAACTTGAAAGGCTTTTTTACTATATGTAGATGGTTTGACTCAATCTCAGTGGAAGATCATTTGCTTACCACCAACTGATTCTCGCTGTACTAGAGGTCATGCCAAGAGGGGATGACTGGGGCCTCTTCAGTGGATAATTCAATTTCAGTTCAAATATATGTAACTCGTTTCTGCCAATAAGGTGCCAGAGCAAAATAGCTGTTGTGACCTATCAGATTATCCATCTGTAAAGAACAGACCACATTTCAAGAAAGTAAGCAATATCTAAAAGGCCATTTTGTGCTGATTCCAAATATGGTCTTCATTATTTTTTAGCTTTTTTTTAGCAGCGATTAAAGCGGAAATAATTGATCAAGGTGCTACGGTGGACTATTTGGACCACATTGAAAAAGCTGAAGCACATTGACGTCGCAGATTCTTTCTTGTTGCTAAACATGCTGCAACTGTTGTATTTCCACTTTCAATACAGACACAGGTGTTGCACTACATGTATATTCTTGTAGAGCATACACATACAGCAATCATTAGATGTTTACCAGCTAAATAAAACCTGTTCAAAAGTCCAGTGTAGCACCCCAATCTTTAATTCTGTTTTAATCACTGGAAAAAAATGCCAAAAAATAATGAAGACTGTGTTTGGAATCAGCACGAAATTTAGATGATGCATACCATACTTTGTTTAAATATGATGTGCTCTTTTAAGTGTGATGGCAGAATTGAGGTCCCATGCATATTATTGATTTAAAAACAAAGTATGATGTGCTGAGAGGTTTCATTGGATGACCATGTTTAGACTGGCCTGTGAGTAGGTCAAACTGTTTGTAGTAATAGAAGACAGCAAGGGATCATCCATAGCAAAATATGAGGACACCATGTCATTGTCAAGGTGTCAGCCATGTAACGTATGTATTAAGCTTGATTGACAGGGAAAACTGTGTGCAGCACATGTAGGGAATGATATTTTGCTGATCAGCCAAAATTAAGATCCAGCATTATAAACATAATTTATAATTTAAGGTGGGTGGCCGTGAAATTAATCTTCAAAGTTTGTGGTGTATCCTGGTTTAAACATGGCTACATAATCACCAGTGTGTCATTCAGCCATGATCATTCATTCAGTAATTCATTCAGTAAAAATTTAAGGCCCTATGTAATACAAAATGTCTCACCACAAATGCACCATGCAGAATGACAAACAACAGGCAAAGGGTTTTGCATTGTTTACCGATGCCTTTGGCTTGTGTTATTATTGTTGAGTTGTTAAATACCAATGGTACGCTTGCCTTTGCAGATAAAGAGAGACGCAAAAATAGGTAAACTCTCGGCAGAAGTGTCAACGCAACAGTCTGTGGAAATTTTGACTGCTTTGAAAAAATTAGGGGATCAGCTGACTGGGGAGGAAGAGGCTTTTCTGCAGAGTAATTCCAACACCAGTCTGAAGGAGTTTGAGAAAGTCTCTGGATCAATAGGTGAGGTTAAACTTCATTTTAATATTAAAAGGGTTTATTTGTTTATTTATTTATTTATTTGAATGGCGTTTTATGCTGTACTCAAGAATATTTCACTTACAATGCATCGGTCAGCATTATGTTTTATTTATTTATTTATTTGATTGTTGTTTTAGGCTGTAGTCAAGAATATTTCAATTATACGACGGTGGCCAGCATTATGGTGGGAGGAAACCGGGCAGAGCCCGGGGAAAACCCACGACCATCCGTAGGTTGCTGGCAGACCTACCCACGCACGGCCAGAGAGGAAGTCAGCATGAGTTGGACTTGAATTCACAGCGACTGCATTGGTGGCAGGCTTCGGGTCATTGCACTGCACTAGCACGCTAACCGACTGAGCCATAAAGGCCCCAAAAAGGTTTATCAAAGCTGCCAGAACAGGCATGGACATGTTAAGTACAATTGTTCATCTGCCTTGTAAATAAATGGTAGATCTGAGGCAAGTGACATCTGAGACTGTAACACATGTAGTTTTGGTGCTCAGCATAAGAGACATAGTATGAGTACTGGTCTGCCCAGTGTCAGTATAATGTGGCTGGGTGAAGTACTTGGCATAGTACTCCAGTTGAGCAGCACTATAAATACAGTGTTCGATGGCATTGCTACAAGGGAACACCTTCCTCATATTATGTAAATAATGTTGAAAGTGACTTTGAGTCTCAGTCACATAATTAAAGAAACAAACAAACAAACCATAATTGCTTCCATTGAAACACTGTTCAGATACTGCTGTTTCGCTGTTTTCCTTTGTGAGCATACATAGTGCGGATGCCAGTTTTGATTTTTTGAATCCCTTGCCCTCAGTGTTGTTGGGACCATGACAGTTAGCGGTCACCAGGGCTTGTAAGAAGATTTGTGTGGTTTTATGTTCACTTGTGTGTCTTCTGCCAATACAGCTTGCATGGCTATTACGTCAAATGTGGGAAAGTTTGTCAGTAAATTGCCGAAGGTCAGTAGTTTACACTGGGCACTCCATCACCCAAAAAACTGACTGCCATGTTGCAGTTACCATCAGTGAGCCACTAAATCTAACCTAGAACTGATTCAGAGTTGGATGGTCTAGGTCATGAGATAAAGTCTGCCAGGTATTTATCTAAGGATGGCTTCCACTTTGGCAGAGTCTGAATAACAGTGTGAGTTCAGAACAAGCTTTGGCTAGCAGGTCTTCATTTGTCATGTCAGATCTACCTAATTGACCTAAAAGTTGCTTATTTTTCCTGATTCGGAGAGTTTATTGATTTTAGAAAGTTGTCTTGAGGTTTGTTTGGAAGGATGGATGATACCATTCCAGAAAAATGTAAATTTTATCACCAGAAAAAATGTTTTATGACATATATTTGCCTCAAAAAAGGCACTTTTTTTTAGGAAATTTTAGGTCATTTACAGTACATATTAGTGCTGTTATGAATGGCGTTGCTTTTAGTGAAAGCCCTGCTTAACCAGGTGTATTATTGTAATATGATGGAACTAGTGCAGAAGGATGTGCTAAGTTAACAATAAGTTACATGCTACAACTGCAGCTGTTAGTAGTGAATTAGTAGTTAGTAGTGGTTTGTCCAAAAAAAAAGTCCCCAGTCTGAAGACAAAGGATGTAATTCTTCATGCAGTAGTTCAGAGGAGTTGACAAGGATGTGGTACTACCCTGTTTGTATCGAGGTAGAGCATCTCTTTTTATGTTTTCAGCATATATGCTTTCTGTGGTGAAAAACTATCATTTATGAAAGCACCATGGTAAATCCCTGTAAATATATCTCCATTCAAACCTGTTTGAGCCTAAAGAATTGTTTATTCGAATCCATCAGGCTGTCTTGCACATGGCTTGAAGTCATGATCAGGAAGTGGGTCAGGTGCCTTTTGAAGGTCCTTGGTTTACTCCAGGCACTACAGTTTACACCATGCTCTGCAGTTTACTCCAGGCACTACAGTTTACTCCAGGAGCTACAGTTTACTCCACCCTTGAACCTGACTGCTGTCATTTGAATGAAAAATTGAGCATTGCCTTCTAATGCTAATTAATAAATCAGTCATCCTTAATTGAACAAACAGGAGATGATGCAAGCATTTGTTTTTGTTCTTGCAGGTTCTGGTGATAAACTTCTGGAAGTGGCTGGGTCACAGGTCCAAGAAGCCAGCAAATAGGCACTGTTGTTGTAAAACGCACATATTGAGCTCCACTGGTCGAAGACCAGAAGATGTTACATGTATGTATTAGCAAGTCAGTCTGTCTGTCTCTATGTCTGTCCGGCATCTATTAACTTTTCCTTCAAAACGCTACTCCTACAGTTTTTGTTCGATTTCAACAAAAAAACTTGGGTCAATTGTTGACAACATCAAGATACATAATTCACAGTATTGATTTTCCATTTTGATGATCGGTGGCTGTCTCTCTGTCTGTTTATACAGAATATGATAACATTTTCAGAACGCTACTTCTACATTTTTTGGTCAATTTCCATGAAACTAAACTCCAGTGTGGACAACATCGAGATACATAATTCATAGTATTGATTTTGTATTTTGATGATTGGTTGTGTGTCTGTTTATCCAGTATATGTTAACATACATGTATCTTTCAGTACGCTACTCCTCCTACAGCTTTTGTACAATTTCAGTGAAACTTCCTTGAAGTTAGACTCCATCGAGATACCGGTACATATTTCGTAGTGTTGATTTTCCATTTCAATAATTGCTTATGTCTGTTTATCCAGTGAATGTTAACGTACATGTATCTTCCAAAACACCACTTTACCTACATTTCTTGACTGATTTCAGTTTTCCAATATGACGAGCGATTGTCTGTCTGTTCATCCAGCATATGGTAACATTTCTTTCAAAATGCCTCTCGTTACTGTTACATTTCTTGTCCAGTTTCAACAAGATTCTGTAAAAGTGATTCAAGATACGTATTTTGTAGGATTGATATTTAATTTTGATTGTCCATTGCACATACATAAGACTCTGGTTAAGGCTGCAGTGGCCCGTGGTAATTGTTTCCATACTGCATTTCTTTGGTAATTTTTTTGGCAGTCACTACATAAACAGAAAAAGAAGAAGTGAGAGTCTTCTCCAGTGTCATTGACTTTCCTTACCTCTCTTGAGTTATCAACAGTTTCTCCTGTTATTCACTAAACTAAATTAAATTGAAAAATGGACTTAGAAACATAATCTGTGCTATTTTGTTCTGACAAAAAAAATATTAAGATAAAATGATTGCCTTTTCAGTAGTATAGAAAGATTTATGAGCAACAATTACATGTGTGGTCCCTTTTCCACTTTAATAGGAGATATTATCATTATTGTGTGCACATTTTCTGAAGGTTGTATGTATGTGTGAAAATCGATACCTGAAGCCTCACTATTATCCCAATCAGATATGCATTCACATTTAAATCCTGGGGTGTTATGCCTTGGATACAATATTTGTCTCAGATTGGTGCCATCATCGATAAGGCTTCGTTTGATTGCAAATATAACCTGGCTACATCATATGGTCATTTCACTGAACGACTGACACACTGCACACATATTGTGGTGACATGTTCACTTGAAATGGAAGATAAAGAGTAATGACTGTATGTCACCTAAAGTTTAGTATGTAAACATGCACTTACAGAGGTACATAATGCCTCATAATGATACTTTTGAAAGCAAACCTTAAGTTTTTATGCTGAGAAATTAATCAAACTTCACAAAAAACTGGACTGAATGAATCAGTCAGAATAGCCAAATGTGTCACTCAGAAAGTGCTGAACTTAAGATGAAGTGCAGTAATAGAACACCTAAATGTGGGATTCCTCCCATGATAATGCTGGCCCTCGTCATAGAAATGAAATATTCCAGATTACTTCTTTTTTGATTGTCACTATTGGTGTTCATCATTGTGGATAATGTGTCCTGTACACATGTAAATGTGATATGTACAAGAAAGATATATTTTATTGTGTACATGTTTGTATATATATTCTGATAATGACCTGACTATTAATGATTGTACTTGTATATCTTAGCACTAAGCTACCGTTGTGCTGATCAGTAACTTGAGTTCCAAAGATTAGTTGTGTTTTGGGTTTACCCCTTTACCTTTTTGTCGCTGGAAAAGATTAATGGTATTTTGATAGAATCATTTATAGCACATGTTATTTTAAGTTTATTTCCTTCCTACTTACTCTAATGTGCTCAAGATGGTCAACCCCAGAGTAATATCAAAATCAGCTTAAGCAAAATTCTCGTCCGTACGTTTGTCTTTAGCTGAAGAAGGACATTTCATTTTCTTCTATCCATAAACTTGACTGCTGTCATGTAAGTGAAAATCCTGGAGTATGGTGGTAAACACCAGTGAATTATATAGACAAATAGATTCGAATTATGTTTACATAACCATACCTATCATTGGGTAGTGCTGACATTATATTTGGCAGGTGTAAATATATATACATATAAATGTATTACTAGCATTATTTTTTTTTTACTATTTAATAGTTTTGAGCTTTATTAAGGCGATAAACACATATTTTACATGTCCAAAATGTGCTCTTCAGAGTTATTTATATAACCATAATATGTATAAATTATGTCACAGAGGAAAATCAAGGGTTACTACATGGATTTTTGTTATTATTGAAGCAGTTGTTCTTGCTTATCAGAAATGTAACTGTCATTATTAATTGCATGTATGAACTATGTACATGTTTGTACATAGGAGTATTGTTTTTCCTTTTTTTTCTTTTTTTTTTTCTCTTTTTCTCGTTGACGTCCATTTGTATAGACGAGTAGAGTAGATATATGTTTAATACAATTGTCTTCCATCGAATGATTCCATGCTGTTGTCCATGCTTTCTGTTTCTAGTATAGGTTGCTTTACATGTTCATTGTAATTATTCCATTGATGCCCGAATAATTCCCAGAATAATGTGTTAACGTAAAAAAGCCCTTAGCTTTCCTGTACTGAAGACATGGAGAAGTGTAAGTATATTTTAACAGCAGTGGCGTATCCATAAAGGTATAGTGGGTACGCCACGTGATGGACAACGCTTGAAAGGGGAGGCGCCGGTGAGCAGTTATAATCCTTCATGTTAATTAAAAGATGAACGGGCTTGTTTTCTATTTTGAACTGATGTGCAGTTGTCGAAAGAAAGATTTCAGTGCTTGCCTTAGGCACTGTTTTCCGTTGATACCCATATATTTAGCGGACACACGGAATGTCACATCAAAATGACCTGTCTGCATTCTAGGTGTTTTGGTGTAAAATCTAGAAATCCTTTCATAAAACTGCTTGTCTTTCCACCCACAACTGTAGATTTCTATTTATGATGAAGTGAAACTTGGCACACAGTTTTACCCTGATAAGTATCAGATCAAGTTCCAGTTTAATGTTCTTCTCTTCATGTTTAGATTTATGTTCAGAACATATAATATGAACTGAAACGTAGTGTACACTTGGATAAGTTGTACACCTTGTTGGAATTTCGTGTTTTGTTTTTTCTTTTCTGTTTTTTTTTTCTTTTTTTTTGTTGTTGTTTTTTTTTGGGGGGGGGTGTTTGTTTGTTTGTTAGTTTTTTGTCACAACTGTTGTGTTCTTTGCCAGTGAAACTGACTGCCATTTTGTAAGTGAAAAATTTGTGTCTATGGCGTTCAGGAACAATCAAGTAAATAAAAATGCATCAAAAGCTTGTTAAATGTGCTTGCATTGACCAAATAATTCTGGAGCCAAATTACCCACACATCTATAATATGTATGTCATGGATTAACTATTCAACACTTGCCGTCTAAATTTTGTTGAAGACCAGTTGTGTTCCATCACAGGTCGGTGGTTTACGCCGGGAACTCCTCCACCCCAAAAAGTTACCATCAACGTATTATAAATGAAAAAACCGCCAACACTAGACCTTTTTTTTTTTTTTTGGTTAATACTTTATGAGTATTATTTCAAAAAATTGACCCTCGTTACCTCAGTTTAATAAAGCCTATGTCTTTCTCTGTCTCCAGTCGATTAGCACTTGAAAAAGGAGATCTCTGAATTCAGCTTCCGTTGTTCCGTTGTAACGTTCAACTGGCACTTTGTGTCAGAGACGGTATAGTGGGTTTCTCCAGCTCAATCGATAAACTTGACCACTGTCGCTTAAATACATGTAATTTTCAGTTAAATAGCCTTGAGTGCGCCATTTAATCGCAGTGAGATAAACAACATTCAGAATTTCTGGTTAAATATGACCAGAATTTCGTATCTTATCTCGAAATAAAGAAATTCAAACAGCTTTTCCCAACGTGACTGAAAAGTAATAATTTCGTAGCTCAGTTTCTCATGCAGTATGCAGAATGCAGTCTGTCATTTTTGTAATTGCGTTCTTCTACAATATTTTTGTCCGAAATGCATGCTTCCATGGGCCCTGTCAGTGTAAGCCTTGTGCGTTTATATATATATGGTGGTGAAGAAAATTGGATTATGAAATATACCATGGCCCTTGGACACATATACATGTATGCCTACTATCCTGACCGCCGACGAATTCGGCATGACAAAAAATCACTCTCTGGGCTAGCATACTCTCTGAAACTAGTGTGTGCGAGTGGTACATGTACACATTGTGGGGAAAATGCACATCCACAAGTTTGTGTAATTTATGTAAGACATCTACAACGACGAGTTAGTGTAATTTATGTAAGACATCTACAACGACGTGTATATCAGTGATGCACAATTTGTGTACCATTAATATACATGCATTGTGGATGTGAAAATTTGTTTTACAGAGTAATAACATACATTATAAGGTATGGTTATATGGAAAACTGTAGGCCTGTTATGACTAGACGTAAAGAACGAAATAATCAAGCGTAATAATGACATCATTCCTGAAACTTCTGCTTCACCATGCATCTAGTCAACGCATCACACTGATTGGTGGAATCCACCGAAAGCCAACGTTAACAAGACTGAATCATATACACTCTGAAAACAGAAGTGTTAAAATGATGTTGAATGATGTAAAATATGATTGTCAACCGCGTTTAAACTCTTCTGTTTAAGGAGTTGTTTTATTCACCACAACACAACATGGCATATCTTCAGAGTGTAAATAGGCTAGGCTACAGATGCGTAATTTATCATTACTTGGTACTTTTTGCCGACAAAAACTGAACATACCTTATAAAGAATGACGGCTGTATATGGAAAATCACGCTTCCTAGGCCTCAACTGCGCGCGTGGTAGTGTTGGTTGACCTCTTCCATATACTGGCATTAAACCACTTGCGAAATCTGGAACATTGGTGGTACCAGTATCGCTAACACTGTTTAATAGGCATTAGAAATTACTGTATAATTTTAGGTCTATTTGCCCAACTTTTGGCGATTTACGACCTGCGAGTTAAGCATTAACGCGACCAGTCGAAATAAACACCCCGCCACTTGTTACGGGTAACTGACAAATTACTGTAAAGGTCGACCGCTTTTTTATCTTCGCCCTTAAGCTTAATATATAGCCTCTATCCGAATCACCTGTTCACATAATTGTCACCCTGGTATGTAATTCACCTTATCTATTCGTCAATTTTCTAATGTCAAAATGCCATTCGACAAAAGGCGATATTTAAAACGACCTTCTGACAACGATGAAGAGCAGAAGGCAATGGAGTCTCCCTCAATGGAAGTGGGGTGGGGGGGCTGATTCCGGAAGAAATAACGACCCAGAGTGGCATGTTGAACCTTAGAATAACTGTCTTGCTGTACCGTTCCCTCACGTTCGTTGACCCCTTGCACACAACCTCAATTGGTCTATGATATAGGAAAAGTTTTGTCAAATGGGCATAAAACGTATATAGACAACGCATACTTCACAAGCAAGGTTTCGGAAACGCTCGACAATGAGCAGTACAAACTACTGACGCAACACTTCCAACCGCAATCGCGTTATGAATTTCCAGTCACTAAACAGCACGGGTGTAACAGATGACGAGTCAGAAAAATGGCGTCGCGGGATTGATTTTGTGCCATGCCCTTAAACGTACACAGATCGATCGCAACTCTCACATTCTAACTTTATCTCTTACATCTAGTTGCTCAGAAAGTAACATCCACCATATGTGCTATAGCATCCATGAAATGGCATCCATGCCATTTTCACTAATTATACTCCTAAACGAGAAAGCCTATTAGAAATGGTCGCCAAGAAAAGGGTTTTAACCCTGGACAGCTCTGTTATCTCTCTCAAAACGCCTTTATTTGTATTTGAACAGTTCTATAAAGTATCAGATCTAGAAAACTAAAGCAACCTGGATATGATCTATGACAGGATCAAAACTGTTACTTCAGGAGGAGCAGCTTAATTGGGTTACTAACTTTACATTTCTTGTAATCACTATGTCAATAATAAAACTGCACGAAATTTGGAAAATTAATTACTTAGTTAGATTTACTTAAAAAAGAACTACACAAATGGAAACATCGGAACTTGACGTTGCTATTTAAAATTACCGTCATAAAATCTTTTCCAAATTTTTACATTACCTAACCCTCCAAATGAAATAATTAGAGATAAACAAAACTTCACATGAATTTATATGGAATGGTAAAAAAGACAGAATTAAGCGCGTTATTTTCACAACAGTTTATAGGGACAGTGGATTGAGAATGCTTGATTGAGGATTTCTGACGAACTGTAAATCGAGTAATATAGAAGCATCATACATAAACTCAGAGCATTGTTTGTGCGAGGCAGGAGGCGAAAATATAAAGCACAAGATACAACAAAGTCCGAACTTATTCTGGAGACATACCTTACAAGCTTAGTATGAAATGACAGAAAAACTCATTCTTGAAAGCGCATGAGATATTTAAGGAGAGCCGTTGTAGCATAGTACAAACCTGAAACAAACAATTGGTTTAAAAGAAACATAAAATTTATACGAGATGCAATAGATGGTGACGAGAATTTTATTGACCTGATGCAATTGAAAGGTAAATATAACATTAAAGACAAATTTTTACATTATGAACTTGTAGAGAGGGCAAGTCCCACAAGGTTGGAGAGCCATGCTTGGAAGAAATGGAATATCATCAGGACTACATTGTCCAAGACCGGAGGCTCAACACAACGCACTTTTGAAATCTAAAAAAGGATATGAAATCTTTTTTATGATACTCTTAATAGTGTAACACTACCCTTGAAAACTTTAGAAAATTTGCCATCTATAATAGATGGAAAAATGTACTTTAAATTCAAAACAATGATTTCCCTCTTGACATATGTGTCAGCAATATAGCCTGTTCTAAAGAGAGCAAATTAAGAGATTTTTAGTAGAGAATTATTAATAGAACTTACTCCTTCACACCATACATAAAAGAGCAGATAACACTCTGCTCGAATTGCAAAAACGAAACCGAAACTATTGAGCATCTCCTGTTATTTTGTCCAGGGTTCAAAGCATTGAAGCGATGAGGCTATAGAATTGTCGAATTGTTGCACCATCTTAGGGTTGATAAGATAGGAACGTCTACTAAATACGCTTACCACACTATCTACGAAACTGATAAAAGCAGAAAAGTACAATGGTTTTCTGTCTAAACTGCTGTAAGTCGCCTGTATTTTCTTCGTGCTCAAATTTATTTTCCTTTATGAGTGGTATCAGAAATGAGTTAATGTATTTATTGGTGTTTATTCACTTGTGTATGTGTGTATATCTACCAACACTAATCAAGAGTGCAATGTGTAGTACAGTGTATCAGTTTTTAAATCGTACTGCATATTGTATTGGGGTGTACATTGTATTATATACTGAGCTGTATATTTGTATATATTTCTTGCAATAGGAAAAAAGAGGAAAGGGCGGAACATTTGGGTACCGGTACTAGGACGGTGAATGTGTAAGACATGGTAACTGATAAGCAAGTGGCAAGGCTTATGAGCACATTTATCTTGCTTTTCCTTTCCTAGCAGAGTGCTTTGAAATTATAAACTCATGAAATTATGAACTCACCTAAATCTAGACGAATTCAAAAAGGAGTTCACCTTAGGATGTGACAGTGGTTCGAAAGCCTACCACGCGCTTAAGTCAATTTCAGACTTTGGTTTCATTGTTGGCTTGGTCTGTTTGTATTCTTTGCTGCGTCCGGTCCACAGGTTCACTTAACACCTTCAGGGGAAAAGCGTTGACATCGTTGATGCATACCTCCGCATTAATGAAACTAAAGTCAACTTGAAGGCGGTGACACAAGACACTGACATTGAGTTTCACAGTATTTACGCTCAAGCTGTGAGACTTGCAGACAAACTTGGAGTAACGCTTTCAATACCCCGCATTTCCAAACGTTAGGTGAATCTGAAAACTCAACCCGCTGCTATACCCCATGGCGCGAATGGAAGCGAAGTTTGAACCAATGTCCCAGGTAGCAGCACAATTGTTGTACTTCACACCATCTTTATTTTGTGACTATGTATGGCACCGAAACCCACACAGTTATAAAGAATCTACTGAGATGTATGCAGACGATCTGCCAAATCCTAATGTTGTGGATATAGAACTTCTCTGTCGGAAAACCAAGTGGTTGAAAAACCTAATCAGCCTCATTCGTATGAAAAATCGATCCAACTTTGTGACAAGAACCAGTGTCCAAATTTATTTGTCCTCCTGTAGATAGCCTGCACATTAGGTGTCACTTAAGTACAATGCAAGTGCTCTTTTTCAACGATGCGGCGACTTCGGACGTGCTTGCGACTTCGGACGTGCTTGCGAGCTCCCATGCCTGAACTCAAAACGTCTGTCATCCCCGGCGCTTATGAGCATTCACTACGGTCACAATGTGGAATACCGCAAGGCAGTTGACTGTTTCTTGAACCTTCACTCACGCAAAATTCTAAGCGCAAAATGTTTACAGTTTGAGTAAAACTGTTGCAAAAGTGTCAGACCTTGTGGATACTGGCCGTCAAACCGTAAACAGGAGATTGCAGTTGTGAGCTTTCAGTTTGTACAAATCGACATTTTCTTCTTTTTTTTTTAAATTCTGGATGGAAAGGTATCATTTTTTTCTTCTGCATAGAAATGTGTATACCACTACTTAATAAAAATAACATTTCGTGTCTTTTGGTAACGTGGTGCAGCTGTTTGGATAAGCTCAACTTATGTGTCTCATCCGTAGCACAAAAACACTATGTTGCTGTTTCTCTTTAATTATTTATCCTGTATGTTATGATCATAATACTGCGTTAAAAAAACTTTCAACACAGCTGACATCGTGAAGGTTTACTACACTTATAGTTTACATCTGTTTAGAGCTCTTTTCTGGGGCAGATCCATGTGACACCAATACAAGGAGTACCATGAATTTATTTTTGTAATAAAAGTGAGGCAAAACGAGGCCTCTTTCATAAACCCTGGCGACGTCTATGTTAATCAGGAATAAGACAGTGGTTAACTACTACGTATTTTTTGAAAGTGTCAACTTCATAAAACTTTATAGAAAATATAACATGAACGCATTCCCCATCTCGATGCATTCACTGCCAAAATTTTAGCTACAACAAAATTAAAATTAAACTTTCTTCCACATTCATGTTTGTAGGCCTACTACTGTAATATACAAATGCTAAACAGTAGATTGAATATCCCGGCAACCCTGCAATTGTTCAAGAAACTGCTCTAGTTACCTCCCCTTGGATTGGTGATTTCAAATGAATTATTAGCCCATGACCTTGAGTTATAAACAATCTTGACGTCTGCATAACTCAGGTAAAAACGATGAAGAGGGCTGAATATTCTTTGGGCTTGCAGGTTCTGCTGTCTAAGTTGACCGAGCCAATTACACACACTTCCTGGAACACACTCTGGGAACAGTTTAATTATAGTATCTAGGTTCTCTACATGTCATCCTTATCACTGAACACTATATACATGATCGTTTGTCTTGCAGTCACTGCAGGACATAAGAGGCGCCAGTTCAGTACCCGTCTTGGGCAGGGAATTCAGTGGGGCCTTGCGCGGTGACAATAAGTGGTGGACAATGCAGTGACCATGTGCGCAATCGAAGACCACCTACTTTCCATGAATATGATGTGCATATATAGCTGTTCGTCATGTACACGCGGGAAAGTTTGTCAGCAACTTACCTTATACAGCCTTGTGCTTTACTCCCCGCGCACTTCCCCTTTTACATCCATAAAGCTAATCACCGTCCTGTGAGTAAAAGAAATATTGAGACAGACTTTCAACAAGAATATTTAAAAATAAATATAAATCGTCCACATAAGTACCAGCACATTGAATTCAACAATTTTCACGTACAGGATATGCATCAGCCATGCAGATATCATTTGTGAATTGGAAATTGATGATGGATTTTACACAACGCCATAACATAACATCTTTGAATTAACGGCCCGGGTCCTAAATAACAATACATCTACGAGGGTAGTTGTGTTTGATTATCGATATACTTGTGGCGTTGATAACTCGTGCACTGCATGTCACTTGCAATGCTATACAGTCCCTAAGCGATCATCTGCACTATATTTCTGATAACAGTCAACAGATCCTTCGCTTATACATAAAACCCGTCGTATTAGCTGGTGATACCATCTTCCTTAATTCGAGATACTGTTAAGGACATTCTCATTAACGATGGCCTCCCGATGTGGGTATCAGCTGTTCAGGGACCGAAAAAGTTTAGTCAGGCCTAACCTAATCTTCTCCTAAGATTTCAAATATTTGCATAGGGTTGAATTCCGTTTCAAAAATGTAAATATATGCCTATTTATTTATTTATTTATTTATTTATTTATTTACGTGATTGCTGTTACATGTAATACCATACTCAAGAATTTTTCACTAATACCACGGATGTTAGTTTTGTGGATGGAGAAAACCGAAGTTCCCGAAGTAAACCACTGACTTTTTGGCAAGTTAATTACTGACGAACTTGTCCCCGCGTGTACACCACATTCAATTTAGTGGAAAACAAGTACATGGAATTCCCTGAACGTAACACAACGTAGTCACACAAACGTCGCTGACCGCCTGTTGTTACCAGCCCTCCATGCACAAGAAGGAGAATCTACAAAATTAACATTGAGAGAAGGTACTCTTAGATTTGGTCGTCAGCAGTGTATATATATCTGGCGATGAATACTTCAATTTTGATCTGATTTTTATGGCAATCTGAAAATGTAAAGTGTGTCGATCTAAACGGATAATATCATGTGGATCTATTCGGCGTTGGACATTCGATAATAGAATGTCCAAAACAAGTAAACAACACTGGCAATGCCATTGAAAACTTTCAAAAGTACCGCTATTTTATATTTTCGGAATAGTTTTATTTCGAAAAAAACAAAATACATGCAGTTAAAAGCTTGTGGTCTACGCTGGGTTTTACCCGTCATACAGAAATGAAATTCTGATGAAATTCTCTAGGACTCCATTAGTGATATGTCTGTACTCATCACTTGTTACATCACAAAACCGTAACGTCCAAAGACACCTTATAGAATTCAAACATTAGAGAGCCGTACAGACTTCATTTTGTTCATTCCAAAGGGATATGGAGATATAATTATATGTATTCAGTCCAATACAAATCCGCCACTACAAGGAAAAGGGAAATACTCCTTTTTCGAAATGATGAAAAATCACTTCTGGGGAAAATTATGGGTTCTAAAAATTATAAGTGGATGGACAGATAGATACGTGCATAAACGTCGCCCAAAGCGAAGACTACATGTATAAAAATAAAATATACTTGTATATATACGTATCACCATACAATCAAATTAGACTCATATATCTGTAGCCTAGACCTGCGTACACGATAACAGGGCAAGAGAACTGGGTCAGTGCAAATTGTTGTAAAATTTTGGGTCACCTGCACTTTATATATCTATATACCATCACGTAATTTTTTATATGGCCCTTTCGTCTCTGCATGATGAAAGTATATAGGAATCATCCTGTTCAAATATAAACTGTAGGCCTACATAGAAAATTGAATAATATAAGGCAATGATATACCGATTTCCGGTTGACGACATATCCATTCTATTAATGGCAACATATGCCTGTAACAACGTGCACCCCTAAAGTTCGATTAAATTAAACTATGAGGTCTTATTTTGACAATCTCTGATATTTACTTTTAACTTAACAGAACTAGCATGCATGTACATCTGTGTTTACTCATGATTTGGCCTGAGCTCATACTATATACATGTATATACAATACGCCTACACATATATAACTACATGTGTTTTAACTTAGTCGTCTGAAGTGCCGGTCTCGTTAACTGTTAACGAAAGACCGACTGAAATATGACAAATGAGGTTGCGTGTTCGAATTCAGATATAGGCCCCAGATATGGCAGCGTGTAAAACATGCGGTTTTGCACTTAGTAAGAGTTTTGTCATGTATGCATGCATGCATGTACATTTGTATAGGCCTACATGTATACATAAGCACCTGGTGAAGGTCGGTTTCCTCCACCCATAAATGCCGTCATAAAATGGTAATACATAAAATAAATACAAAAAAATTAAATATTTAATTAATAATACCTGCAAATCAATGCATCATGCATGATCGTGTGAGTAGGCCTATTAGAACTGCATCAATATAAACGTGCGAGCTTTCAATGCAAATGTCTGCATGTGCAGGTGCTTATAGCATTAAGCGGCAGGGATGAGGCACGTGTGTTACACCGTATTATGTAATAATGCGCAAGTAATGTCATACCCACCGTGCAATGTAATGGTAATTTCCGTGTTATATAATATCGCCACGTAAAGTAGAGCCAGGCAGAAAACAAACGGCGGAAGTAATTGTAGCCAGGAGGCTGTCGGGGATAAGACCAAACTAATACTGATAACGATTGATGCGCACACACATTCGTTTCACTGTGCGAAAGCAACTTAGCGAAGGCCTGAGGATTTCGTCGGGCACTATCACGTGTTCTATTCGAAATAAGTATATGAGACACACTGAGAAAACTCTCAGACACTTCAATAAGCACAGAGTAACGCGTGTTTTTACCTTACACTGAAATTTTTATTACAATACCCGGGAACTATTTTTATTACATAACACGACAAATTTATTACATTACGCGGTGAGTGTTACATTATCCGTGCATTATTACATTACACGGTGTAACGCACTTGTTCATTTTGTCTGATGTAGGCCTACACCGTGGCTCTGACAATATATAATGCACAAATTAAATAAAAATGATACACTTGTTTTAATGATTTCATTAGTGATGGATACTGAATTTTTATTATTTCACGAATGACCGGTGTCTAACATCCGTACGTGGGAAGAACCACCTGCAACCTGTGCATCGTCGTGTTTCCCGCGTGCTCAGCTCTCCCACCACAATTCTGGCAGCCGTCGTATAAGTGAAATATTCTTCAGGACGTCGTAAAACTCACTCAAATAAATAAATTAATAAATAACGCCAATTTGAGGTATAGTGTGATTGCTATTCTGGTCATATTGAGTTTGTTGTTTGACGTATTTTAGGTATGTGCTTGTTGTTTGATGCCCGTCTAAGTACATGTCATTGTTGTTTAACGCCATTCTAGATATAATGTAGCTGTCTTGCGCATTCTGGGTATTATGCATGAGATTGTTGTTTGTTGCCATTCCAGGTATAATATTTATTAATTTGATTGGTGTTTTGCGCAGGAAAAATGAGCAACTTTGTCATGGACGAAAGTTAATGTCATTTAGGGTGCTTCAGGAGAAAAACAAAACAGAAACATTTTCCAGTGTCACAGGCATAGTGGGAACTATAAAAACTATAAAAAAAAAAAAAAACAATGCATATTGTACAGTTGGTTATTCTCTCCAGTCCATACGCCTGTAAACTTTATTCATCTATTCAGGGGAGAATACCATGCTGATTATTCATTTATTTATTCATTTGATTGGTGTTTTACGACGTGCTGAAGAATATTTCACTTATACAACGGCGGCCAGCATTATGGTGGAAGGAAACCCGGAAGTGGCCGGGGGAAACCCAGGACCTTCCGCAGGTGGCTGGCAGACCTTCCCACGTACGGCCGGAGAGGATCCAGGTATAATATGATTGTTGTTTAGACATCACTTTAGGTACAAACGTGATCGTTGTTTACCGCCATGCCGGGTATAATGTGGTCCTTGTATGACGCCATTCTAGGTACGATGTATCATTCTAGTTTAACGCCGTTCTAGAAAACTTTGACTCTGTACTCAGCATGTCAATATAAACTTCACTTCTCAACATTCTTTGTTGCATCGCTCTCATTTTCTTATTTCTTTTGTACTGGTATTGCGACTGGTTGAGGTATCACAATAAAACAATATCAGATACTTTGGTATGAAATGGTAAAAGAATCCATTCCTGGAAACATACACTCGCATACCAGCCGTCTACCACAATGGACTTTCAAGGTCAATATAAACAAAATACTAATTTCCAACCCAACGTTCGCGTCATAAGTACATCTCATGGCTGGATCGGGTGATTAAAGTATTGGCACTGTCAAGCCTTTAGCCGAGGAGGTCGCCAGGCTTCCAATCCAGCTCTCATTGCTTCGTTTCCGGCTTAAGTTAAGTTACGATGGAGGTGTATGAGGTACTAGTCGAAGGGCAATATATACGCTGTCTGTTCTCCTGTCTTGTATAGCCGTTCATTTTTTTTTTTCTTCCTGATCTCTTTTTCTGAATAAGAAAAATGTAGCAAATACTATGAAATATTTTTTCTTTTACTTTTTAGGAGCATTCCTCTTCTGGTTTTGATATCTGCCATCCCCAGTAAAAACCTTATTTTCACGTTTACACATAAGTACAGATGGTAGACATTCGTTCTGATATAGGAGTGACCGCCTCTCTCTAGCGATATTTGGGGCCTTCGTGGCAGAGTGGTTAGCGTGTTCCAGCTCATGCTGGCTTTATCTCCGGTCGTACACGTAGATGGATTACCCAACTTAGAGAAACGGATTAGTGATCTTTCGGAGGACAGATTACCGGACTTCCTGATTGAATGAATGAATGAATGCTTATTGCTTAACGCCATACTCAAGAATATTTCACTTACACGAAGGCGGTGTCTCCTTGGTGCAGGACGGATTTCCACCGTATCTTTTATCTGGTGCTGCCTCACCGAGACGACTTGCCGACGACACAAACAAGCCCCCTCACACAATCACATTATACTGACACCGGGCCAACCAGTCCACCCTCTATCCTCTTATTGCTGAGAGCCCAGCGAGGAAGCAGGATGTACCATTTTTCAAAGTCTCTGGTATGACCCGACCGAGGTTTGAACCCAGATCTCCTCGTCCGCACTTCCTGATTGAAGATCCCGTTTAGAAGTAGCCTCTAGAGGGTCACAATTTCAGGTAAAACTCACACAGTATTGTACTTGTGTCATTTTGTTTAGAAATCATTCTCAAACACAAAATGAGTGAAATATTCTTGAGTACGGTGTAAATCACCAATGATATTCATAAATCAAACACAGAATGCAATAATCTCGTAGCATTAACTTACAGGCTAAATTTATGTATTTACATAACACCCATTCCACAGTTCATGTATTTACAGATATGCTTACTATACGATATGCATACACTTGCAAGTACGTGTACGAAACAGGAGGCAGCAGTAGAATTAGCTGTATCTGTAACATGTACAATTTGAAGGCCACGTATATAAGTTCACAAAGTGGAAAATGTATTGATTTTCACACAATTTTGCACAGTTTAAACCTGTCTTATCTTTGAAAAGACAGTAAAAATTAGTCAAGCCAATTCGTGGCTTGCACTGTTGTACGTCATGTCCGAAAACTATGTTACAATGCATGAATACTCAGCCACGTGATTCTCACAAATGAAATTATACTCCTGTTGTTTCTTGATGGTCGTGTATTCTTTCAAAGGATCAATCTATTCAACAAGAAGTTTGTTTTGCCTTACAAATGTAGGTACAATTGGTCACTTTTTTCGCTGAAAGCCGTTGATTAATTTGTACACTCAAACTTATGGATCATATAATCCACGAAGAACGAAGAAAGAAACTCTGCAATGTCATTCAACATTATTTCGTCCTGTATATAAAAAATAATAATAAAGTAAAATAACCCACTTAGAAGCGACTTTATGAAATGTACATTTAAGATTTACATTCTAAAGAACATACAAGTACACAAATACAGTTGTAATGTTCCAACTCAAAAACAAAAAAATCATTTTCCCCTCACAAGTTCCACTGATAACTGGATTGGCAACACGACTGACATGGTTTAGATGCTTAGGTATACATGTACAATAGTTTTATTACGACTGGTTTAGAACCATCTATATTTACAATGACTGAAGCCTTTACATTTTGCAAAGTAGTACATTTCAGTTCATTTTTAGCGGTAAGTGGTGGCTGGATCAGGGCAGGCTTAGAATGAGACATTAACATTGCATGGTCACAGCCCAAATGAAATTCAGCCATGTAATTATTTTACTTTAACGATTGATACTTACAGTGTATCACAATTCGTTGGTTATATGTATCAAAACTAAATTTTGTCCAGGGGAAATACTGTTAATTGTTAAAACCAAAAATATAGAGTATATCAAAAGTAATGCTACATACACCCTAGAGCATTTATACCAAACTTGAAATATACACGTGGAAAAATTATCTGGGACTAGATGCAGTGTTGCTGGAGTCAAAATACGTTAGCAATAAAAATTGGAAGAATCTTTGCCCAGTAAAACTTACAAGAACGATTTCCAATTACTACACCTGGTATATTGTCACTCTGACATACATGTACATTTCACAGTCCATGTGGCCGGCACTGTTAAGAGCAGGAAACGTCTCCAAGACAATGGTCACAATCAAGGAGTTTTTGAATGGAAACTTTTGTTTCCCTTGACTTAAAGTTTTGTTTGATCTGGGTATTCCAATATTGCCTCAAACAATGTACAACAGCCAAATGTGTCATGGTATTCCATCCACAATTGCCTGGCAACAATTCATTCGGAACCATATTAGGAAACACCATGGAGACCCTGGATAAATTTGATTTATAACGTCATTTCATTGTGAAAAGTTGACCAATGGTGTATACACTAAATGTAAGAAAATACATCACCATTAAAACTAATGAGACTAGCCAATATTCTTAGAAATGGACTGCCTTTTCGATATATCCAGAAAAAGAGCTTTCGGTTTTGGTTCCAGACACACAAATATGGACCATTTTGTCCCAGATATATTGGTTCATACCATGATTTGTCATGGTTGGGAACTTTTTACCATTCACAACATTCAATTTATCTAAGAAGAAAGCATTCTTTGATGCAAAAATATGTACAAGGTAAAATTTAACGAGAAGTATACAGTACATGTATCAGGTATATAAGAGGAAATCGGGTCAAATCACACAGATATAGATAGGTATTATAAACAACATGAATCCGCTTAGGGAATCTATCTAGGACAACACAAAATCGCAGCACTGGACACAAAGCGCAACCCAAGCACCATCAGTCAGCCAGACTCCTCTACAGGCAAGATTTTTACTAAACAATCTGACTGAACAGAACAAGGTTTGCCTTGCATACTCACCAAAATCCAGTGACAAGCATTTCCATTCCAGCATTCTACAGAACACTGGCATAGTTTCTCAAAAGCAGTGTAACAGCATAGCTCATGATATGATTGGGAAGGTGCTAATGGAAAACAAGCAAGGAATCCTTGACCCACAGATAAATCTGGCTCAACGACCTAACCAAAGAGATTTCATTGCCTGGTAATTAGCATTATATGCTTAGTAGTGTGAAATACAGCCACAATATTCAGTGTACACCAAATCCATAAAAATTTGTACAATTCTTGGCACAAAGTGATAAATTTACAAACACCAAGACAAAGTGGTTGGGGAAACTTGCAGTCAGTTTACATTTAAATGTCACAAGAACAACGAACAAATGAATTCTCAAAAATGGTTGAAAGTATTCTGATCAAAAGTGTGTTAAAACAGTACACATTGAACAACATCTCAAATTACATCAAGGGCATGTTTGGGGATTCACAGTTTAACATCAGACTTCCACCTTCAATCTGAACTCTAAACAATGTAAAATGTCAGTCCTTAATGCTGGGTTTAAGCTACAAGAGATAATCAAAAGATAGACATGTAAATTTCTATCTACACATACATGTACATACCTATCCACTGATTTACCAATTTACGTGTGGCCATTTCTAAGATCATAATTTGGAGTTGGAGTGTGGCACAAAAAAACAAGCACTAGCTAGCTACCTTTGTGATAAATAGAGTTTTGGATAGGCCCTCAGCCTCAGGATTTATATAGTCCGAAACTATCTACACAAAATACACCCACATATAAGCTATCTACTCTACTACGGCAGCTGTGCAGTTTTTTAATCTGCAGACAACACACCCTCTTGCAAAGTAGGACAAAACGGATGGCATTTCAAATGATTCTAAACCCATACATCTGTTCATCGCATTCAAACAACCTGTTATTACTCTGGGAACACAGAATGATATGATTTACTACATTTGTAATCTATACAGATGTATATTACTTTCACAAATGAGCCATCTAAGCTCGTTGGTTGATCAAGGACACATTTCCATGGTGACAGGGGCTTGGTACATGCAGTCTGTTGCCATATTAACTTGTATTTCCACTGTCCAGGATGATCACATTTCTCGTCCCCTCTGATTTCTTATACCTAAGAAACAAAGAAAAAACAACTTAAAACAGGATTACTAGATCAGAAAGGACTACAGAGAACATTTTATTCCCATTTTGTAAGAAGGCAGTTATTCACTACAGAAGACAACCATGCTGGCAGTGTGTGACATATCACAGTTATGAGGCAGACTGACTTCTCTGGGATCATCGTGGATTCATTCATTAAGTATAATAAATTTTTTTCACATCATGTAGCTCCCAAACTTTTTCACTATAAACCTGCACATATAAAAGTCATACAATATTACGTTTTGTGCTAAAGCTTGCAACTTTCCATTCCTGATACAATGCAATCCTATCTTTCAAGCATACCTCAAAACATTTCACATGTAAGGTAGAACAGAACTTGAAGAATCAGGGAAAACTGAACACTTTAGTCACAGAGGAAATCTTTGAGGTTAAATACAGTCCTCATTTTACTCATAAGGCCCAGTGAGGAAGTACCAAAAATGTCTTAGGCATGAACTAACTCTTACACCCTTAAAAATTTTGTTTGAAAACACTCATATACCTCTTCATATTGGTGAAATTATTTTGATATCCATGCATATTAGTGAAAGTTTTGTGACAGGTAAAATAACCCTAGTGGAAAGGAGAGGTCAGGAGGTGAACACTCTAACTGATCAGCCATTGCAAAACAGTGTGTACACCTGTGATAATTAAAAGGAAATTTACAACTGGTCATCTGTACAAGAGCAAGATAGAAACTGCCAACATCATGAAGAAGATGGACACTGGACCATAAACAACATGGACGTAGATCAAAGGACACCACAAGCAATATGGACACCATCAACAAGACGGACGCTGGAAAGAGGATACCATGAGCAAGATGGACAATGGCACGAAGACACAAAAAGCCAGATGGACAATGGCTGACGAACATCAAAAGGAAGATGGACACTGGTAAGACGACACCATAAACAACTTGGACATAGATCAAAGGACACCAAAAACAATATGGTCATCACCAACAAAACGGACACTGGAAAGAGGACATCATGAGCAAGATGGACAATTGCACGAAGACACACAAAGCAAGTTGAACGTTGGCTAGAGGTCATCATGAGCAAGATGGACAATGGCACGAAGACACAAAAAGCCAGATGGACAATGGCTGACGAACATCAAAAGGAAGATGGACACTGGTAAGACGACACCATAAACAACTTGGACATAGATCAAAGGACACCAAAAACAATATGGTCATCACCAACAAAACGGACACTGGAAAGAGGACATCAGGAGCAAGATGGACAATTGCACGAAGACACACAAAGCAAGTTGAACGTTGGCTAGAGGTCATCATGAGCAAGGTCGACAAGACCACACCATCCATGATATTGGATGCTGGTAAAATTTCACCATACCCAAAATAGACATGGACACTGATAAAAAGACACCACATCCAAAATAGTCACAGGCACGAGAACGCCATCAACAAAACCGTCACTCGCAAGAGGATACCATGAGCAAGACTGACCATGAAGGTGCCAAAATCAAGGCCAACACTGGCAAGTGGACACTATGTGCAAAATGAGCTCCCAGAAAGTGGGCACCACAAGCAAGAAGGAAGTTGGCAAGAGGACACCGTGAGCAAGACCATGTGTCAAGTGGACACTTTAACATTCAAAGTGGTTTTAAAATCTCCAAATATTTTATATTTTGCAATTTTGTTGTATGTTACAAAACTACTGGTATGTGCCAAGCAGAGACAACTACTTGGGATGTCTGTCCATTCAGCAAATAAACGTTGATTCAATAAATACTGACTTCGGCCACCCTGATAAATAAATCTGCACATACATAAAACAAATTCTTAATCATATTACTTCTTTTCTATTCAAGTAGGTTACAAGGAACAATACATTTCACTCAAGTTTGCTGTTTAGAAGTCAAGTTGTGTGGCTGCAGATGAATCTGTATGCCCTGTATGTAAGGTTATCTCACTCATGTTGTTTCTGTATGTTCTGTCCGTGATGTTACTTGGTTGTAAGGCGGTGTGGCTGCTGTTGTTTCTGTATGCCCTGTCTGCAAGGTTGTCAGGGTGTTGTTGTTTCTGTAGGCCCTGTCTGCAAGGTTGTCAGGGTGTTGTTGTTTCTGTAGGCTCTGTCTGCAAGGTTGTCAGGGTGTTGTTGGTTCTGTAGGCCCTGTCTGCAAGGTTGTCAGGGTGTTGTTGTTTCTGTAGGCTCTGTCTGCAAGGTTGTCTGTCTGTTCTTGTTTCTGTAGGCCCTGTCTGCAAGGTTGTCAGGGTGTTGTTGTTTCTGTAGGCTCTGTCTGCAAGGTTGTCAGGGTATTGTTGGTTCTGTAGGCCCTGTCTTCAAGGTTGTCAGGGTGTTGTTGGTTCTGTAGGCCCTGTCTGCAAGGTTGTCTGGCTGTTCTTGTTTCTGTAGGCCCTGTCTGCAAGGTTGTCAGGGTGTTGTTGTTTCTGTTGGCCCTGTCTGCAAGGTTGTCAGGGTGTTGTTGTTTCTGTAGGCCCTGTCTGCAAGGTTGTCAGGGTGTTGTTGTTTCTGTAGGCCCTGTCTGCAAGGTTGTCAGGGTGTTGTTGGTTCTGTAGGCCCTGTCTGCAAAGGTTGTCAGGGTGTTGTTGTTTGCATACATGTGCATTTAAATGTACTAACTTATAGTTTCTTTCCTACACAGCTGTTAAGCATGTGTTTGTAACAACATTCTAATATTTTCTGTACAAAATTTAAGCTTGGATGTAGGGATAAGGATTGAAGTATGTGCTTACTAGAGACAATATAACAAAACCTCCAGCTTATCTAGCAGACATATGGACATCAAAGTGTCTGCACAAGAGACAAATAGATGGAGGACACAAATAGTTTGTATTACTCAAGTTAGAGTTCATAAAAGTCATAAAATGACCAAAACCTGTTTAACCTAGGCCTCAAAATATTTCCTTGAAGACAACTACAACCAGTGCAATCCCACAAATCAATGAATATCTATGCTGTACATACAGAATCCTAGGTTATAAATAATGCTAGCTGCTTTATACACTGTCACTTTTCAACATCATCACAGTATCTTGACTTACTTCAAAATGGCAAGCTAAATACGTCAAAAACCCAACTTTAAAGGATTATTTTATTTGATTGTTTTTTAACACCATAATCAAGATCTCACTGTGTGCAGATCACTGAAATTGTGCACTCTTATCCAGCTCTTGCTGAAACTTGCCACAACCTGATGACAGAAAACTTCATGTGCATTGGTTTCCACCATTATTTCAGATAAATATGTTTGAATTTGACATGAAACACAGTGCTATACAGTGTAGTTACATGTAAGTACTGTCATGTGGTAAACCGACATCAGTTCATTGAAGAATCTACATTTAACACTGAACATTTGAGGAGTGGATCACCCACAAACACTGCAACCAATTCATTACAAAATAGTGCTGTGCTAAACACATGTACACCCCTGCCATAAGCTGAGCAGCAAGACATTGTATACATCTTTACAGATAGTGAGAGACAGGTTAAAAATAGCTAGCTAATGAAAACAAAGTGTGTTCTCTTAATTGACCGTTTTACAGATGTGATGAAAACTGTTACAAGAGTTCAAGATATCATGTTTCCAACCTTGTTACAAAATATATATTTAATGACATATATGACCATGAAAAACTGACTGCAGTCACAGAAAATTAATAGGATTCCTAAAAATGTCCACATGTTAGTCTACATAAGGACAAATTTGATAGACCTGAACACAAGCTTTCAAGGGATAAGAATGTTTACAGGGAGACAGAACTAATGCCAGTCACTGTGACAATACTCCTAGGCCAATTTTGGTCAACAGATAATAACATTTCACCATGACACCGCTTTAGTTAAGCCACGGGAAAACAGAAATATTGATCTTAGCTGTACAGAAATGCATGTAAATATAGCTGTCAGACAGATATGTAACATATGTCTATGTCTACGGGTTGATAAGAGGTTAATGACCAAAATCTGCTGGGTGTTGAACATCTTCTGCATCGTCTTCATCCTCTACCTCCTCTTCTTCTTCGTAATAATTGTCCTTATCCACTTGCACACCTGAAACAAGGGCACCAAACTGTGGTCCTCAAATGTACATGAGCACTAACCCAGTAGCCTCCCCTGTCCAATGCCACATTTAGTCACTTCATGCACATGCACAATTTTGCCTGTATTTCCAAGGGGAAGGTACGAACTAAAACTGAAAGGGCTTTAAGCAAACAGCCAAGACAATTCCCCACCTTCCCTTTTCGTGCAAGGTTTAAGGATATTTCAAATTTTGGCAAGACAGCACTATCACTACAGTACATACATCATATGTACCCACAGTATGAGACCATTATAAAAAATAAGAATGATAAATTGTTCCTAAAATGTAGTTGGCATCTCCGACAAATGCTTACTGCCTGGAAACTAACAGTCTTCAGCTACCTGCCCACACCTAACCAAGGTCTCATAGCTCACCTGACCCACTAGCTAAAAGCGTGCATATGTGATGGGAGGCTTTCATAAATATGTATGCCAAAGGCATCCCCCCCCTCCAACAAGGACAGTGACTGATGGTAATGTTTGAATAGAAATTACTTCAAAAATTTTGACAGTGAACAGCACTGATTCTGCTTCCCCTTAGGAGGCCATATCCACTGATAAATCCTCCTCCTCCCCCCTCAATGCCCCACTCCACCCATAAATTTTTCATCAAGATTGGATACCAATTTCTAACTTGTTATCTTCATATTGCAGGAATCTGACCATGTCAGTAAACAAACCCCTAAGATGTCTTGTGGAAGATTTCCATCAGAAATTTGAAATACACATGATGAGACAAAAGTTGCAGAAATGAGTTCAGCTTAATACACTAGCTGAGTTTCAAAACTTGAAATATTTTGATATATGAACAATATTTTGTAACAGGGTATTACAGAAGACCTGGACTTGCAGTTTACCAAAATCACTTATACTCTTTAGATTATCAGGTAAAGCTGATCCCTAACTTTTGCCTTTTCACTGATTTCACTGCTTCACTGATCATCCTTGATCTTCAGAATGAAAAATATGCATTCTCAATTTAATGATAAATATTCCAAAAATTCAGTAAAATGCCATAAAACCATTTACAACAGTGGATCATAACTGAATCATCTCTAATCAATCCCTATTTGGCTGTATTCATACTGGTAACTCCAAGAAACACTGTATTTAAAGCAAATTTACAGAACAATACTGAAGTCTTCAAAACTGCCAGTACAAATGTATGTGTATAACTGTAGATAATGCCAGACAACTGTAAACAATGTACTTATAAATATACACCTAAAACTCCAAAAACATCCTAAAGATAAGGCTTGAAGGTTCCTTGAATCATATCAGCCATGTTTACCGCATGTAAAGAAAATCTTGTATCATGGATATTTCATCAAAATGCACAAAATGTTAGGAGCATAGAGATAAATTCCATCTTGCAATCAATTATCATACCTGCTCTCCACTGTTATTAAATATCTAAGAAACTTTAACAACACGCACTACAACCAAGTCATAAAATATATTAATATATATACATGTCTGTGAATAAATAAGATTAACTACACTGTTAAGTATTTTCTGGTTAAAAATCTAAGCATATCAACATGCAGAGAACACACACATAACTACAAAAATATAAAACAAGGCCACAGAGAGAAATGTCAAAAATGTGAAAAAAGGGGAAAGATATAATACAATACTGACAACAGTCTATGCTGTTTTAATAATGTGAAGAGCCAGCACAGAAGAGTGTTAGACTAGCACATATAGGGGTGCAGAACTGAACAACACAGAGTGCAGCAAACATCAGTCAGTCACTCCTCATTGCAGTCTGGCTATAAGACATACACAAACTCCGATACATGTCACTATTTACACCACACATGAAGAAAGTATGCTGATGTTAATGTTTGTACAACACATACCATTACGTGAACAGGTTACAGGGCTGAATGTAATGTTCAAAGGGTGAAATACGATCAGTCTTCTGTCACATTTACTAATAGGCAGAAAGAATTGCCTGCAAAGTGCACATTTTGGGCTCTAACAACATCTCACACTGACAATGTGAGCTTTAGAATGATCAGACAAGCCTGCAAAGTGCATATTTTGGGCTCTCAACATCTCACACTGACACTGTGAGCTTTACAACGATCAGACAAGCCTGCAAAGTGCACATTTTGGGCTCTCACAACATCTCACACTGACACTGTGAGCTTTACAACGATCAGACAAGCCTGGAGAGTGAACAGCAGTTTGAGGGTCTGACTTTTTATTGTCTTTGATTTAGGCTTATCAGGCGAGCAAGGAATGGGTACATCTTAGGTTTTGACATTGGTTCAATATCATTGATTTACACTTGGCTGGGTTCATGCTATATAACCAACAATAGTGTTCGTGCTGAACCACAACATGCCCACAAAACACGTAGCTGCTCCCCACCTGCAGCCATCTGGTGTGCAGGTTATTACATCACACGGTTTACACACTTGGTGCTTTGGACATAATTCAAGCCTTTCCAAACCAAACATTTAAATTAATCTAACTAGAACTACTTTAAATGACCCAAAATTTCATCCTAAAAAGAGTACTTTTAAAGGTAAATAAATCTCACAAAATCTAATATTTTGTGCTGAACTGAAATTTTCCAGTAGGATATAATTCCACCCTAGAAAAAAAACTTCCTACAAAGAACAAAACTCCCAGAAAAATGAGCAACTTTGTCATGGACAAAAGTTTTGGTCATTTAGGGTATATCAGGAAAAAAAATGAAAAACAATTTCTGGTATCACATGCACAATGGACACTATAAAAAAAAACCCCATGTATATTGTACATGTAGTTATTCTCTCCAGCCCATAGGCCTGTAGACTTTATTCATCTATTCAGGGGAGAATATCATGCTGATTAAGCCATGAGTGCACCGGTGGGCTGTAGCCTGTGGTCTCTATTCTTGTAAACTGATAAGGAAATCTTTGATATAATATACTTGCAGACATATAGCTTAACATCCATGTAGTTGTCTCCCATGAACACATGAAAATAACCTACTGAATCACATGTTACACATGTACATGAAATCAAGAGCAGACCAAAGAGCCAAACATGTGCATCCAAGTACTTAGAGCAGAGACAAGTCAATGACCTGTACAATACAAAATGCTGCTAAACGACAGGGTGCACAATGCAGCTAAACGAAAGGGTAAAAATGCTGCTAAACAAAGGGATGCAATGAGATACACAAGTGGACAAAATGTCCTCAAAACCCTAGCACTCAAAATATGTCATTCCCTACATTTTTATGCTTGTTTTTCTGAAATGAGATAATTTACCATAAATTGGCATGAAATAATAAAAAGTTCAATGACATTATTTGTACAAGTGTATAGCCACTTCCTATTCATTTGAAATGAATCAAGGCTATTCCCCAAAATATTTCAATTTTATCCGTATAGCTGAGTAAACCATGGGGAACATAAAATGTCAGTTCAGACAGGGCACTGTTTTGTGTAATGCCCCACTGTTTCTGTCCAGTAGTGCTTGTAAGGCAAAGGTACAGTTCACAAGCACTGTAACATAACAGTAGAGAATGATGTGTTTCTATAGGTCTGAGATGTGACTCATCAACACAGGGATACATACCCCAGTGTGAGATGTGAGCAAACATCTACACTGTTTCCACAGGATATGCAGTAGATTTACATATACATGCACATGTATGCTTACCTCTCAAGTCTTGTTGCTTTATTCATATACAGCCAATATTATCAGTTCATCCACCACAGTGACTTCTTTACAGAGTGAAAATTGTGGAAGGTTCTAATATCTAGTTTGCATCAGCAGGTGCTGATATGTAAATCAGGAAGTCAGTACATTGGGAACATGTCTCATCAGAACTAAGGTATATGTAATGAAGAAACAGCTGATCAGACAAAAGAAGGCAAAGCAATCCTCCACCAATCAGAGACAAAAGAGATTACAAAAAAAAGCTTCTACTAAAAATATGAATACTTTACCCCCATCCTGACCATCTTCCTCCACATTTCCATCATTCCTTGGAAGGAATTGCTGAAACAAATTTGAACGAATTTGCCACATTACTGAACCCTAAATAATGCCTTTTCATGGAATGCAGATGGAATGCTGATCTCAGTTCCCAATTACTACAACTTTATTTATCTACTGTTTCCTCTCACCACAATGCTGGCCACTGTCATATAAGTGAAGTATTCTTGAATAAAAAATATAAAAATTTATCTATTATTAATTTATTATTATTTTAATTTATTATAATTTAATTTATTTACTGCTTTCCATGAACGATGGAAGCAGGGGAAAACAGACGATTCCATGACCAAGTCTGGGACTGACACAGCGACAATTAGCAGCTCTGACAAGCAGTTAAGACTTGCTTGGACTTGCTATACAGGTATGCAACAGTGGCTTCCAGTTTTGAAAACTAGCCTTCGAATACTGACCCGGAACGCTTGTTTGGGTTGACGGCTGGTATACAAATGGTAGTTTGATGCCTAGGTTCATTTGCTTCTCAGGTCCCGAATGCCATTTACTAATACCTGGCATCATTTCGAGACGCACACAACCTTTAGTATTAACTGTACTGAGACTAAAATGAGAGGGATATTCACCTGGTATATTCACTCAGTCATCGCACCTACCTTATTCAGTTGAGCGTTTTGCATAAATTGATCTCGTGCAAAATTTGGCTGGACCAGCTGAGCTTCCTCCTCTTCTTCTTCATCATCCTCCTCTTTATCGAAGCCTCCTCCTCCTCTGCGCTCACCCACACCTCTGTGCTCACCAGCATCCTTGGGCCCACCACCAAGAACTGGCTCCTGCACCTGGAGGGACAACACAATCACAGTGGTATACTGAGGACAAACAAATGCACAGATGACGATTCACACTGTCAACCATAACACAACTGCACACATGCACATGTGTAGATATTAAGGGAACAGGAAAGTATTGCCTTTTCCATGACAGTTGCAACCAACCTGACTTTTGTCAATATTTACACGTATTTAATACAGTTGTAACAGGTTACAGGTCTTTAAAATTCAACAGGCATGACAGGACTGTTGTTGTGAATGCTGTAATCCTGACCATCTTGGGCATTCTTATTTTCCCCATCATGATCTTACCTGTAATCCAACAGGGCTCTGGTGGTGTATGCTGTTATCGTGGCCATCTTGGGCATTCTTATCTTCCCCATCATGATCTTACCTGTAATCCAACAGGGCTCTGGTTGTGTATGCTGTTATCGTGGCCATCTTGGGCATTCTTATCTTCCCCATCATGATCTTACCTGTAATCCAACAGGGCCCTGGTGGTGTATGCTGTTATCGTGGCCATCTTGGGCATTCTTATCTTCCCCATCATGATCTTACCTGTAATCCAACAGGGCCCTGGTGGTCTATGCTGTTATCGTGGCCATCTTGGGCATTCTTATCTTCCCCATCATGATCTTACCTGTAATCCAACAGGGCCCTGGTTGTGTATGCTGTTATCGTGGCCATCTTGGGCATTCTTATCTTCCCCATCATGATCTTACCTGTAATTCAACGGGGCTCTGGTGGTGTATGCTGTTATCATGGCCATTTTGGGCATTTTTATCTTCCTCCACATGATCTTACCTGCAATCCAACAGGGCCCTGGTTGTGTATGCTGTTACTATAGCCATCTTGGACATTCTTATTTTCCCCATCATGATCTTACCTGTAATCCAACAGGGCCCTGGTTGTGTATGCTGTTATCGTGGCCATCTTGGGCATTCTTATCTTCCTCCACATGAACAGCATGCAAATCTTTTTCCAGTGGGTTCGGGTGGTTCAGGCCACCATTGTCAAACTTTTGAAACTAAATTGAAAACAAGAAAATTTTTGTCTCATGTTAATGTAATTTGGAAACCTTACTTATGGAGCAAGCTGATTTAAGTGATCACAAAACAAATCTGCAAACGAAATTTTATAAAAGTTGGACACCATTTAAAGCAGTTGTTGCACAGAAACCATCAAGGAAATTGTTAAACATGTTAAGCTTAATACGCACTGAATGGGCTGCCTTTTGAACTTTGTCTTATACATGCATTACACAAAATAAACTAGTGCAGAAAATTTTATCAAATTCAGACAATATCTGGTGCAATTATAGCATCGAAGCCCAGGTATCACAGACAGATATACAGAACTAAATTAATATCCCTCACTTTTACTGAAGTACACTACAGTAAGAAGTACATACTTTATGCCATGTCTCTACTGTACAATAAATACACCACCTTTATATCTTCAGCAAGCCTCCAGCATTCAACTGACAATTCACCTGCATATATCTACCGATGGTACTATGAGTTTTAAAGACAAAATTATGTAAATATCTCAAATAGAAGTGCTTATTTCCAACGAAAGGAAATAATGTACAACCCACCACATGATCAATTTGTTTCCAAACTATACAATATTCTGTAACTTTTATAATTCAAAAGTATTTGAAAAAAATATTTTTTATTAAAGCCTGACTGGTAACTCTGTGTTGACCACATGCAGCAATATGTCCTTCACATTAACTGAATGCTAGAAACCTGCAAACTCTCTTTCAACGTAGCTGAATGCTAGAAACCAATAAACTCTCCTTCACAGTAAATGAATGCTAGAAACTTGCAAACTCTCCTTCAATACAGTGGAATGCTAGAAATCTACCAACTCTCCTTCACCATAGCTGAATGCTAGAGACCTGTAAATTTTCCTTCAATGTAACTGAATACTAGACACCTGCAAACTCTCCTTCACTGTAGCTGAATGCTAGAAACCTGTAACCTTCCCTTCAATGTACATGTAGAAGAATGCAAAAAACTGCAAACTCTCTTTCACTGTAGCTGAATGCTAGAAACATGTAAACTCTTCTTTGCTGTACCTGATTGCTAAATAAATGCAAAATCTCCTTCACTGCAGTGAAATGCTAGAAACCTGCAAACTCTCCTTCACTGTAGCAGTGGCTATAAACCTACTAACTCTACAGTCTATGCATCCCAAATATTTATTCATTTGACTGGTGCTTTTTGCCATACCCAAGAATATTTCATTTCATTTATGGTGGGAGGAAAACCGACAGGACCCAGGGGAAACCCACAACCATCTGCAGGCAGACATTCCCACATACAGCTGCAGAGAAGGAGGATTTGAACTCCAGGGTCATTGCACTGTATTAGTGTGCTAACCACCTCTTCCACGAATGCCCCTCTATCACAATTAAGATGAACACAATAGCTCCTTCCCAACTGCACTTTTAACTACTGGTTGAAATGCCCTAAATGTACTTAAGTAATAAGTCATGGTATGGTGAGAAACTCTCTGAGTGTTCTTGTCAAGCACATGGTGAACAGAACCACACACCCTTGTCTGCCACTGCCAACTTCTGGCTTGCTTTGTACTTTATCCTTATTGTTGTAGTGCAGTATGTTGTATTGTGGGAGAGGTGTATTATATGTGAATTTTATTTAAATTTATCTCATAAATGTGAAACAGAAAATGGGTATGGTGTGTTAGAACAGAAATTTCTATTCCACCCCACTGTATCCCTATATATCTATCTATCTATATATACATATATATATATACATGCTTTGTGGACAAAGTGTTCTTGTATGCAGAAGAGGACTAGACTAGAAGAGGAAAGTCATTCTGCTTTTAAGTTTTAGCAGTCACAATACCTCAACAACACTGAGTCACCACTGAAGATACAGTACTATCACTTCAACTGTTCAGCATGTATTACGTTAATCAGCTATCTTTAAGTCACTGTCTCAGGTTTTTCTTCTCAGAGATAGAAGAAAATTTTTGGTGGATTTAAATTTCATGCAAGACACCCTAAATGGTCCTATAAGCACTTTCAACTACTCCTTGTCACTAACTTGCCAGGAGCAACAGAGACCAGGAAATCTTACGGATTCATAGTCTGAGGGTGAGATTCTGTTAGCTAAGATCTTCAATCTGACCAAAATCATACACACAAATTTCTGTTTTGGAGTCTTCAAGCCTAACCTGGCATTCTGTCCTCATTTGCTACTATCACTGAAAGAAGCCACTGACCATTTTAGCCAATTGCCACAAGCACAAAGGTAAAATAGGTAAATAAATAAAAGAAAGATCCATACTTTGCTCTTGTGTCTGCATCAATAAAACAATCTTTCACGTTAAAAAAAAAACTTCATGAACTTCCATTCCACAGATCCACACATATGGTGATTACAAAAATTATATTATGCTAATTATCATGCAAATCAAAATAATCTATAAATTGGAAAAGGCCAATTGGCACACATAAGAGTCGTAATAATCATCTGCTGACAGCTGATTAAAACGCAAACTGCCACATGGTTCGAGCTGAAAAGACCACAACTTCCTGACTTTTATTTCAATGGGTTTAGAGATACAGCCATGGCTAAAACGCCAATAGTTAATCAAACTAAGCCAATCAATACGCAATTTAATCCAAGTGTAATGCTGAAAACATCAAGCCAATTTCTACACAAACGTTCACGGATTTCTGGGAGTGTATTCAGAGTTACAGTATGCCTGTCGCAAAGATGAGAGTAGAGGGCAGACAGGCAGACAAACACACAGTGCCATGGCAAAACTGCATAACCATAAGGGCCGAGATGTAGAAAGGGGTGAGCTAAAACTTAACAATGAACCTACTCTTGGATTAAACATATATTTTTATTTAATTTATATGATACAGTATGTAATTTTAGGCCTGTTTCTATATACAGGAATACACGCAAATTATGTCCAAATCCATGTTTGTTTTTATCGTAACAGGCTTGTGAAATGGCTGTAGTATTTGGGTATGGGTTCTAGTGGGCTTTTCTATAGTAATCCACGGATTCTTCATCATCATCATCATAATAATCCTCGTCCTCTGAAGCGACCACCGGATCCACCTCACCGCCATTGTTTTCCTCAGCCATGCTGTCCTGTACATCACCGTCTTTTACACCACCATCATTTTTCTCTGCAACATCATCTTCTTGATTGCCATTATTCTCCTGTTGGTTGAAACTATCGTCCTGCTGTTCGACATTATTCTCCTGCTGATTGACATTATCCTGTGCCTGGTTGATATTCTTCTCCTGCTGGGTTACATTATCAACTTGTTGTTCGACATTATTCTCCTGCTGGTTGACATTATAATCCTGCTGGTTGGCATTACCCTCCTGTAGGTTGACATTATCTTCTTCTTGTTTGACATTCTCCTGTTGGTTAACATTATCATCCTGTTGGTTGGCATTATTCTCCTGCTGGCTGATATTATCATCCTGTTGTTCACCATTATTCCCCTGCTGGTTGGCATTATCATCATGCTGGTTGGCATTATCATGATGCTGGTTGACAATATTCTCCTGCTGGTACGCATAACTCTCCTCCTGATTACCAACTTCATCACCGACAGAATTTTTCATATTTGGGACATTAGGAGCTGCCACCTGGTTGTCTTGGTTACCATCCTGTTCACCATTATCCCCCTGTGCCTGCTCAACTTGGTCACCATTATTTATCACAGGTTCTGGAATCTGTGCAGCACCCTGATTCTCCCCTTTGGGATTACTTTCAGCATTTTCTTCTTGTGCCACATTGTTCTCTTGAATTCCTGGTCCTGTTACTGGAATATTAGGCTGTTTTTCTTCATTTTCCGGTCCATCTGCTGGCGTGTGGCCTGGGTTTTCTTGGTCTGCATTGTCTTCACCTCTGTCTGGTGCTTTGACTTGAAGGTTGTCATGCTCAGCATTTTCCTCATTTCCAGCAGTTTTTTTGGTGTTATCGTCATGACGGTGATCTTGTTGCTGATTTCCTTGCTGGAATGACAGGTAGCAAAACCACGATGAGTTTTAGGTACAGGTGTTTATCAACCAAAACCGTGACACATAACCATTACCATGGTATCCGGTGCAAAGCTTGAGGAGCTGCTAGAGAAAAGGGGAGTATCTTCTTCATCTACATGAGGAGCACGCTGGAGGTATGGAGAGTGCCCATCAGTTCACCATGGGTCTGGAAAGTGCACATCTGGACATCACCACAGAATAGAGAGTGCACGTCAGGAGGTTACCAGGGTATGGAGAGTGCACACCAGGGGCACACTGGGGGTATGGATAGTGCACATCGGGAGATCATCAGGGTATTTTTGAGTGCACTTCAGGAGATCACCTTGCATGTATGGAGAGTTCACATCAGATCACCAGAGGTATAAAGAATGCATATCAGGAGATCACCAGGGAATTGGAGCGTGTTGACCATTTGAGGTCACAACCATGGTACCCAGGGGATGGTTCAGTGTTGACTTCTGATCAGGGTTCCAGACTACACCAGGCCATGAAGTAAACTCTAACCGCATCAAAAGCTTGTGCCATCACCAAGAATAAGAGAGGGGCTACTGTTTACAATCACAGTGCCAAGTCAAGAGAAAACAGAAAGAAATCTCACTAAAAAGAAAAACTCACAGCAGAATCCTATAAAATTCACATCTGCATGAGAATAAAGGTTCAATCTCTAAGAAGTTTTCAATTGCAAAAATAGTCATATATACCCTACCTTTATATGTGTATATCATCAATAACAGCGATTCCAAAAAAAAATAGTTTCCAGAAATTTATTTGCAGGTATTATCTATAATATTATGACTCACAGTCTATCTACATCTGGCATCTACTTGTAATTGTAAGTATAAATGTACAGGGTGTTATATGTATGCTCAGCAAACACAAACTGCACTGGTCCCTATCAGCTGAATGAAACATATATCAACCTGTCGTTTGCCACCTTTCTTTTCACGCTTACCTACTGTTGTGATGCTAAGGCAGAAACACAAGTTAGTTCAGTCTGAAGCTCTACAAGTGGCCTGTTTATTAATTCACTGCATCACCACTATAATTAAACAATTGCAAGACGTCTTTTGTGTAAAAACTTTGGAATGTACTTTGTCACTTAATTCTCTGTGCAATCAAAGCATTCAGGTACCATCTCAAATAATATGTGAGCAGTAGGCTAAGCACACTGAGACTCACAGGCATGTTTGCTGTTGCCAAGCAGGACAGACAAACCAATCCACTCAAGCTGGTCTAGTACTTGATGGATATGCATTGTGCTCTTAGTGGATCTAAAGACATCTTATGTGAAACTAAGCAAAGATCATGCATGGACACATACAATTGTAATGTGATCATAAATATGATTAGCCACAACAACTAATAAAACTTGTGTGACAACATACAAGTGGTTACACATAACTTGTCAAAAATACACATCAAGAACCATGAAGAATACAAGTTTAGCTATCATAAAGCTTGTATGGAACCTTAAATACTGATTAAACATGTTTAGTGAAAAATCAGTTAGAATGACACACATGTGCATGTACAGGCCTATAATTATAGATTATTCATATTCTATATTGTTTAGGTGCATAATGTGGGCTGTCATTGTGAACCATCCTAATCTTTGTTTACCAACATGTGTGAAATTTGGGGATGGACTGAGGTGAGCAACTGTTTCCTTAAAACTCTTCAATTTAACAGAAGGTGGGAGACGACCATCGTATATAAACTAGAACAATTTTCCTTCGAGCAAGTCATGAAAACAAACAACCCTGCAGGAAGGGAGTATCAAGACAAGACTGTGGTTTTTACTGGGTGTTGGGAAAACTACTGCTTGACTACGAAACTGAAGAAAAGGACAAACAGTTCTGAAAATGTGATTCAACTGAGAAAGAAATCTCCCACAAAATCAAAATACAACCCAAACCAGTTTCACAATGTTTACAGCCACCATGCAGAAATCCCACAAAGAGCGGAGATGTCTAAACAACCCATAGTAATATCCAAAGCCTGGGACAATTACACTCACAGCCTTTTCATTTCTTAGCTGTTCCATGTAATACAAGATACACTGTAAAACTTGATGTCTCTCTTTAAGAAAATGATTTCCCTTTTTTTTTATCATCTGAAATACTTTTTCTTCTATTTTTATTAAATTTTAAGTTGAGATAAATGTGCCATTTCTGTCTGTATTTGCCTTTTTTGTAAAGAATTTCTAACAACTGTGATATAAGCTTTCTATCCAACAAATGCCTGATTCAAGAAGAATTATTACCCTAAATTACCAGGAAGTGGTTATCCATATAAAACTTTATGAAGGATTATTTTTTGTTAAATAGGGCATGATATATTTCTAGTTGGAGAAAAAATTGCTTACCAAATGTTTTCTTAAAAGAGTAAAATGATAAGATCACAATGCCCCAACAATGTAACACAAGAAGAAAAAAAAAAACAGAATTGTTTTCCCAGCACCTCATAACTACAGCACGTTAACGAGAATGTCACTGAGGAACCAACAATCTCAGTCTAGATCAAGATTTAAGAGAACCTTGGCTGTCATTAAATCTGAATTCCACTATTAGACGAAACTGCCTAATGTTTTATGCAAGAGCCTGTCTGCAGAAAGAACAAAATACAATGTAAAATAAAAAGTAATGCTGGAAGTATGGTGTTGTAATCGTCCTAAAGGACAAGTTTCGAAAATCTTATCACGTATAGAACAGAATACATGCTGGCAAGTTCTAACAGCTGATGGTAAGTGTACATTTGTCACACTGGTGATTCACAGTAGAAATGTGTTGGGGCATAAGCCAAGAACATCCAGCTACCTTCAGGTTTGGAGGCTGGACTTGATGTTGTTGTTCATCCTCCTCTTCTCTGTGTATGGGAGCTCCAGCCTTGTCTCCACCCCCAGGGGCCTGTTCCCCTCCACCAGGGGCCTGGCCCTCGCCCTCCTCTTTGTCGTGTTCATAGCCGACATTTTTTTTACCTCCTAGGTCTAAAACAGCAACATAAAGTCACATACCTGTATTTATTTCTTCTATTTGCACTTGACAGAAGTATTTAAGAAATTATGACCTCTAAGATATACCTTCACTTTTTATTGCCCCTGCAGGAAATCAGACCGCTCATAGAAAACTGACCTTTGGCATGTTGCCACATCTTGATGGAACACACTCTTCATGTAAGACCACACAAGGGTGCACCATCATACACTTTTTGCCAAAGTGGGAGAAGGAGTAATCTGAGAATACAGGTAAGATTGAATCCTGGCAATGTGTGACAGCAACTGAACGTGGTGAAAGGCAAGCAACTTAACCACTGGGCCAAGGGCAGTTTCCCTCTGCACCTACATATAGGCTGGAAGACAGAAATAGATGCTCTCTTATTCTCGCCATCAAACAGGCGCAAGATATAATCTGGAGGACTTCGCATGGAAACAAGGGAATATCCAACACTTAATACACTCAAGAGAGTCTCTCCTGAAGATGTGTCCACCCACCTGCAGGTTTGATCTGGAAAACTTGGCCCTGATCAATGGCATCTGGCACCTCAGGCTTCATGTCTCCTGTGGACAAACAGGAAAAAACTGTCATCAAAACACCATGGAGGCCCACAGGCGTTTGTGCCGCTAGTTATTTGTTGAAAAGTAGACAACTACTCCTAATTACCAAAATTTTCACTCATCTTAAAAGTTGCATTACGCATGCATGAACACACAGTTATATAGTTGAAAACAATAGTCAATAAAGGAATAGTGTCCAGTTAGTAAACCTGTTAACAAGGAATACATCAGGGTAACGTGATGAGTAAGTGGTATATTTACAGTAGGTTTGTACATGTCAACAATGAGATTCAAACCTTTGGCCTGACTTGGCTGCCCATCCACACCACCAACCCCTGGTACCGGATTCTGATTGGCTGCAGCGCCCCCTACTGGTTGTCCCTGGTTCATGACAACTGCCCCATTCTGTTGTTGTTGGCCCTGAAAGACTGGTTGGCCACCTTGAAGATGCTGTTGATTATTCTGTTGGGCTAACTGTGTTGGTAAAAGTAAAGCAAAAGACACTGAAATCAAAACAGTCTTGAAAGACATACAACAGCAAACACGCACAAGTAACATAAAAAAAAATAATAATTAGAGATAAATTTATAAATTATTTATGGCATTTATATTAAATAATACAAATGTTCACCTAAATGTGGAATATTTCTCAACACAAATTTGTTACGAGCACATAGGTACATATACATAGGTGGTACTACATGAAGTTCAAATAAAGATAACAGATGTTACCACATTTCAGGCCACCTCTGAAGTGAGATACTGCCATGGTATATTTATTTTTTATTTGATTGGTATTTTACGTTGTGAGTATATTTCACTCATGCGTTAGCATGCAGCCAGCATTACGGTGGGAAGAAATAAAGCCGAGCCCGTGAGATTCCCACTGGTGCATCCCGCATGACTGATAAAATTGTAGTGTAAAGTACTTCATACTCAAGATTTTGTCACCTTTCCCATGGCAGTCACTGCTAATGGTGAAGGAAACCATAGTGCCTGTGGTAAACCACCAAACTTTGGCAAGTAATGGACAAACTTTTTGAGGTGTGACGAGCAAGTTGAACATCATACTGGTGGAAGACAAGTGGTCTTCCAAGAACATACATGTTAGACTGCACAGACACCTGACCCAGACACGTGTGTGTGGTTATTCGCTGAGAAAATGCAATTTTAAGTTGCCTTAACATTATCTTAGGTACATCAATAGGTCTAGAAATACATATACAATTAGACGTTTATCTCTATGACCATCCACGTATATGTAAATTGGTCACCACAAAGAGTAGAAAATGATATCATTAGTGTTGGTGATGATTATTCTACATGTAACTGTATGAGGTCATTCATATAACCGAAATTTAGGTGCAAGAAACTGGTGCAAGAAACCAGCATGGAATATGCCAAACATGAAGGGTGATTTTGGGCAACTGAAATACAGCATGTCACCACAAATTTCTCTAGTGGTCTCACTTAATACCACAATAATGCAACACAATGACTCAGAAGTCTTACCAATGTGGTTTGTGCTGGTTTGCTTTCCTGTCGTACATGGGAAGGCCTGCAGATGGTCATGGGTTTCCCACCATAATGCTTGTCATCCTTGTATAAGTGAAATATTCTTAAGTATGTTGTAAAACACAAATCAAATAAATAAACATATATATTAAATAGCATCAATTAAAAGTACGGACTCTGAAAGCAAATTTAAAAGTTTTATATGCATATCAGTTGATCACAATATATATGCATGAAAACTGTGTTATCCTTACAGAGCTAGAAGTGACATGCAACCTACAAGCAGATATTGTACACACGTATACAAAGTCCCTGAAACCATCAGACTTAAAAGTAGTACAAGGCAAGCATTGGTTTATTCATCATTCCAGTAAAAGACCAGGCATACTGGCATATGAGAGTACTACAGTAAACTACAAGGGCTGCAGTTCCATTTTAATTTTCACTCATATGACATTAACATACCAGATAATATGCATACTCTGAAGTTAATTGTTTGGATCGATCAAATTACTCCTGCTGCCTGACACTGGACATTTTGATACACCCTTATACTGTATTAATATTTGTCAAACATGAGAATTTTGAGAGAAGTCTGTGAGATATGTTTTGGTATCAGACAAGCTACAATTACAGTGCTGTAAAGCTAACAGTTCTAGTCTGAGCACTGCAATGCGTAATACATACTTGTATACACAGGGCTATATGTATATTACACCAACCCTAACATTAACATACCAGATAATATGCATACTCTGAAGTTAATTGTTTGGATCGATCAAATTACTCTTGCTGCCTGACACTGGACATTTTGATATACCCTTATATTGTATTAATATTTGTCAAACATGAGAATTTTGAGAGAAGTCTGTGAGATATGTTTCGGTATCAGACAAGCTACAATTACAGTGCTGTAAAGCTAACAGTTCTAGTCTGAGCACTGCAATGCGTAATACATACTTGTATACACAGGGCTATATGTATATTACACATATCAGCTCCCTACGACCCAAGTCTCTTGTTAAGGGTATGCTGATAAAACAATTAGTGTGTTTAAGGTAAGAGTGGAAGACCATATAGTAGAAATTCAGATTTAGACGTGTTCATTAAATAGGCAGAAAGTGGATTAGCTAAAGCAGGTGATGTAAGTTGTGAAGAAAATCAAGCACCTGGGCTTTTTGCACAAGTTGCTGATTGGCCTGCTGAAGACGGTTGATCAACTGTTGATGCTTGACTTCACTGGCCTAGGAATGCAAAATGAACTAGAGTACAGCCTTGAGAAAAGGAAAGTCAATGGATCACGCCAAGGGTCAAATAAACATAGGGCAAGCATACAGTAACTCAAACAAATAAGCATGCCCAGAACATAAAGATTTTAGGCCTAAATGTATACATGTTTATTTATTTCAAATTTGCTTAATGACATACCCAAGAATTTTTTACTCAAATGATGCTCCGTGGATGATTTTATGGGTGGAGGTAACCGGAAACCTTGTTGTAAACCAGTGACCTTTGGCTGTCGAACTTTCCAACAAGTGATATAGATATGCACACCATATTGGTGGACATCATGTGGCCTTCCGTGAACATTAGACAGCACAAATGGTCATGTGAGCAATGTTGGCTGCAGGGTTTACAACTTCTCGGTCCAAGGCAATGTGTGGATGTTGACAGTTTCTAAAGAGCTAAATACTTGAACTAACATTAAAACTGTATTTCTAATTTATTGATGACAACAGTGACACTGGGTAGGCTGGTGAAGAGATGGACACAAACTGTTCCAGGTTAGCGATGCAATTCAGGTTCTGCCTACATGTATCTAAATCAAATCACAAACAAGGAAACATGTTTATCTGATTTTTAAATTTGACACATACATCACATAAACAGACACTTTACACCTGACATTCATGTCCACACATCCATCACATACATGCAGACATTTAACATTCATGTACACACATCCATCACATACATGCAGACATTTAACATTCATGTCCACACATCCATCACATACATGCAGACATTTAACATTCATGTCCACACATCCATCACATACATGCAGACATTTAACATTCATGTCCACACATCCATCACTAACAAGCAGACATTTGATATTTATATCCACACATCCATCACTTACAAGCAGAAATTTTACATTTGACCTTCGAGTACATGTATTATTACACTGCTTAAGACATGTACACTCAGGTATGATTCATCACTCTGGCAGTTTCAACAGTTCATAACAGAAGGCAGACACACACAATAATACAAAGGCAAAACTATCAAAGTAAAGCAAAAACCTGGAGTTTGTTGTTAATAACTTGGAGGTTAGTGACTGTGAGATTGGAGGCTTGTGACTCAGCCTGTGGGAGGAGAGTGAAAGTAGGACGTCAGAAAGGGAAAGTGAAAGTAACAACATAATACAATATTGTAAAAAGCTGGTCAAAAAGTGAAAATAAAGGTAATTAAAATAAAATATAAACAAAATTGCCAATTGAAGAGCATAAATTCTGTCACATATGTAGATGTTGTGTATTTAAATAAGGCCATTATTAAAAATATGTTAACCAAACAGACTCTACCAAAATGTATCTAATCTAAAAATTTTATTGGACTTCTGATAGATTTTATAAATATTTTTTCTCAGTGTTAGTTTCTTTCTAATCCCTTGTGGTATATTTTCTGATCAGCCAGATCAAAAAGAAACTAAACTTTTAGCCAACCTACTTGACTTTTAGTTTTCACATTTAACACCCAACTACATGTAAGAATATTCTAAGGATGGCCTAAGTTAACTGATTAGCCTACATTATATGAATCACCCAGGAGTCCAAACCTTAGAAAACATGTGCCTTTCACTTGCCTTTCGAAGAGTTGTTTTAAACTATTTAACATTCAATTTCAAATCAGTAAACACTGATACGACTTAAAATGGAATAAGTTAAGACTTCGGGAGTATATATGTATATACCCATTTACTGCAGTATTGTGACGTCATCCAAGAACAAAATCGCTCAAGAAAGTTGGTCTTCTTGTGTAAGATATAGAATCAACTCGTCCACGAAATATACTCATACCGCACACACATTGGAGTCTTTCTTATTGGTATGATCATTAGCAGGTGTTGTGTAAAACTTGATTCACACCAAGTAAAACGAACCATAACAATTCTGTCATCTTGATGTGGCACATTAGATAGATTTACCTCCCTCCAGGTCCAATATAGCAGAATTCTGAGAAGGCCATGTGCATCGTGACACATGTACACAAATGCTTTTTTAGGCCTTGAGTAAAACATTGGGTCTACCATAAGCAACCTATCAAGCAAAGCAGGCCTATAACTGAGACAACCCTTTGTTTCAAGTGACCTTAGCTCACCTCAGATCAGGTGGATTTTAACGAGTTAATCCACAGCTACAGGTCTGAGCAATATCTCTGGTCAAATGCCTAAAATTGTACATCCTGCTAAAAGTTCTCTAAGTTAATATTTTGGTACATAGGGTAACCAGAGTCGATGGTGTTAACATCTGGATGTCGCATACATACATATATGGGTACATACAGATCCTCACTGGCGTTTTCTATAAAAGTTGACCAAAGAATAAATTCTACAATTGGACAATATGACGTGTACCACACAAACAAGATTGACTTGTTTTAGTCTGTTATGCTTTTGTTATGTGCATCAAGCTTTACTAAATACCTGCTATTGATCATACCACCGTGGAGGGATCAAGTTGATTTGATCAACTTTTTTGGATGATTTTGTCTTGGGATGATTCTGCTCTTGGATGTATTGGCATGACTCACATTTACTCTAAACAGCTCACCACATTTAAGGCAAAAGCAACTGATCATGCAACAACATTATCGTTTTTCCCAGTGTATTTAAATGTGGCGGTAACATTACATGCCACAAGCTAAATTTAGAGCTCAGACAACCTTATAAGTAGTTAAGCTGACCTCATGGGTAGACCTTGCCATTACAGCTAACATGAACCTATATGAAGAACAGGTCCTAGTAAAGCCAGACTACCCTAATTCTTCTAATTATTGGGACATTTGATTTGCCCTTTTCAACTATTATACACATAATTATTGAAGGAAGACACAATTTCTCTTTTTGCACATGGTCAGTCCATCTAATGAATAATATATCCAAATCTTTACTTTCTGAAAACACTGGGAGAGAAATGGAAATTTTGAAATTAGAAGAATTAGGGTAGTCAGCCACAGGTTTGCCAAATTGCATTCATATCAATAATGCACCTTTGTATATGAAAGTTTTATGAGTAATTATATATATATGTGTAACATAAAACAGTTGGATGTGAACAAGCAACACCTTTAACCTAGTGATGTCCTCCTGAAGTTTAGTAATGTTAGTAAGAGCTGTGTCCCTCAGAGCCTGGGGAGGAAAGAAAAAGAAAAAGTACATGTACACAACATAGCAGCAACACAGAGAAACCGAAAGTAAATATACATGTACATGTGAACAATAGGACAGCAAAGAGAAATTGAAAAATAGACTTGTATACAATAGGACAGCTGAAAAGAGACACTGAAAGTACTAGCAAATGAGCACAATTCAACACTGCCAAAAACACTGAGAAGAGACAAGAATAGCTGTAAATCTCCCAACCAAAAAAGACAGTAACACATGTCTGAACTTTCCTAATAAAGCCACACTAATGCATGATGAGCAAATCAGCTGCCAGAAAACTTACAGATGAGGACAAATCTAATCTTCTGAGAAAATATTACAATACTCAAAGGAGCCTCTACAAGTTCCAGGCAAAAAGAGTGTAATAGGTCAGTTTTGATTACAACATCAACACACCCACAAACACACATAAATACAAAAAAACAATGCACATAGCGCAAAAGATCTATAGTTGACATACTGATCCTACTCCTCCTTCAAATAAGGTACATGCATGTGTAGATACCGTCTAAAGACTCTGTAACAATGGTATAGCAAACTCTTACTCAGCCATTGACATGCCATGGTTTCTACTGGCCTCAGCCAGCAGGATCTGCGCCTACAATTCATAGTACTGGCAGATGGATGCAGTGACTTTGGATGTCGAGATCTAAATTCGCCTCCCAGAGTCACAATTCTTCAGTCTTTACCCAAACTGTACATGTATGAAGTTACAAGGAATGCACAACTTGTGCTTGATGGAAATGTTAATGTTACAGAGTGTGCATAATTTGTTCATGTATGTAATTACAGAGTGTGCAAAACTTTTGTTTGTATGTAGTTACACAGCATGCACATTTTGAACATATGTAGTTACAGAGTGTGCACAACTTTTGCTTGTATGTAGTTACAGACAGCTCATAATTCATGCATGTATGTACAGACAGCGTACAACAGTTGCTTGTATGTAGTTATACAGTATGCACAACTTGATTCTAACGTATGCAGTTACAGGCTGCGCACAACTTTTGCTTGTATGTAGCTACACACAGAACACAACAAATCACGACACTGCACTCTGCAGCATGCAATAATTGTATAAGGTGACCATGTAAATGTATTTCAGAGTTGCCGACTGATTCGTTTTTTTTTCTTTGCACTGTTCTCCAGTATGCTTGACTTTCACATTGTAAAACTGCTGGCAGGTTCTAGATGAACATGTATATCTAGACATGCATACACGCATGTATCCTTATAAAAGTAGCTGGCAGCTGATGTGGCTGCAGGTATACACATACATATACATGTAGTTTGTATTTTATTCCACCTTTAGGTACCTGCCCTACACTGGCATGAAATGGACATGTTGTGACAATCAAATACGATGGAATTTCATCAGAGGCCATGATACAAATTCAATAGCAAAATACTGTCAAACAATGAACACTCCCCTTGGATGAGATTCCTGTTGAAGAGGAGGCAAACAAGCTCACAAGACTTGAAATATGTACATGAAATTATGGTGAAGAAAAGATATACATACATGCAAATGTTAAAAACAATACCCATTGGTCAACAGTCAAGAAATGAAACAAAAATTTACCTGCCCAACGAAACATTACCTGTATATTTTTGTTTTCTGCTTGGCACTCCTGCAGGCTGTTTCGTAATTTGTCCAAGTCTTTGACCTGATTGGCTACTGTGTCTTGAAAAATAAAAGCAAAAATACAAATGTTTTCCCAATGAATTCGACACTGGACAGTCGTTTACTGATGTTCTATAAAACACACAGTGCAAGCAGGGTTTTCTCAATGAATCTGACACTTGCACAGTTGTTGTACTAATGTTCTACACAGCATTCACTTTTAACTGACACAGTACAAGAATTGTTTTCTCCATGGATATGACATTGCACAGCTCTATTACTGATGTTCTACACAGAGCTCATTGCTCATTCACACACTTTAATCAGAGTTTTCTCAATGCATCTGACTTTGCACATTCATTTAACAAATGTTCTACAAGACAGTACTGTTACTTCCTGGATAGAGAAAGTTTTGGAGTGAACTGTTGGCTTTTGGCAAATACTTAACAAGCCTTCTCACATGATTTATGTATAGATGTCATTCTGGTGGGAAGCCAGAGAAATCAAGTACAATTCATGTAGAGGCCAACTTTGGTAATGAGGATGTTTAGCCATTTTTGATGTAAAAATATTGTTGTAAAAATAGCCATTCCAGGAGCTATTGAAAGAGACTGTACCAGAGAATTTCTATATCATGACTTCTACATGCCTTGAATTAATTTTACACGTCAGTAAATGAAGACAAATTGAACTGGAAAAGCATATTTTCCCTAACTTTTCTGCGATATTCATAAGCTCATAAATATTCAGTTATAGGGTGGTCGGTTGTCCAAACTGTCACTCAAGACCATGCATATGACGTCAACCGAATGACGCAACCATTGATTACATTTGCTCAATTTCCTATGACATCATGACGTCAGAATTGTTTTCACTGAGGATGGGACAAAATGTGCGAAGCAGCATTCTACATCCATATATGGTAATGCACATTATTTACTTTCTTGCATACATTAACTTTCATAGTTCAGGTCGAAATAGAACAACTCAACAGAGATCTGGACTGCCGCATGAACATGTAGCTGAGTTGATATGGACAATAGTATACCTCTTAAAGATGACAGTTCTAAATCCTTTTCTGTTTTCATCAGTTGATACTCTCTGTTATCCTCGGCCTTTAAGTTTTCCAAATCTGCTTTCAATTTATCATTCTCCTGTTGTAATTTCTCATAATCTAACTTTAGATCTTCATGTTGAGACTGAAAAAAAGTACATGTCAGATATTGAAATTTAAAATATCAACATTTGTAACAATTTGTTAAAAAAAGTGCAATGTTCAGAATGAATAAATAAATGATTTTAGAACAACATCAGCAATATTTCAGTAGTATTTAAACTGATCCACAGGGACAGCTAGTGTTTCAAAAAATAAAGGAATGGGCTACAAATTAAAGGACAGACTACACTGCAGGGCAGAATTCAGGGCAGACAATCTTTTTCTCTGGAAGAAAATTTGAATTTGGCTGGCTCACTTAACTGTATACTACATAGGTCTCGCTGTGTTATTAAGATCTGACTATTTAGTAACCTGAAATTCTGCCAACTTATTGCTTTACCAAATTTTAAAATATAAATTTCACCATGTGATACTGTAAAAGTGTGAACAGAATCTGTTTTTTACTACTTGACAAAAGAAATTTTACTAAAGTTGTTGATACAGCTGTACCTACATGTATTTTGTGCATGCATGTCGACGTAAGCATAGTGTTAACTAAGTCCTCTCTGTAATTTCTGTCACTGGTGATGAAAACCACAGAAGAGGAAACTATCTTGAAATGAAGCTTTATGATGATCTCACTTCATCGGTTCAGAAATCTCCCAGTATCACGGCTCATAATTAACACTGGCCAAGAGATCATTCAGTTCATATTCTTGTCAAACATGTTCCAATTCATTTACCTTCAACATTTTTTTGTCTTTTCCAAAGGCTGTTAATCTTTTTCCCATTTCATCCTGAAACAGAAAGAGAATGATAGTAAAAGTATATGGAGAACTAAGAAAAGTGATGACACGTGAGGACAACTACTGACAGGATTGCACTGAAAGCCGTGATATCTACATGTATGAGTAGAATTCACACACTTACAAGTGGATTTTAATTTTTAGTATTTATTCAACAACTAGCAAGTGAGAATTTACAGTTACTAGTGGCACCTTCGTACATGTCAAAAAACTAATTTGGGGGCACAACTCTCTTTGGTAAACCATCACACTTTAGTAAACCATCACACTTTAGTTCAACTTACCTGCCACTTATAAAACAGCTGGAATACATGTAGTTTGGGCAACCAAATCAGGGAGGCCAAACTTTGTCCAGAACTAAAACAGCTCTACAAACATGTATGACCCTGTCTACCTTCTGTTGATTTTTTTCATTATATGGTTGTTATGATTGTGGACAGTGGAATGGTATTTGACTGGAGGTGAAATAACAGTGTACAGACTGGTTGTGGAATGGTAGTGGACTGGGACTGATATAACAGTTGCGTGGTTGTGAAATGGCACTGGAAACGTGGAGGACTGGAGGTGGTATTGCACTGGAATGACAGTTTACTGGTAGTGGAATGAAAGTGGGATGGTACTGGGTGGTTGAGGATTGGTAGTGGATTGACAGCGTCCTGGCAGTGGAATGAAAGTGGGATAACACAAGGTGGTAGAGGACTCACAGCAGAATGGTAGCTTATTGGTAGTTGACCAGAAGAGAACTGACAGTGGAATGGCGGTGAACTGATAGGAGAATGGTAGGGGGTCGGCAGTGGAATAGTACAGAAGTGGTAGTGTGGTGGTAATAGATGGGTAATGGTGTTGTAACAGAGTGCTAGAAGACACAAACTGGCCTGGGAACAGATTGGCAGTAGAGTGGTTCACAACTCGCAGTGGAATGTTAGTGGGGGGGGGGGGGAGGAATAGTGGAGTGGTAGAGGACACCCAGTGGAGTGACAGAAGACACCCAGTGGAGTGACAGAAGACACCCAGTGGAATGGTAGTGGAGTGGCAGAAGTCACTCAGTGGAATGTTAGTGGAGAGGCAGAAGACCCCAGTGGAATGGTAGTGGAGTAGCAGAGGACACCCAGTGGAGTGACAGAAGACACCCAGTGGAGTGACAGAAGACACCCAGTGGAATGGTAGTGGAGTGGCAGAAGTCACTCAGTGGAATGTTAGTGGAGTGGCAGAAGACACCCAGTGGAATGGTAGTGGAGTGGCAGAGGACACCCAGTGGAGTGACAGAAGACACCCAGTGGAATGGTAGTGGAGTGGCAGAAGACACCCAGTGGAATGGTAGTGGAGTGGCAGAGGACACCCAGTGGAATGGTAGTGGAGTTACAGAAGACACCCAGTGGAATGGTAGTGGAGTGGTACCAATTGGAAACACCAGAGATACATGTAATTCTCACCTTCTCTGCTTCAGATTTCTTTTCAAATTCTTCTTTAGCTGCTGTCAAATCTGGAAAAGGACAAAACAAATACTGAACTTCATGATACATACTTGTACATAGGATCCCTGTGAGGGATTTAAAAAGTTCATGGTTAATAACGACATACAGGATCATGGAGAATGCCAACTTTTATCGAGGGAAGGGATTGGCAAAAGCAGGCCTCCATAACATTCTCACTCTGTTCAGGAATGATGACTTAGCTTGTGCAGAACTACCCTCATGAGGAGAGCCTGCATTAATTCTGATACTGCCAGCAAATCAGTAACAAATTCATCAGTGTGAGGTCTGCATATCCAACCTGCCTTCAACAGGCAACAGAAATGCTGCCGGCTAAAGATAAACTTACCTGTACATATACTCATGTACAGATCAAGTCATGTCATACTCTCAAACTTCTACAATGTGCATGTTTACAAATAAATACATGTACACCTGTGTCTACACTGTGCACCTATGTTTACAAATTCACCCCCACACACACATAAAATGCAAACCTACAATTACACATACATGAATAAGTTTATACACACACCACACACACACATACATGTACATTTAGGGTAAATGTCACCACTGGAACAAATGAACCCATTAGTAACAAACATGGTTACTATGCTGTGGTACATCACAATACTGAATAATTAACATTACCGATATACTACACTATGGCTATCACAACAACAATGTATAATTAACCTGACCTATATACTACACTGTGGTTATCACAACAACACTGTCAAATTAACTTGACCTATATAATACACTATGGTTATCACAACAACACTGTATAATTTATATGGTCTACATACTACACCATGGTCATCACAACAACACTGAATAATTAACATGACCTATACACTACACTATGATGATCACAACAACACTGTATAATTAACACGACCTACATGTATATAATACACTGTGCTTATCACAACAACACTGTATAATTATTAACATCAATTATTACGACATTATGGTCATCACAGTACCAATGAATAATTAACATGACCAATGCACTACACTAGCTATCACAAGGTCATGGTATAACATGCATTCTGGAAGTGCTGCAAAAGCAATACACAAGTTCCATACTGGTTAGAGCTGGTTAACAACAGAACAAACACTACCATAAATTTCTTGATAAATGGATAAAAGCTCAAATTATGCCCAGTGATCATTTAAAGCCAGAGTCTCTGATGAAACAGTAGCTTTACCGGTTGGGACAAAATTATTGGAGTCCATTACAAACTTATGTATATATAAGAGAAATTAGACAATTAAAATTGAAAATCAACACTACAAAATATGTATCTTGATTCTCTTGTACCAAGTTTTGTTGAAAGTGGATAAAAACTATAAAAGTAACAAGTCACATTTTGAAAGAAATGTTAACATATGCTGGATGAACAGACAGACTGACAACCGATCACTGGAATGGAAAATGGGTCCTACAATTTATGTATCTTAATGTAGCCTACACTTAAACAAAAATTCGCTAAAATCAGTCAACAACTGTAGGAGGAGTAGCGTTTTGAAAAAACATGTATGCTAACATAAACGGGATAAACAGACACATAGGCGGACGGAAAACCGATCACAGGAATGGAAAATCAATATTACAAATTATGTATCTTGATGTAGTCTACACTTCAACAAAGTTTCATTGAAATTGGACAAAAACTGTAGGAGGAGTATCATACTGAAAATGTTACTACATTTTGTATAAACAGACAGACAGACAAACAACTGATCATCGAAATGGAAAATCAATACTATGAATTATGTATCTTGATGTCGTCTACACTCGACCCGACATTTGTAGAAGTCGCACAAGAACTGTAGGAGGGGTAGCATTTTGAAGGAAAGTTGACAGACAGACGAACAGATGGTGGACAACATGCCAATATATAACCTCTTCTGGTATTCGACCAGTACAGGCAAAAAACAAAGAACTGAAAATTCTGATTCATGATGGGACTGAGAAACAATCAGTGTGACACCTTTACTCTCCTAATGTTCCTGTAAGGGCACTACATATATATATGTGTGTGTGTGTGTGTGGTTAGGGGACACATGTATATACACTACACAGTTGATCACCACAAAGGGCTAAAACTGTGTTCTAGGACAAAGTAAGTAGTTCACAAATATGTCTCAGACATTTCCTATACAAATACTTTCAGGGTTTGAACGTACAAGTACACACATGCAAACTCCATACATTGGTATATAATGTTTAATTGCTACATTTTGGGCATCATGCATCTGTCTTACCACAACAAGCAATACTGATATGTTTTGATTTTAACAAAGTTAACTTCACATGTACAGTACACATCTTCTTCACTATCATTTTGTACAGAGATGACATTGGCTAATGAAGTCTTAAGTATTTCAACCAAACTGAACAGAATATTTACATGCAAGGTCTATTCTCATTCTTCTGTAGCCCTAAAGCAGCAATGCTCTGAGAGGGTAAAATTACCATCCAAAAATCTCAAAAACCCTTCTGCTATGTTTGTCCAAGCAAAGCAGTATGGTTGCAACTTTGTTACACTGGACACTCAGAAAAGGTTATTTCACAAAACTTTAGTGTAATGTAATTAGCTGTCTGTGCCAGTGTTGTCATCACACATATCTGTCTGTCTCTCAGTGACTTCCTCAAACATATTTCCCTCTCCATTACTTTATCACACATATCTGTCTGTCTCTCAGTGACTTCATCATATGTATTAATCTGTCTCTCAGTGACTTCACAAAATTTGTCTGCCTCTCCGTAACTTCCTCACATGTACTTGGATGTCTCTCAGTGACTTCATCATATGTATTAATCTGTCTCTCAGTGACTTCACAAAATTTGTCTGCCTCTCCGTAACTTCCTCACATGTACTTGGATGTCTCAGTGACTTCATCATATGTATTAATCTGTCTCTCAGTGACTTCACAAAATTTGTCTGCCTCTCTCTAACTTCCTCACATGTATTTGGATGTCTCTCAGTGACTCCATCATATGTATTTGTATGTCATTGATTTCATTGCATGCATTTCTCTGTCTGTCAGTCACTTCACTGATTTGGATGAAATTTGGTGCCCAGCAGCAATCCTTCAGATTCTGGTGGAGAGTGAGATGTGAATAGGGAATTTTTTTAAACATTTTCTTTCTCACAATGCTTAACAGAGTATTATCCCTAACTGCCTGTATAGCTGTCTATGTCCTATTAAGAAAACAGATCCTCAACACATATTTTGTTGCACAGTGGGCATCAGTACATGTATACATCTATTTATTTTTTATTTGATCGGTGTTTTACGCCGTACTCAAGATTATTTCACTTATACGATGACGGCCAGCATTATGGTGGGAGGAAACCGGGCAGAGCGTGGGCAAAACCCACAACCATCCACAGGTTGCTGTCAGACCTTTCCCACGTATGGCCGGATAGGGAGTCAGCATGAGTTGGACTTGAACTCACAGTGACCGCATTGGTGGGAGGCTTCGGGTCATTGAGCTGCGATAACACACTAACTGAGGTCCCCCCATGTATATATGTACTTCTAACATACTGGGAGCAGTCACTTCAATTTCTATAACACAGTGCGTTTCTGATATGTGACGCTCTTTTATTCATATACATGTTTTGACAGAATTGATTTTGGAGACATGTTAAAAAGAACTTCAGATATCTGGAAAAGATTTTGAGATATCTGACATACACTTCATACCACATACATGTATCAACAAATGTTGGGCACAGGCCAACATGTAGATGAAATTGATATATATGAAATGGGAACATGTTTTGGACATATATCTAAAATGGCTAACATATCTTTAATAACTCATTAGTATGCCTTAACAGCTTGTCGTGATGTCTTTATCATGGCAACATCTGTCTCTGCACTAACCGATCTCCCATGTCGTGAATGCTTCATGGGTGTGGTCAACTTGGTCAGCTTATATTGATCACAGCCTTTTCACATCAGCTGGTCTATATATTTGTTACCGTCTGAAGCACATGTATGTTTCTTTTTGTTTTTTTTTTGCTTTTTCCCCAAACAAAGACCTGTATGCATGATCTTAGTAATGTACATGCGTGTATGAGGCAGAAATGAACAAAATCAAGTTAAATATGTATAGCCAGGGTCACTTAAAGGAAAATATCACCAACAGATCTTGCATATTACATGTATTAAAAAGACAGTACTTTATTAGCTGACTGTTCAAAACAGGATTATGATATACAGAGCAGTATAGGACAAAGATGGCATAACAGCATAAGAGTCATAAGTATCGTATATACGTGTATATGTATTCAGGACCTGAGATGTTTTATTTCTGGCCCCCAATTTTTGATCTCCCAGGTGTAATCTGACAGTTTTCTGCTTTGAGTCTGTGGGCCCAGACGATTTCAGTTTGTCTAAATACAGGTATTGGGCAATACAATACAGGCCAACAGACTGGTAAAGTCTCCTCCAGTCTCACACAGGAATTTGCTGAAGAGAATGCTAACACTATCTAAAGTACACATCTTTGTACACCCAGTGTTAAGCCTGCAAGCTTAAAACAAAGAAAAGAAATCCATAGTTCCACAGGGCATTACTTCACTATGAATCATAACAGACATGTATAAAAGAAGTGACTGATAAAGAAAACAGATACATGATGGCAACAGATGTGGATCATGAACAGATACATGCCGATAACAGATGTGGATCATGAACAGATACATGATGGCAACAGAAGTGGATCATGAACAGATACATGCCGACAACAGATGTGGATCATGAACAGATACAAGATGACAATGGGTGTGGATCATGAACAGATACATGCAGACAATAGCTGAGGCCGTATCAGTACCACAGATACAAGCAGGTGAAACAACAACATGAATCTTAATATATCTGTACTACAACATATACATCACATTCAGAAGAGATACAAGCTTGCATACCTGAACACAAATAGATGTAACACATCCAAGGCCAAATACCAACATACAACACAAATACCTGTCAAATATCCAAGGCCAAATACCAAAACACATCTGAGGATGGGAAACAAATACAAACAAACATATGTATGTCAAGACAACTCCAGGGCATGTAATCTGGATTATCTGCATCCCTCCATGACTTGGCCTTAAGACAGTTACAGGGTTTCAAGAGTTTTACATGTACCAGTGCTGACACTAGGCCAAATACCCTGGACACACATTTTCAGGGTGGCACAGCTGTTACTAAACTGAATTAAATCTGCCTGTATGAACAGACAATTTCCCGAACAGGCTTAAAACCAGCCTGGTCCCCAAGGTCTTGTGGTGCACTACTTTTCGCATTGAGTTTTTATACCCCTTCAGATTTGACGTGGATTAAATTCTAGCCTGTAAACTGGGTAAATGTTTCCTTGTAGCAGGATAGTTTTACACCAGCCGTTCATCTGTCCTAGCAGCGTTCAGTGTAGTGGCGTGACTGTTAAAGATCACACAACTACCTGTACCTGTACATGTATAATACTATCCATGTACAGGTATGCAATGATGAACATGTAGGGATGACAGAGGACGTGGCTATTATCTGTTTTACATGTATCACACATGTCACATATATGATAGCGTAATCAACTTGCACTTCCTGCAGGAATCTATGCACATGTACAGGAGGTCTGGGACAGGCTAACAGCCTTCCCACACCCGATGACATGTGATGTATGTAGTCACTACATATATAGTAAGACATGGCAACAGGTGGCACAGCATGAAACAGAGCTGACTATGTCCACAAGATAATGTCAATGACACATGCGAGTACTGAAAAATACATGTACCTCGGACAAATCCTCCATCGTTAATTAACTGACATGTAAACTCTTGCAAGTATACATAGCTTCTGAAGCGACGTAAGGAGTAGACGCATAAACACATGCAAAGAATAAATACCTCCCAAAACAGCCAAAGGGGATGACACATGCTCATGCCAGGATAAACTGTTTCTGAAGCAACACAAACTCATACAAGGATAAACTGTTTCTGAAGCAACACAAACTCATACAAGGATAAACTGTTTCTGAGGCAACACAAAGTCATACAAGGACAAACTATTTCTGAAGCAACACAAACTCTTACGAGGTTTGTGAGGCAACCACAAAATTGTGACTCATTTGTAGACAAAACCCCACATACATATGTACATGTACATGCATGTATTGAAAGCATTGGACATGTAAATACACACATGAAGTGACCAGTTCAGGATAACAACCAAGAAGTATGACGTTTGATTTTGACCCACACTGATGTCTCTTCACTGTTGCCTTGCACTATGATGGAGGTCTCACTGGTGATAAAGTTATACAGTTGATACAAAGTTGCCTTGATAATGGAAGAATAAGCAAGACTGGCTATTGTTGCCATCTTTTGCCATGCAACATAAGGCACTATACATGTATCAGAGCTTATGCTGAAAGGGTCAATTAACTTAAGACCTCACATGCAAGTATTTACAATGTTCAATGTTCCACATGGGTTTGTGCACATACACATATTAGCAGTTGCCCCACTTAAGAGTCACACACAGAAGCAGGCATGCAGGCTCATGCATCTGTTGGTGACTACATTAAGCTTCAACTAGGTTCATGCACACATGTAAATATGAGCCAAAGCTCTATGCACAATGGCCCATGCACAAGGAAGGAATTAAGCCAAAGCCCCACTTTCATGTATTCTGAGGCACACATGCATATCAGCTAACATCCCACATACATGTAAGCTCAGGAATGCACACATAAGTATAAGCCAAAGCCCCACTTACCATCAATTTTCTTTTTATGTTCAAGTTTTTCCTGAAGCAGTGACTTCTCAAGCCTGGACTTGTGATCAAACATAACTGGAAAACATGAAGCCATTCGGTGCTGAGTTATGACCCCACAGCAACGGTCGTGGCCTCCAGTGTGAAGTGTCATTGTGATACCCAAAACATCACGTCACTGTGATTTCCCCGTCCAAAACATTATCTCACTGTGATATCCCAGCCCAACACATCATATCACTCTGATACCCCCGCCCAAAACATCACATCACTCTGATACCCAGCCTAAAACATCACGCTGCTGTGATTCCCCTGCCCAAAACATTATCTCACCATGATATACCCGCCCAACACATCACATCACTCTGATACCCCTTCCCAAAACATCACGTCACTCTGATACCCAGCCTAAAACATCACGTCGCTGTGATACCCCAGCCCAAAACATCGCACCACTGTGATACCCCAGCCCAAAACATCACATCACTCTGATACCCCATCACAAAACATCATGTCACTGTAATACCCCAGCCCAAAACATCATGTCACTGTGACAGCCCAGCCCAAAAATTACATACTGTGACACCCAGCCCAAAACATTATGTCAGTGTGATATGCAGGCCCAAAACATCATTTCATTGTCATGAGTGTGATTGTCAAGCCCAAAATATCTTGCCAATGTGTGACGTCCCAGCCAACGAGCATCGCAAAGTGTTACAGAAAATAAAAGTGTGACATTTTTAATTGTTTACTAAAGCCACAGATGAAGATAAAGATGAAGAGTTCTTCAAATGTAAGGCCCCTTAAATGTAACTTATCAAAAGGTGGTTATGTGTAAATGTATGACACAAATCTCCTGGCCTGTTGCTTGTCACCAGGTATAGTGCATGTGTGGCATGACTTTTTGGGGATAACAGATCATAAAATCTGAGGGGTGTGATCATTATTACTCCTCGCAACTCTTTTTCAAACAGGCTAAACAATTTAGATGTTTGCACTGGGAAACTGGGCTGGATTAGCTTGTAAGGGCAAAATGATATATGATGCATCACTTCTGAATATGCAAGAACCCTGTCCTACATTTAGATGTTCAGTGATGTTTGCACAAATACATGGGTTGAATCCAGCAGTAAATTGGAAAAAAAAATGCTCTTAACATGATCTTAAATAACTTCCTCAGTAAAGTAATAAGTTAACCTTCAAATCCACTAAATTACAACATCCTCCATACATGTCAAAATCAATATTCAATATTTGAAGTCAAATTTTGTTGAACCTATATTGATAAATCATGTATAAGTTTAATCTCTATGGCCTAAAAATAGGCTCCATAGTCATTTTGAAAAAGTCACAAATGGCTTCATGCAATCAGTCCCAGGTAGACCAAGTTCTTGGATCTTTTCTTAAAAGTTTTGGGAAATGTACATGTACATCTCACATTTCAAAATGTCATACAGTGTATCTTAAAATGGGGGACAAACGTTCTGTCAACAGTTGCTGTCCATGAAGTCAAAGAAATACATGGGCCATATACCTGTAAATCTATCCAAAAATGTTTTATCCCTCAACATGAGAGACATGAGGGCTGTATCAAATATGTACCACTGGAAAACACATTAATGGTATCACCCAAAATTCTTAATTTCCAACAGAGAAGTTCCTTTAGATGAAACAGGAAAACTCAAAAGATATTTAGGACTAAAATGTAAAATACTGATAGCTTAAATTAGACACACAAGAACTACACAGAAATTATACAATTACGTGTTCTGATCAGATGACAATCCTCTAATATGCCAAAATATACCGTATGTCTGTGGTTTGTTTGACTGAGGAAAAGCTTTTTTTATTAATACCAGAAAGCTTAACAGGTTTAATAAGCAATGCACCAATCATCATAGTCAATTACTATAGAATGACTGGAATATAGCCTTGACTGTGGATGAACATCTGTTGTGATTAAGTTGTGTTATCTCCCACTATGCAATTTGTGGCACACACTATTGACACATCACACTGGAGCACTGACCATTACAGGTTAAGCGAGTGAGAGCAGGGCAAAGCTGTTGGAATTCTTCATTAGCACAATGTCAAAACCCAAGTTGCTGTAGTCAAGCTCAGTTGACGTTCACATCTTGTAGTGTAATAATGAGTCACCATCAAAATTACACATACCTAGCACACATATATAACTCAGTTAAGCATTTATCCTTTCAATAAAAGTTATGAAAATTTGGAAGACAAGACAAAAACCGAACATCAAGTTCACAAAAGTTTATCATGTTGAGAAACAAACTGGTAAGCCACATGCAATTTTCCAAATTATGTGAAGTCGTAAGCCATGAGAAAAACTATCAACTTTGCCATTCAAAAGACAACGTACAGTAAATATGCAACAGCCAGTTTCCCCACATTCTCACCAAGAGGTAAAACTCTTCCATGAAATAGCCAAGCTGCTTATTATAAAAACAGTACAATCTTCCAGCCATTCCTTTGTAGCAATGAGGTAAATGTAAATGAGGTTACTGGATGGCAAGGAAACAAGGAGACCAATGTAAGACAGAAATAAGACAAATTAAGCACTAATTAACAATTATCAGAATATTAGGATTAGAAAGTGATGATGTATATGACAGTATGTCAGCAAAAGAACAGGACCAAAGGACAGGTGAACGGTCAAGTTTTATTCAGCTGTTTTACATGGGGAAGTGGGGGGCCTTCCGTGTCCGAAGGGGATAGCGCGCCGGCGCAGTCTTATGACCCCGTGCCTCTCAACAATGCAGTTGCCATGAGTTCAAGTCCAGCTCATGCTGACTTCCTCTCCAGCTGTACATGGGAAGGTCGGGCAGCAACCTCCAGATGGTCGAGGGTTTCCCCGGGCTCTATCTGGTTTCTACCACCATAATGATGGACGAAGTCGTATAAGTGAAATATTCTTGAGAACCGCGTAAAACACCAATCAAATAAATAAATAGATGAGGACACACACGTATAATTGTCCATAAAAACAGGTTGAGTTTAAAACAATGGAAAACACAGAAAAGGTCGACAATTTACTCAACATATTCACATGCATGTACATGAACAAAATACAATATAATCCCAATTACATTAACACTCAGGATGATCTGTAAAAAAACGGCTTTACAGACTTTTATGTACATATGCGACAAATTTAGCAATAGGGTCATGATTTACGGATAATTCTGTTTGTACAAGGTGTCATACACAATGTATATGTAGGATGACATTAGCATTGTGATCATGACTGATGGTCAATTCTGGTTCTATTTGTATCAGGAAACAGATCAAATGTACACAAAGGGATATACATGTAGCATGGCTTTATACAAGTAGACAGGGTTCATGGGGAACCTTGGGCTTTGTACAAGCAGACAGGGTTCACGGGGTCCCTTGGCCTTTGTACAAGTACAGGGTCCCTTACACAAAAGTTTCATTTCAATATTTTATAACTCTCCTCATAAATCATGTTGGCTAATGGTGTCATAACCAGACATCATTTATGAAGACAGTTATGAGACTCAGGGCTTTGTGAGAGAGGCCCCTTGATCTCATGTTCTGTTGCCAGTATCTGACACATTTACATCACAGCATTGTTTTAAAACCACACAGATACATACGAACACTTCTCACGTTGTTTGGATTCCTCCCTACAGCAATATTCTGTATGTGTAGACTTGTTCAACATCTGTTACACACTTAACAGCTTCCCTCAGATAGAAAGTATTGATGTTTCGTTACATCTGGCACAACTGAGAAGTTCATCAACAACTCCATTCTCGGTTTACCTCCTGAATCATGACAGGTATTACCTATTGTACCACATTACCTACACGAATACGTGTTGGAAAAACCTCCTTAACTAAATGTACGTAACATACAACAACATTATCACGTATCTACACGCGAGCACTACTTGTCCTCTACAACTTCTTAGTGTTCACTGAACAGCAAATCTTGTTTGAAAACCCTTACCAATTCCAAACGGATGGATTTCTGACTATAACTGCGGCACGGGCTTATCTAAACATCTGGCATACATGTAAGTTCTGGAGAGACAATTTTGACTACTTATGCACCAGTGTGACTAATAATTCATTGTTTCAAACAGAGAAAATTTACTGAAATACCAACAAGCAACTCAGGGTTTATACGGGAAGTACTTTCGGTGTTCGATATTTTTTTTGAATATTTAATGCAACTGAGAAATCTGATGTCTCACTAAGACATCCAGCAATGTCACTCCAGACAATGTGATACCCAGCCACGTAACTCCAGACAATGTGATACCCAGCAACCTGATTCTGGAAAACGTGACATAGAGCAACATGACACCAGATAATGTGACACCCAACAAGACTCCAAATACTGCGACACCCAGCACTTGACTCCGAACGACATGAAATCAAACAACATAACACACAACGTAACTCCATATAATGTGACACCAGACATTTTAATTATTTTCCACAAATCCTGATTTCATTCATATGTTCAGACTCCTAATGTACATATAATTAATTCTGCTAATGAGTACATGTACTAAATACTAAAATTTAAATTGAGCCAAGTATATTTTTGCAATAATAAGCTCATTTTTAGCATAATCCATATTATGTAATTTGTTCTGTCCTTTTGGTATACTCACCGTACCATAGTCTGAGAAGATGGATTAGATGCTGGAAATTGCAATGTCAATGTTTGAGCAGCCTTGGACTAGTCGTATCCCAGAGTTAGATAGTGTGCATCTATAATGACTTTCTATATATTGGATTTGTGCCAGTATAAATGCTGGCTCTTCTCACTCAAATCACCATGCACCCGATGGCCAAGTCCATCAGTTTCCTACTTGTAATAAATCCTGTGCACTGACATTCCTCAATATACCTGCTTGGCCCAGTCGGGGTTTCAGGCCGTTACTTGTCCCTCGAGTTTTCAGTCAAAAATTCTCAGCAAGGTGCTAACGTTACATGTTCATCTCGTCATAGACATTTTTGTTTTTTCGTTATTGCCACCTTGCGCATAATCAGTCACACATGATGTAACTCTGCAGACCCAATCAAACACCGAGTAGTGTTCTCAGAATGGACAGGCTTTAAAATGTCTACAACAAGATGGATATTAAAATTTAGCAATTTGTTAAGACTTTTGGATTACTGAACAAATCGTGGGAGAAGTAACAGCTTGAACTCCCATTTGGGCCAAGCAGGTATGTCAAGGGGCGTCTACACACCAGACCTATCACACATAGGCATTGTCTGGTGGGTTCAGTGAATTTGGGGATAAGAGCCAGCATTTATAACGTCACAAGTCCAATACAGAAGGTCGTTACAGATGCACAGTATCTATCTACAATAGTAATTCGATGGACCACGCCAGTCTAACATAACAAGTCGTTACAGATGCACCTTTTACTATTACATCAGTCTAGAATTGTATGTAATTGGTATCTAGGCCTCGAGCTTATTTGCATGGAAAAAACAAGATTGGTTGTCTACCTGTAGGCTAGCGCCATATCACTTGCAGCCGACTACGGAATAGTAGAGATTAAAACTTAAAATAAATCAAAAAAATACATGTGGTCAAGTCAGACTAAGGTAAAGCCAGAGACGTGGGTTATCCAGGCTGCCATCGTCAATGTGAGACAGGGTTGTATGTATGTTCTTGCCTGCACCACACACAAGCGTTGTTGTTGGTGGTGGTGATTTTGATGTAGAGTCAGCAAAGACATTCGCGTGAAAACACCCAGCTGCTGCCGGTACACAGAACTTACCTTGTAGCTGGGCGGATAAAGACTCGTGGGAACGACGAAACCTTTCTGCTCTGTCGTCTGTATTCTTTAATCTCGTATTCAAGTCATGATTCAAATATATCAAGTAGACAATTGCCCCTAAACCGGCGACTACCAACACTGTCCGAACCAGAGGATTGTTTCTGCGCTGCATCATGTCAGCCATGGGATGACAGCGAAAAAATTATATTAAATCAACAGGCACTTGGAATGACTTTCCTCTCAGGAATCTTCTCAACACATCTTACAACTCCTTACTGCCTTAGCACGTCACACGTAAACGTCCCTCAGCCTGAGAACATGGCGACGTGTCCACCGATTCTCCACCACCCGGGAGTGCTTGTATAGATCGACAGTCGACTGTTGTGGAGAAGAGTATTGACAGCCAGGTTTGACCCATTTCTAGCTATATACTGGTTGGTGTATGTTAGGAGTCATATAAATGTTGTTGAATGATTGATGAATACTCGTGAAAGATTATTATTTGTTGTTAGCTGCAAGCAGGGTCATGAATAACAACTTTAGGTGAAAATAACTGACTGTTATTATGGTTATGAATTGAGAACTGTGCTTGCCGACCAGTAGGCCTTCAGTACACGTGTACATGTACATACACTTATGTTGTTATATTTCTTTATTGCATGAAGGCCAATTGCCCCTCACGTCCACACACCTCATATGGGGCCTCACGGTGTTTTGCGTTATAAATATTTTAGTACCAGTACATATTCACAGAGAACAAGCGTACAGCTCGTCCCACACAAGTCATAACTTATCGTGAAATAACTTCAGAGGATGGATATCACTACTGTCTGAGAAACTGGATGCAGTCCAGCCTTTCAGACGAACAGCAGCGCCTCGTGATGTAAATGAACTAGGGAGGTGAAGAAGACCTATACATCAGCGTCGAATAACTACAGCTTGAGGTCGCAGATCAGAGCAGAGACGCGCCAAGAGCTGCACACCTTCAGAAAGATGACAACACAAAGGTTGCTCATTTACTTGTCAAATGCAAATGGTTTCATGCAGCCATAAATTAAAACCAATCAATTAACCATCTCAATGTACAATGAATGAGAGATATAATAAAGAAGTCAGACACCCATCTATAGATTCAGACTCAATGTGTATTGTTTCAAAAATGCAGAGACAATGCAACAAAGCATGAAAGCTTTCAAACCTTCTTATGTAAATATTCAATAAAGTCAATTAACAATGCGAAATTAAAACACAAAGTAAATTCTAATCATAATCTGTCATGAGGTCTGCATAACACACCAAACAAGAACATGCACATTGTTGTTTTGACATGAATACTTGTATTTGACAATTTACCCTGTTTGACATGATGGTGTTGATATAGAGTATTTCACCTAATGATTAGCACATGAAGGCCTTAAAATAACTTAAAGATAACTAAAAAGATAATGAGACTTTATAAAGTTGATAAATTCGTAAAAATCAATAAACACGTTCAAGTTCAAAAATCCTGAACTTCAGGTTAAATACAGAATATTCCAAAGCATTGATTCTGAAAGATTCTTCCTTTAATATGTCAATGCAACATAGTGTAGTGGAAGTCACTGAGGTACATGTATATATGCACACATTTGGGCACTCTTAAAATGACACTTCTTGAAGCCTGCTTCTATTAGCAAGAATAGATATACATTTTGCTGATAAACAGGTATTGTAAATTATTAGTATTTCTCTATGTCCATTCTCATCACCTTCTTGAAGGACTAGATATTACCTGGGAATAGCATTACAGGGAAGGGAAGCAGCACTGCTTGACAGACACTTTGCATGTGAATGCTGCTCTAGAGTAACACTATCTTGGCCCATGTTTTACCTTCTTTGAGGTTGCCAGCCTTTTTTGCAGCTGTTCTAACAGGACAGCATTTTCAACACACTGGATTAGCCACACAGCATGTGAAGATCATAATACATGTAACGTCTAGACTTTGTATTGGAATATGTACTTATTCTATTTTATTCCTGTTCACTGTTACCAGAAAAGGGATTTTTAAGTGGAAAGTCATTTTATCTGATCAAATCAACCACTGGCTGCTCACTGATGCTTGGAGCTCAATACCCCCAGAAGAAGATGTGTTGTGAGACAGGCACTTCCATTTCCTCCGATACTCTTCCCGATGTTAAATGTAGCTGACAAGGGGGCAAAACACCTCTCACAGCCATATCTCCTCTCCTTGTTACAGGGGTAGATACACATGTAGCTGATAAAACATTGCAAAACATCTCTCAGTAAGATATCTTCTTCTAGTTGTAGGACTAGGTATAAACTGACACAAAGGCACTGCAAAGCAAGTCTCAGCCACATCTCACCTTCTACTCAGAAGACTAGATATATATGTATCTAGAAAGAAGGCATTTCGCAGTAAAATCTCACCAGGAAAAACAACATGAACAGGCATAAATGATTCCCTTGCATACATGCATGAAAACATAAGTCTGTAGTAAAATCACAAAACAAAATTTTCATAGAATTCGCTTCTGATATCAATATGTTTTTCAGCTGTTTAATACCCTGAACATTTTTCATTAGTTAAGAATACAAAACCATACAGCAACGTATTCAAATATTTTTCATGATATGAAAATATGATAAGACCTCCAACATCAAATCATTTTTCTTTCTGTTCATTTACACTCATCAACTATAAGTTGAGACAATTGATTTGCCAATCAATAATCAATAACAAAGACATGTTTTCAAGTGCAAATACAGATGTATATATGGGATTCTCAATGTTTTTTGATAAGGTACTGTACTCAACTTTTGATACTGTCTAGTGGTGTCTGAAACGCCAGAAACCATTCTTTAAATGATTACTTCTGGGAATCTTCTGTCTTCTTATAAATGAGGCAAAGAAGCTAGAAACCTGTCCTAGTTCTGTCTTGGTCCATTTCTTTGGCCTGTCTCCATCACCTGATGGGAGAGCTGAAAAAAAGTACATTCCACATATATAATTATGTTAATTTAATAACAACACAATTATACCTGTTACCTGTTATGTTGAATTCTTATCAGGCTTAAACTACAAAAACATTCATGTCTATAAATTACATATTTATTTAAACACTTTACTCCTAACTTTCCAATGAAATTTTTTTTTTATTATTTGTCTCTTCATACAACGCCAGAACAAATGAATAACAGATATAAAGACTATATTCCAATGCAACAAGGGTGAGGCTGCTGTGGTAGAGTGAATGAACACCTAATATTTGGAGTAGTATTACATTTTCAATGGAAGTGGGTAATTTTCACTGGTGTACTTCTTACCTACTTTGTAATTGTTTTTCTCTTGAACACCTAAATACTCACATGACTGCCTTTTCATGGCCTTTTTTCTTTTTGGGAATGCCACAGCTGCTTCACACGTGGATTCTGCAGAAAATCTCATAAATTTGTTAGGACATGCTGTTCAAAGAAAAACAATAACTACTACAAGAAATTATTAGTTCGAAGGAAGCTCAATCTACCGCACCGGCACCCAGGCTTGTACAGAATCAACTACCACTTCACTGGTTGTTTATCTCTGTAGTTCAATAACTGTGGTCATAAACAAATGCAGAGTGTATGGCCAACAGCAAAGCCCCTGGGATATCCTGCCTAGGTGTACAGGTGTTGTGAAAAGTATAGTTTCAAACTTTTAATAATTCCTGTCACTTAATTCAGGCTATGTATTTCACAACAGAAATTTTACCAAGAAATAGCTATCTCTTAATTCATACAAGTGATTGATTTTCACTGAAAATTCAAAATGTAAGAATATCCACTTTAAGTGTTTTTGAGTTTTTTTAGTGTTTTCACAGTATTAGTTATTGGTGTTTTCCCCAGGCTGTATGAATTGCTACAACCCGCTGGCAGTCTTACACTCTGAGCCGCGAAGGGTGTAAGACTGTCAAACAGGATGTAATGATTCATACTACCTCGGGAAAAGGTCAATGACAAACTCATTATCCCACAAGCCTCTTGAACGCAGTACTTTCTTTTTTACAATGTACAATATTGGAGGGACCCATATTGCTGACTGTTGTAGTCCTGTTCGGTAAGTTCACAAATAAAATTGTAATAATGGAATACTTTCTCTAGCATCTTCAGCAAGATTCGAAGGAATTGCACAAAATGAACTCAACGTACCTCTGTCACTGTCATCTTAGTAAATCACGGGCCCTGAATAACACAGGATAACCATATGTTGTTACTAAAACATACCCATCTGCAGGCTGTTGTCGAACCATCCCATGCACGACCAGAGAGGAAGCCAGCATGTGCTGAACTTGAATTCACAGCGACAGTATTAGTGAGAGGTTCCTGGATCAATGCGCTGCACAAACGCCCTAACCAACTGAGCCACGGAGGCCCCCCAAATGTGATATGAATTAAATCCAGGTCATTTGCAAAGCAGCTGAAATGGGTCTGCCATTAACATAAAATAGGACGTTTGAAAACAATGAAACCTGATAGGAGAAAATAGATGTGTCCATTTAAGCATGTCCTAAGTTGGCAAAATAGCTGAAGTCGTAAAAGCACGCCAGGAAACACTTGAAATATTCCAATGCTGCTAGCATGATCCCTTTGAGCATGAACCAAAACCCATGAGTCACATCGCACAAAAATTTCTCACATTTCAGTAAATGTATTTCATGGAGGCAGTCAAAGCACATGTACACTGACAATGTGTATGTGGAAATAGAAAATAGCAGTAGGCATCTTTTCACGCAAAATAATGCTGGGAATTGTTATTACTTCATGAAGTTGTAACGTGAGGACACGCCATAATGGACTAATCTATTTTAGGAGGGCATTTCTGGGAAATTACCCCAGTGCCACCTTGAACTTTGCAAGCTGCCTTCCTTGAGCATTAGAGTACAAAGTACTGTAGTGATAATACTGTACAGATTCTATTATTGCATTTGTCTTATGTGCTTTCCTTTCTTATGATTTCTTCTCCTCAGGTAAACAGGTACCTATAAGTGCGATATCATTCATTTACTTTAATCCTGTTCAATATTTAGAATTCCAAGCGAAGCTTGTTAAATGGATAAACCAATCGGGATTCTCTCCCCTGAACTTGGAGACGTCGTTACTATTTGGATTCCATTTCATAACATCTCTGAACTCAGGTGGTTATCCAGTATAACCTGTACGTGAGATTTGAGATTCTTTATACGAAATGAAAGTTCTCCAACAGCAGATTGTTCGTGAATGACATGATGAATATTTATTATGATGAGGAAGAAACCAGCAGTTGACATACGTACCAAACGGTTGAGTGTCGTATGGGACAGAGTCCCAATTAAACACAATACATGGCACAGAAAGTCTCATGGGACTCTTGTGTCGAATTATGGCACCAAATATCAGTTGATATATTCTGGTATATAGTCTCTATTGTCCACTTTTGATATCTCAGTTAATTTCTACTTGCATGACACTGGAGTTGGATTCTCAGGTTTCATGAGACTAGAGAGTCCCAGAATTTTGGAACTGGGAAATTTTTGACACGGTATTCCCAGGTTCCTGGGACTGGTTCCCACCAAGTGTCAGCTGTCTCTGATTTCTTAAACTGGCTCACAAATTTTTGACAGTCCGTAAACACAGATGACATAATGACATCATCACGATCGCAACCAAGAACTCCAAAATTACGGCTTTCCTTTGAAGCCAAAATCTAACTGCCAATGCCTGAAAAGTTCATATTTTCATCCACATTACTCAAAAAGTATAACCAATTTCTTCACAAGGTTATTAAATGATAAATTCCTTTTCAACCCATGGTGGGAAAATCCTGATTTGATTTCTAAAAGCCTATAAGTGCGGGTTCTATAGACACCCTAATTACCATAAATGTACAAAAATGGCAGCAGCACAAAATTCTGATTTTGAGGTTGAATTGAGGACAATAAATGTCATTTTACTGTGTGAAACAAGAACGAAAATAGAAGGTAAAGGTTTTTCAGATAAGATAATGACACAGAGTATCGTAATTTTTACATTATTATCACCACATTGCTGAAAAATATTTATAATTATCCCATGAGTTATATGAAGGAATGCCGATACAACAACAACATCTCCCGTTCATGAAGCAGGTAAATGTAAGTTTAAAACTTCCTACGAGAATAAACAAACACTATACTGGCAAATATTGACTTCAAAGATTAATTAGGATGGTCTCAGATAACGGTTTTAACAAAACTTCCAGAAAATTGATTAGAACATGAATACATGAAATCTTCCATACGTTCAATTTATTTCTCAAATCCTACTTTCTTAAATCCCGCTACAATACCAATGAACATATTTAGCAAATGTATTTAACACCACATGGTACTAGCTTTACATCTAACAAACCTTTACACTAACAACTTCAACTGTGGCAAAATAAAGAAAGTAAAAGAAAGATAACAATAAATGAGGATTGTTAGTTTTCAGCTTGTTATATTCTTGCAAGCATGTCTTTTCTTCTTGCTTTGCTTTGGCTCTCTAGTTTAAGGTTCACCAAATGGATCTGAAAGAACAAAACATTTTAAATGAAAGTATTGCTTTGTGAGACTCATTCTTATCTACACAGGTGTATGCTTATCTAACATAACCCCCAGATCACATGTATTACTGTTTTCATATTAAATATGGTTACCATGAAATTTTACCACAACGACAGTTAGAGTTTCATAAACAGTCACTATGAATTGATGCTAGTACTTTTACTAGCATCTGCAGCAAGATTAGAAGGAAATGCACAAAATGAATTAACTTACCTCTTTCCCTGTCGTCTGAGTCTGCGCACAGGCCCTGAATAACAAAGGCACAAACATACTAAGACACCTCCATGCAAACGCAGGAAAAGTCAAGAAAATAATAGATTGGCTCTTCTCAAAGGGTTACCATGGAGATCATTTGTATGACGATTTAATTAGCGCCACTTTCACCAGTTATTTTACTCAGACTGTTATGCTCAGACTAGTGGAAACCACAGGCTCTGTTATTAACAAATTTTCCAAGAGACCACCTCTTGCGGTTTCAGTCCACACAGGAAGATACTAGTTCACCGCCAACAGGGCCATCCTCATGAACATCAGCAGTAACACCTTGATCAGCTTTCTCATCTCTAATCTCATCGTCATCACCATGGTAAGGCAGCTCAGGAATGTCTGGAACACAATAATTATGTTCACCACTGGACAACATATCATAACATCAAATGCTCAGGTTAATTTTTCTATGAAACACCAGCTTAAAGGACAAGACCTGGGAAGCATAAGGTAAACTGTAGTGCAAAGAGGGGAATAAGGGGAACCAGCCAGCCGTGACAAATCAATTCACATCGGCATCTGAGGAGCACTACGTACATTTAAAAGAATGAATGGTAATGATTTAAAGGCGGGTTTCATGTCATGTCCGCTAATTGGGCTTTACATAATCCTGTGTTATGATTGATCAAAATTGGTTTCACAAGGTATTATTATTCGCAAGTGAGCGTGTGTTATGACCTAGGTTAAAATTTGTTGCCTTCAAACTAAAATATTGTAAAAAAAAAATTTGATAGTCATCTTTACATCTTCAAACCTTACTCTTTTACCACCTATTGCCCAATACTTTCCTGGTCTTCTCCTTTAACTAAGAAATGGATAAACAAATAAATGTACAAGATACAATGATTCTCCAAGGTTTCAGAGAAAACTTGCAAATTAAAGCTCCAGACAGAATATTACACACATAGGTGAGGTGAATTTCTTAAAAATTACAGTGCACAAAATCATCTAAGGAGTTTAAGAGAAAAATTTACTCTTTTTCACCACATGCACTACAGCCAGTGATAATGGAATAACTAAGTAGGTTAAACATGGCCAATCATTATGGGTATTGATCCATTAAGAATAATCTAATTTAATAAACAGCAGTGTGCAAGGATAAGTCAAAGCACAACACACAATAAAAATGACAATTTGTATTTTACTAACAATGATTAAGCACAAGTCAGTACCATCAATGTCTATATCTCTGAGTGTTTTCCCTTGGAATTTTGACACAATGCCTGGATTAACTGCCATAAGTTGCTTGGAAACTAAAGGGCAGCTCAACTGTGAACTCGTGCTGTCTGTACACCATCCGGTGGATGTCTAGATCATGCCCGATTTGGTTTGACAGCCACTGAATTTCTCCTGATGCAAGGTCCAGCAGCTGAAAAAGTAATTTTAACTAAAATGTGACTGCTCCACTAAGAGCCGCCAAAAGCATATATTGCAAACTCACTCCTGTACCGAACAATTAAATGGACAAAGACGTCTGAAGTTAAGCAAGGGGAAACTATAACCTGTATTCATATTTCTAAAACACGTGTATGGATCATAAAGGTGAACAACAAGTGGTTTCCAAGAAGAGATAATTCTCACTTCCCATAATAAAAATTATCAGCTTTCAGTATGACAGGACAAGGGATAGAGACATTTCGTCCGTAGTTTTCCAGATTTGCAATATATGAGGTCAGTGCCACAAAGTACAAAGGCAGATAACTGGAACACTGTAACAGTATTCTCCTATTTCACAGCAGTTGTTCACGGCTGTCGCATGTTCTCTTCCAGAGACTTCACTAGATGTGAACCACTGGCTACACCAGAATTAATAAATGGTGCTGAAGCATAACACACCATGTAAAAAGTCAGATACATGCATAAAGTTTAAGTCAGTTTAATTATGGAATATTAATTATCATATCAACTAGTATGTTTCTATTCACAAGTCACTGTTATGACAGTAACACAATGCACAACATTTTTAACAATCATGCCATGGTGCCCTCTGTATTCTTTCAGAAAAATAGGTATGTACAAGTATGTTTCAATTTTTGTGTAAAATGCTGCAAAGATATAGATATAAGCAGGAAAAATGGAATCGTTCATTCTTTTCAGACACGGCCACAGGAAAAATCTGAAGGTAATGAACGATTCCACTTTTTGGTGGCACCAGGAAATACAACTTACACAAACCTGAGCAACTGTGGCTGTATACTTCTGCAAGTTTGTTGTGCAGATGAGATCTGGAAGAGTACACCTTGCGTCCACAGCAAACTCATTCATCACCTGTCGAAAACAAAAAAAAAAAAAAAAAAAAAGCACAGTCCATGTTTCGTTGAGGAGTTCAATTATTCAGCAACCCCACATCCAGAGGGCAAATGGAGATTAACTAAGGACAGCTATGTGTACTATCAAACAATGTATTGCATTTCTGACATGAAACTCAGAAACTAAAAGACACTTGTGAATATTAGCAAAGAGCATGGACAAATGATCATTACACCATCACACCACTGTGGATAACATCACTCCAATACAGAGGAGGAATTTTCGCTGGGAAAAGCTAAAAAATCCAAAGTGTATACCATATCCTGAAGAGATAGTACAGCGTTATATGTACCTAAAATGAATCATTTTTATAAATCAGAGCATATGTTACAGTACATTAATGTCACATTTATTAACAGTCACTAACTTTCTAATGTTAACTTTATTTAAGAAATAAAGGTTTACTGACTGCATCTACACATAGTAACAAGGAAATATCAATTCCTTGGGGAAGACAACAACCAGAGTTGTAACATAGTGGACACGTCTTTCTCTTACTTCATGTATAGCACAGCATGAATGAAGTATTTTTTCTTGACTTGAATTTATTAATTTTTTTGCAATACGGAGCTTAAAAATACAAGCTTTCATTATCTACTTCAATCTGAACACTAAAGTTTTGTAAGTACACAGTCCAGAGTGCCTCACATTAATAACGATGAGAATGGATACGAGTTTAGAGGCCACTTAAAGGTACGAATTAGATCAGTATCTATATCATTTATTGGGATGAGACAAGTGTTAAAGTTAAAGCCAGAATCAGATCTCTGGCTAAAAATGTGCAATACAGGGGGTTATTCTATAAAATATCATACCTTCCAGGCATTTATGTAGGTTTGTCTCCCTGCCATTCTGAAGAAGTACCTTGATTGCAGCCCACTTGCTGTCTTGTTGATACAAGCAGATCCATGGCTTCTATCCACCTGGGTTTCAGAATCATTGGCACTCTCCGGTTACATTTTCCCGGCTGTTGCATGATGTCAAATTTGAAGAGACAGCAATGTACCAGGTAAAGCATGCACAGGCCTAAAATCAACATGACAATACATTCATGTAATTTTTAGCATTGTAAACAACGCATATAAAACCCTTGGTGTCCATGAATCCTAGATAATAGCACAGTTCAAGTCTAAATGAACAGAAAGTCTGCACTTTGGAGATATATGAATGACAAAATCCTAACAATGCAGGAGATCCTGCCAGAAACAGCCCAAACCACTGTTCTATTATATTCTGTTATCTGCACGTACGAACACAGACCATGCCAAATCAAACTCAACAAACCTCTGTACTAGCTTCTTTTCCACTTTGGTTGGAAGCTCACCATCATTTCATCATTTTGTATTTGCTGCCAGTTTGGTCCATTCAACCTTAGCAACTAAGGTGTACTCTGGCTACTTCTCCAAGGTGACGCTTGTTGAATATGATTACAGCCACGAAGATGGCTTTAGCCAAATTTGTCCAAGTTCTCTTATTTGTCTCTGTTTCAAGCAACACACTGTGTTTCTCAATACTTTCAGATGCCAGTCCTGCCAACAGCATTCGACATTTCATAACATCACCACATCCCTCAGTCATATCACCCATATCATCGTCATCAGACAGAGCATCTTCAGGGCCATCATTAACAATGCAATTTTTCAAGACATCAGATTTCTGTTGATTCCACAAAGGCATGGCAGCAGTGACATGGCAAGTAATCCTCTACCACTTTTGCAGTTGTTGGTCTTCGAGCGACTATTAATTCCCCACTGCGATTTTTCAGTACTATGAGATTGTGATTAAAATTCCCTAACAGTCTGAGCCTTTCTAGCTTTAAAGCCTGCTCTTCTTTGTCATCTATTGCCAGAACTATGGCAACTTCAGTTTGATTTTTATGCATGCACTGCAGCTGTTGAGCCATTTTGCTTATCATTTTGTCACAAAAATAGCATGTGTCGCTTGTTGTAACATCTTTTACCACATGCTGTCTTCTCATAAATGGGAACAGTAACATCTAGATAGTCAGTATTGCGAGATCTGTTAGATCCATCCAAAGATTCTGGTAAACAGAAGCAAATTCATATATACATTATCTTCAAAAACCTGGCACAGGCAAATAATATTTGAGGCTAGAAGCAAGAGATCTACTCCATCATCTCCCTTTGCAGCACTGGGATGAGACAATCATCACTCAACAACCAAACTATGCAGGTCAAATAGGCATAACTACAGAATTTTTGGTTTTATTATGTTCAGTGAGAACCGGTACCTATAGTTGAATGACTTTAGAAACAGTACAAATTCATTTGATGGGATGAATCTGATACAGTTACTAATTGGCCGTACACAAAAACAGATAATCATATATTTCAATACACACTCAGCTTGTTTATTTTACAAGCTCAAAGTAACTTTAGGAGTGTTTTGAGTTACATCATTAAAAAACCATAAAGATATCCTGGAGCTAGTCCACTGACAGTTCACTGTAAATAAAAAGTAGACACTAAACTATAAAAGGATTAAGGCTTAAAGTCTTATCTTAATTGGTAACCTCATCTAATAAGTAGTTATAAAAATGCTGTTACATTTCTCCTCCTCCCCACTCCAACAGTATCACTCCAAATCCATTTGAAAAAATGTTACATCACCTTCAGTGTTCAGCATTCAAATATGTACAAGGGTAATGTGTAATGATTGATCACCTTTCTTGTCAAGCTTTCCTGCTTTGGATATCAAATGTTCTGGGTCTTGCCACGGCAGTCGGTCCACAGCTTTCTGCAAAAGGTCAACACACATAAGGTGGTAATTATTGCTTTTCTTATATTCCACTATTAACAAACCATCACCCCTTGCCCAGTAATTTCCAGCTTTGCTAAGAGTGGTGTGTGTTATCATATTAACTGACGGCAGGGGAATGATTTCTAGTTTAGTGGGTCTATGTAGTTGGTCTAGTTATCATTAATACCAATGTAGACTAACCACTGAATAGCCATGGTTGAATAAAAATTTGGTAAGAGCAAAGAGACTGTTTTTAATGTGTAACAAAAATTTGAGGTAGTGTCACCAAATACACAATGAAGAGTCAACAAGTTTACTTTTGCATCATTATTGCTCACCTTTTAAATGATTGGCTCCATGCAGTTTAACCTGTTCCTTCAGTCTACTGTTGCTCAGTTCTGTACTCAACATTTTTTAACATCCAAAGTCTAATGTAATAACATTATTTAACCTACACTATACATGCACTTATATTATGGCAAACAGTCACCAGCTGACCAACTTCTCAACTTAAATTGTCATATGCAGCAAATGGACCATTCTTTTGATGCTTCATTCATATACAGAGTATATGGCAATATGACAGAACCATTTAAGCTTGAACCGTCCACTTCCGAACCATCCAACTCAGGTGGTAGACCACTTTCAGAATGAAAGGGGGAATCCAAATCCTCCTGAAGAATAAAAGCGCACCTTTTTCAAGCCAACAGTAATAAACAACTGAAATGTACATGCGCTGATTTCAAATTCTTCACGTTTATAATTTATTTTACTGAAACCCAAGTAAACCACTGACCACTACAGAGTAACTGACTCCTTTCCACCACCTAACCACATTCTTAACACTCAACTTGCTGTATGATTCTCTCTTGGTACTGAAGGTATGTAAACAGCGTCGGACAAACACACAGAAAGAGTCGCACAGGCTTATTCGTGGTAACAAAAACTGAGCCATCTATGGCTTCAAGTAGGGCATAAATTCTGACTTTCGGATCAGAACTTCAAATAGATTATCATTATTTCCAATTATTTATGATCAGACTTGAAATATTCTTACATACGCTTTGACCAAAAACCTGAAAATTACCCCAAAATATATCAACCAATTTCTTCAAAAGTTTGAAATGGTCCTTCTGGTAAGGAGAACACCTTTAAGATAAATAGTTTCCCAACAAATGGGCAAAGAAGTGAGACGTTACACTGAAGAGAAAAAACAATAACTATGTATACCTTCCTGTCTTCTTCAGTTGCATACACTTGCACCAGTTTAATTTGAATATTTTTGTGATGTTGTGAAGATGTATCTGTATCATCCAGTACTCTATCTGTAATTGAAATGTAAAAGGAAAGAAAAACAAGAAGACAGATTAAATGATGATTCTCAAAGAACAAAGTGATAAATTGCTATTCAATACAATAATCAGGACTTTGTTGATTACTCACACTACGGCCCAGAAAAAACTACTGATCTAAAGCTTTAAGACCGCTACCAGGAATGAAGCTTGCCTGTGCCATTCAGACAAAAACAGACTAAAACACTACGATGCTGTTAATGAATGTCAAAATAGGCCCACCCAGTTGTCTGGTGCAATGTCAAGCATTTAGATGAGATTACAATGAAGATTATTACATATTGGGCAGCAAACAGTGATTTTGAGTCCAACGGAAATAAGTTCAAACAAAATACAAAACCAAAAAGAACAAAAATATCAAAGAAAATGGATACCACCGTTTAGTACTGAATGACGAATTACATGTATTAATGTCATGTTCACAGAACAATAAAGATGACTGAGCTCAAAATTTTCAGTGGCAACCAATTTCTTTAATTCTAAACTTTCTAAATCCTTGTGGAAACTGCCAAAAAGTAATTGCAATAGTAAGAAATTATCAACTGTCAAGCACTGAGGCAAACTCTTCTTCCACACTGCAAGAACAAAGCATAAAGAATTTCTACCTGAAAATGAAAAGCACATAAAAAAAGGAATACATAGGCTGCACAATTTCTTCTATGGCCTTATACTCCCTCAAAGGACTAAGAAATACATATTTTGCCATTGTCACGAAAGATATACTGTTGATGACTTGTTTCTCAGCCTGTATGAGAAACTTAAAAGAGTAAATGATGTAACATATTTTATGAACATTTTGAGGACAGTTGTATAGTTAGAAGAATGGACACATGTTAACATACCCACTTTTAACAAACCACAGAATGTCATCCAATCTGTGTGCAAAAATTCAACAAATAAAATCATAAATAACATATTAGTTTTCTCACAACATTATATGTCTCTGTTTTGCTGTATACACACCAAGTGACAATTTGACAATTATCAATAAAGGTTGAGTACAATTTTGTTTTAACCACATTTGGATATTGCTTTGTGGTATCACTTATAGCTAACATGAGCCAAAAATTGGCAGCATAATGATTAATTGAGCTAAGCTGATTAGATGAAGCATGTGTCTAATACCAAAACCAATAAATCTATCAATACTGCAAGGACGTAAAAAAAAGTTTGAAAGCACCATGCAGTACACACGAGTTTACGTGCAGGAGCCGTAATCCTTCATAAACGCTACTGTCCTAATCACTTAGGCCTAATACAATTAACATAACACTTTAAACAATTGCTGATTGTGAACAGCTTTGCTGCATGACTCCTCATAAAATGAGCTCAGTAAATATTTGCCTGATGGCATCTCGGCGTGTGTGTAAACGCTGTCTATTTAGGCTAAATGAGCAGTGATGATTCATGAAAAAAATTCTAAACAACCCCTGTTTTAAGCAGCATAACACTAATAACCATCTTGGTACATTCAAAAAGTGTGTTCAGAATCAGATTTATTTTGCTTTGGCCAGTAACATGTGACATACGCATTTTGGTATTCACCACTCCAGCAATGAACACTGGCTAGACCATAGCATAACATAACATATTTTCACACATTTACCATTGCTCCTTTTGATTCCATTGGAAGAAGTGCTGAAAGCAACTAGAGCCTTCCTTTAGACTTTCCTTTTGGGTGGCCTCCTCTGAAGAACATCTCTGCCCGACATATTCGAGGAGGAAATCTCCACAGAAAAAGTCTTTTGAAGTAAATACCCCATATCCTGTCAAAGACAAAAAGTCAAACCTGGAGAAACATTAACAGATTATTCAACATCATCACAAATCATTTCATTAAAGGAAATCAGGCAGTAGTAAGGATGAGGGTAATAAGGATACCACATGGTAAGGTGACTTCAATTCATTGAAAAATGTCCTTTTCTCAATGAAAATTGGAAAAGTGGGTCAGCGACGAACAATAGCTCAACCTATTCTTTACAAATCCCGGGAATCACATTGGTATGACAGAATAGAGAGCTCTTGCACAAGATGCAAGTACATGTACGACTGAGCTGCAACTGAACAAAACATTATAAGGTACAAGTAATTCCCCTAACAACCTTGCAAATATTCCATGGTGGTCAATAACATCTACCACCAATTTCATACATATTCCAACGTTACTGATAACTGTAACAGCCTTTCACTTCCTGTTTGTTTAACCATCTCACACACTGAAGAGTTACAAAATACATGTAGCAACGCCAGATTATGCAGGAGAGCTGTCCACGCGAAGTGATGAGAGTGCTCACATGTTTGTACATGTACTTCGGTTTACAAAAGTAAATGTTAGCAAGTCAAGTGTTTGTTTTCTGTGGTTAGGATAAGTGACACTGGTAGGAGAACATGGTTCTAGAAGAATGGCGAGCAACTATAAATAGTCGCCGCGGTTTGAAGAAGACTCATTCAAAACCTGGAAAAATATCTCAAAAAGTCCACCCCCAAACCTGCTGTTGGCTTGCCTCTGACTACGAAGTATAATGTAACCGTAGCATTAGATCTCCATGAATTAGGGCCCTCTGTGTGGTATCTGCATATGCTAGATTTATTTATTAGATATATTGCAGCCTGTGCTGCCAAAACAAAACTCTCCTCAGAGATAGTTGCTAAGTTCATATAACACTGGATATGTGTTCATGGGTCCCCATGTAAAGTTCTTACTGATATTGGGGGGGGGGGGAATTCAACAATTGGGAATTCAGTGATATGGCTGAGAACTTTAACATTGACGTTAAAACTACAGCAGCATATTCACATTCACCTTGCAGTAATGGGTTAATGGAGAGACACAACCAGACACTTACACATACCCTTCTGAAAGTTAAGGACAACAAATGTGACTACTCAACTGCATTAAGTTAGGCAGTCATGGCAAAAACTCATTACACAATGAGCATGGCTTCAGTCCTTATCAACTTGTATTTGGACAGTCCCCAAATTTAAAATCAGTTCCATGTGACAAACTTCCAGCCTTAGAAGGTACCACTCAGAGTGCAAATGTTGGAAAGCATATAAGTGCTCTGCATGCTGCAAGGACAATCTGAATGTTCTGAGCGTATCCGTAGAACCCTGAGAAACTCACCCTTTCTCAAATGAATATGTTACTAGAGACAAGGTATATTACAAGCATAATGATAGTCCAAAATGGAAAGGCCCAGGTAGTGTAATTGGAAAAGATGGAGTTGTAGTTTTTGTAAGACATGGTGGGATTTGTGTGAGAGTTCATAATTCTAGATTATGGAAGATAGACACATCTGCTGAATGTAGTGACATAGTTGGGGAAGGACTGTGAAAACATGAACACTTCAGACAGTCTGTCTGAAACCGCACTTCCTGCTAATGATTTACAGTTTGGTAGTAGTCAAACAGACAGTGTTAATGACCACGAGTCAGATACGTGTAGTGTCAATGAATCAGACATAGTACAACCAAAGTTGTCACGGAACAGCTCTGAGTGTTTGAAAATTTGCCCAGGGGACAAAGTTCAGCTTAGGGGTGTTGATTTGGGCACATTACATTCAGCCATAGTTCTAAACAGGGCTGGAAAAGCCATTGGAAAAAATAAGCTATGGTACAACTTGCAGTATTCAAAGCCTTCAGATAAAACTGGTGTGAAAGAATCTGTTGACTTGAGCACAGTGACAGAATTTGAAAAATTAGAAAAAATTAAGCAAAGTGATGACCGTGTGCTTGAGGTTAGTGATATTGACTTTTCTGAAACTAAATCTGCAGAGTTGCATAGTTGGATAAATAATGATGTGTACTCCCCTGTACCAGACAACGGACAAAAATGTTTCCACCAGGTGGATTTACACATTGAAGGACAGTCCTAACAGAATTATTCCAAAAGCAAGACTTGTTGCCAGGGGCCTTGAAGAAACTAATAGTGTGGAAATTCCCGAGGACTCTGCAACATGTGCAACTGAATCCCTTCATCTCATCTTAGCTATTCTCGCTCAGCAGAAATGGACTGCCAGGTCCATGGACATTAAAACAGCCTTTCTACAAGGTTCTGCGTTATCCAGAGACATCTTCATTAAGCAGCCCAAGGAAGCAAATTGTGTAGGTGTTGTCTGGAAACTTCAGAAGGGTGTTTATGCTTTAGGGGATTCGTCTCTTTACTGGTACACCAAAGTGCATGAGGTCATGTTGACCAGTGGTGCCCATGTATCAGTAGTTGACCCCACAAAGTTTTACTGGCCAGATGGAAAAGGCTCAGTAAATGGGATACTAGCAAGCCATGTAGATGACTTTTTTTTGGGGGGGGGGGGGAATAAAGCCTCTGAAACACCTGTGATGCCCAATATTCGCTCTGCTTTCAACATAGAAAGAGAAGAGGAGGGGAGTTTCTGATATGTAGGAATCAAGATTGGATAGAACCAAACCAAAGTGTACTGGAAATGAATTGGGACAAAAGGGTTCACCCTGACATGCCATTAAGTGAACAAGAAGTCAACTTGTACAGCTCAAAAGTTGGAGAGCTTCTGTGGCCAGCCCATCAGAGTAGGCCAGACATATCATTGGATCTTTCTGCTTAGTGTGGATTGGTCAAAAAAGCTACAGCCCAAAACGTAGCAGACGCCAACAAAGTAATAAGAAAAGTAAAAGCAGAAATTTATGTAGTTTTGAAGTTCCAGTCACTAAATGGAAAGGTGAAACTTGTGTTTTGCAGTGACGCTTCGCTGGGTAATTTTCCTGATGGTGGAACTCAGGAAGAACACCTGATTTTGTTGGTGGATGAAACAGGAAAATTCTCTGTGATACACTGGCACTCCAAAAGAATCATGGCGCATGGTGCAAAGTACTCTGGCAGCAGAAACCTTACCCATGTCTGAGGGAATTGACAACTATATATTCCTGGCTACTTTGTTCTCGGAGCTCACCTATGGATCAGCAGCTGATCCCCTTCAGCTGCCCATTACATGCATGTCTGACTGCTGGTCATTGTTCGAGGCAATCAAATCAACAAATCTTGTTTCTGATAAAAGGCTTCGGATGGAGATCAGTTGCATAAAGGAACTTCAGGAGAAGAACCAGATCCAAGACATTATATGGTCATCAAATGATCAATGGCAGATTGTTTAACCAAGAAAGGTGCTGCCATTATTGAAGACTCTGAGTGATGGGCTGAGGTCCTTGAACAGTCTGTGATTTCCTGGATTTGTGTGACAGTCACTTGACATTGCTACATGGAACTACATGAGGATTACGTTTATGATGACAATAATGTTCATGCACCTGATATTGATCGTAAGTTAATGGCAAAAAGAAAAAGAAAAAAATTATTTTTTATTTCATTCTTTCATGAGTAATTATTGGGTGACTCCCTTGCCGTTATTGATGGACTTTCATAATCAACATAGACTTTTCCTTTGGACAGTAAAGTAGAAATTTTTTTTATTTCTTTTCTTTCTTTTAAAACAGGGGAGTTTGATAACTGTAACGGTCTTTCACTTCCTGTTTGTTTAACCAACTCACATACTGAAGAGTTACAATACACATGTAGCAACACGGGATTACACGGGAGGAGAGCTGTCCGCGCGAAGTGATGAGAGTGCTCACATGTTTGTACTTGTACTTCAGTGTATAAAAGTAAATGTTGGCAAGTCAAGTGTTCGTTTTCTGCGATTAGGATAAGTGACAGCTACAAAATATTTCAATAAAAAAAGACAACTGTAAACGTGCTTTGTTAAAAACTGAACTGGGTATCCTTCCAGTCTCAGCTATTTTGCAAAATTGGGACATGCTGGAATTGTTTTCAAACGTCCCATTTTATATTAAACAACACATCCATTTAAGCTGCTTGACAAATGACCTAGATTTGCTTCATATCATATTTGATCCTGGTGTTAAAATACTAATTTAGTGTATAGATATAAATTAAGAAGATATTTACAGTCTAGTCAAGCCTTTGACCTCATAGCCCTTGGACTCGCATATATGTTTTACATTGGATACAAAACTTTACCAAGGTTCAAGTTGGTGATAGTGCTAAAAGGAAATGAGCATGGTTCCATCCCTTGCTTTATTTTATACCAAGGCCATGATTATTAAGCAGTTTGGCAATCTTTGTTTGCATTTCAAAACTGCTGCAACATGTGTTTCCTATGGCTGATCATTGCTGATTGAGGAACATACAGATTTTACAGGCTAGGCCGCATCTAAATACCATTAGAAAAAAAGCCCCTGGTTTTTCAAATGGACCTCTGTTAGACGCTGTATGTGCAGCATACACTAGGCTAATCAACATATTACAGGATCTTTCCTCAATTTTATCAAAATCAGCATTGCTTCCACAAAAGATAAAATGAACGAAGACTCAATCCATCAATTAAACTTTCCACGAAGTGCAGGACAAGAAAGAAAAAATGATCTGACTTTCTTACTACACATCATCACATTAATCAAAGCACACACTGGACCAACTTGATGTCTCCATTCAATCTGCATTGTTGCTGTTGTAATCTTAAATCTATCTTTGTTTCATCTCTCTTCGTCTCCCTCCAATGAGGCAGTTGTGTGGAATACAGCCATACTCCATACATGAAGTTTTCGTTGAAGATGTGTATATGAGGATCTCTTCTGACAGTAACCTTGTGTCGTGTGTTAGATGCATCAGCTGCACCCAATCAAAAAGTACGGACAGTTGGAGCCCATTAATGAAGCATTGAAAATTCATCAAGTGTTGTGTCCACAACAGGCGTCAAATGTTGGTTGGCCCTGAAGGCACCGGCAATATCAAATCTTGAATGAGAAGCCACATATTGTGAATTTATTGGTTTCGAGAAGACACTTTCAGAGTCGACTGTGTTGCCAGATGATGTGTGAAGTTTTATATCATTTGGACATGGAAGGACGAAAGATATGGGCGTGGTGGAGATAACGTTGGAAAACCACAAGACTTTGTCATAACATCATTCGGCCGAATGGGTGGGAATGTTACTGGCATAAAGTGACATGTACATGTAGCTGTGGGCAGGAGGCTGTATGCCATGTTGACATACATGTAACATGATTAATTATGTGCAATGGAAGACGGCACAGGAGAAAGTGAGTAATTTGAATAGGTAAGGAGAAATTAAAATGTCTATGTCTTTTGCATGTGAATGTGGTGTTGAGTTATCTGAACTGCAGAGCAGAGGACATGTTTCAGTCATTCAGAACATGAAAGCTGACAAAGTGTTTGAAGCGGGTCATGGCGTAGGAAATATGCCGGTGTACCCCCATAACATGCGAACTGTTACGGAATAAGTGACCAATTCCTGGCCAGGGCCATCCATTGTGACTGTGGAGAGGAGATGCTGGAGGGGAAGTGGCCCGATCGACTTGACGGTGTTTTGTGGTGGTGTTACAAGACGGATTGCCACAAATCCAAGACTATCCATGTGAATTCCTGGTTTGAGGGATCTAAACTTTTTCTTTGCCAAATTGTGGAATTGAGGTATCTTTGGTGTACAAAACAAACTTTGAACTATGTCTGCCATGAGGTAGAAATTTCCAAACCCACAGCAACTGACTGGTTCAATTTTTGTTGTGAAGTATGTGTGTTGAGAATGGAGTAAGATCACCAAACTGAGAAGCTTCGAGACAGAAGACTGGTTAGTCGAAGTTGGTTGGTATGAATGAAGTAGACGCTTGCTCCTTCCCTTCTTCCCCACGGGCCCTGCACTTTGCGACAAACAGGAATTATCCAGTCAGTAGGCCTAACTGCCGTCGCACGCACCGTCTTTTTTCACACCTTTTGCTGGTCAGTGCACAGGTAAGTAAATGTCGTGAAATTTGGAATGGGATGGGTGCTTACCTGGGTTAAAATAATGTGGATATTTACGGTAGTGTGCACACCAACATTTTCAACTGTCTTCGTTTAGCGAGTTTGCCAGGCACGCCACTCTCCAAGAAGTCTGTTGTTCACTCAGGCTATTTATGGAACATGAAGGGAGTACTCCTGTTGCAAAGGACACGCCCATCAATCTCAGCCTTACTACTTCCAAAAATAAACTGATACAGACGTGATAACTTATCACCTTTCCTTTCACTTCAGTGCTTTTGGTCTTTTTTTTTTACTTGGACCATGCCATTGTGCGCGAGCGGTAAACTGTTCGCCCCGCCTCCCCCCCCCCCGTTTTTTATTTTGCGAGAACTGAACGATCGTTCATGCCAGTTTTTGAGGTCTGGTTTCGTTATTGTTAAAGGTAAAACTGGACAACTGAAACATGATGTTTACTCATGAATACATGCATGACAAACTGAAGAGCAATGCAGCTTACCTTGAACCATGCGGAGCAGTCGTGATTCAGCACCCCAAGACCCGCCATTAAATTATCGCGCCTGCACATCTTTCAATTCCCGGTCACCTATCACAGCAACAGCAGAGCATGGCCGTCGAGATAGGTCAACAGTGAAAGGGAGGTAATAAAACTAGCGCCTGTGTGGACACCCAGCAATGTGGACATCCGACTAAATATTGCTAAATAACACCATTCGTCTTGCTGAATTAATCTGAGAGTGTTTCCCTCGCTCTGCACGTCCATGTCATGTCCACACACGGTTGTACCGGTCCACATAACGCTAGAAGCGTTTGAACATATATGTATATACACACATGGTTTTCCATGAATGGTTGTCAATATTTTCGCGCATATCTACAGGCCTGGGATGCCGTCGGGCAAGATTTATGGGGGTTTTGTTGCCTTCAGTATGTTGTGAATACAAGGGAGACTTCTTCACACTGCTCATGTGGTTCTTAACGCATGCATGAATTTTTGGAGGGGATTTGTTACACTGTGTTATGTAATAATATTCGAGTAATGTAACAACTACCACGTAGGCCTAATGTAATATAAATTTCCGTGTCTTGTAATATCAACGCGTGACGTAATAAAATTTGTCGTGTGGTGTAATAATCCAGTCTCCTAGTTCCGTGTTGTGTAATTAATAATTTTCAAACGAGTTGTGTAATAAAAAAATACGTGTTATGTTATGTTAGGCTGGGGACCGCTAGACGGCTGCAGAGACGTTGAAAGCGATATCTTGCGTCTAAAATTAGGAACTACAATAAGATATATGAAGTGCTGACTTCTTATTACTGACGCACATATCGGTGCCCAGTGGCGCAGAAAAATGCAATTGTTGGGGTGATATATGGGCGTCAAACTTTCACTAAGTAGCGAAAATTGGACCTCGAATAATACATTTTTCAGCAATGTACATTACTGGGGTAGGTGTACTATATTTTGTCACCTAGTGCTAAATAAATTTTAGAAATTCGGGGCTAAAACAATCATACATATCGGAAAATGATCATTTAATGTGTGGGAAGAGGCACTACAATGTGCGACAGACACTGAAGTGAAAGCTAGGATTATTGGAGTGCAGTCACAAATGAGAAAGTTCGATCTTTTCTGGAGAATATCACTCTCAGCCCTCATTCTTAAGCACTCCGGTAATCTTAGTAAAACATTACAAAGTCCAAATTTGTCAGCATCAGATCAAGAAACTGCTTCTATGACTGTTAAAACCTTTCAGAAAATAAGGCAAAACCAAGATTTTGATTTGTTTTACGAGAAGATTCTCCAAAACGCAAAATCACAAGACGCCATCGCGATACGAGGTTGGCGAAGGCGAAGGCTCAGGTCGTTTCCCTCAGACGCCGCGGGAGGTCTGCAGGCAACAGTACTTTGATGTTCTCGATGGTATCATTAATGCAATTTAAAACAGGTTTGATCAGCCGGGGTTCCGACAATGTAGAAATCTTCAGAATCTTGCTTCTGAATGCCTGCAAAAATGAGTACAGTCAGCAACTAGAAGCCATGGCAGCATTCTACACATCAGATTTTGATAAAGAGAGACCAAGCACTCAGTTAGACACACTTTCTGTAAAATTTGCCGAACGAGAAGACTCGCCTGTTTGAAGTCTCTGATTTCCATTTTTTCTGATATGTCACACCATGAGAGGACGTTTTTCTCCGAGGTTTGCATTGTACTTCGTCTGATCCTTCTTATACCAGCCACAAATGCAACAAGCGAAAGGTGTTTCTCTACTCTACGTAGGCTAAAAATATACCTGTGGTCCATCATGACACCGTCTAGAATAAATGACCTCATGGTCTTGCATGTTGATAAGGATTATACACACAACATTGACATCAAAACAGCAGCCAATCTGTTCGTTGAACTCTCAGACTATAGGTAATCAATCTTTGGAAAGTACTGAAAGCCTAAATCGATCGGCAAGCAATTATACCAGCGTAATTATTTCAACTAATTGTGTGACACTCATCCACTCTATGCAAAAGAGCCAGTTTCTGACGGGCGAATATCAGCCTTTGTAAGTCCGGTTCTCCGACTCGTTCCGTCTTTTCAATATACTACGTTACTATTATATAGTTGGTTTCATGGATAGCACCCTGAACGCCAAGCTTCAAAATATAACAGGCCTACCACAACGTATTGACTTTATACGCATTTGGAGTAAAAAAAAAAACACAATCTCTGTTTATCTGTAGGTGCTGGATAATTTGTCTTCACTCTTGTTCTGGTTCTGTTTCTTTTTCACTTTTTTTTTTTGCTTTTGTTTTTTTTTTGTTGGTTTTTGGGGGTTTTTTTTCTTGTTTCCAAATGTAACACTGTATACTTTTTCTTTTTGAGGTTGTTTTCTTTATTTTCACAAAATTATAGCCGTTTTGATCTGCATTCGATTTGCAAAGACAAATCTTTCCTGGGAACAAGTACATGTAGGGGAGGTATTGCAGAAAAGTACTCATGGAATACCTGTTCTGACGAGCCATGCTGGATCTAGTTCCTTTCATCTCTAAGACCACAATATTATCCAGTCCTAAGGATGAAGGTTATAGATATGTGATGTTATGCATTTATCAGCCTAGTTATTAAAATCCTGTGAAGTTTTCATGTCCTAGTCCACACTGCATGTATTTAATGTAATAAACCTATCAGGAAGAGCTGTGAAATTGTGGTAAAAACCAAAGTCACTCCTGTTTTCTTGTAGACCAGGTCTTCGTATCCAAATTTGCCAAACTGATAACAGGTTGTGACATTCGGTGTTTATATACTCAGATTTGTAATACATGTAACGCTGCAGCACTCGTATTCACGTGATGTCTGTACCCAAGGAGACTGTCACCGGCAGGTCAACCCTTGTCTTGCAGAGATTCCTTAAAAATGAGAAAGTTGTCACGAAAATATGTATCCCATTCACTGTGCAGTGGTGACTCGAGGCTCAAGCTGTTTTCCTGTAATAAGGTCCCAAAGTCACATATATATCAGACACTAATCAGACTAAGTCATAACTTCAAATCCATTTACAGCAGCGAACTTTTCACTTACATTACGCCTTTTTTGTGGTACCAAGTTAGCACTTTGTCCACAAGTCAACATCACAAAGTTAGAAATGAACAAGACTATACAGTTTGGACCTGAAAAAATTAAGACATGAAAGATTCCCTACTGTGTGGGAATAGTCTGAAAAGGCAACATATTCAGGTTACTTTTTTAATTATAGAATTGCGGTATGCTATGTTGACAGTTGAAATGAGGTGCAAGTCTTGCAAAGAAGTTTCCTAGTTACCAGTTCTCTATGAAAACAGGACTTCAAATTATTACCAGAGAATATTGATTTCTCCCTCTTTATTACATGCACAGGGTAGTTATTATTGGCCTCTGGTAACTAGGAAGGCATCCTAGTAGTTGAACAATGACATCAGAAAGCCAAGAGCAGGGACTGGTATGATATACATGTAACGAGGGCGGGTTGGGCCCGACGGATAGAGACGACACAAAGTGGACTGCCATTCGAACACTTTATTGGAGACCACCATCAATGTGTGGTGCAGTTATCCAGCGAGGGGAGAGAAAAACCCTCAAGGTGCCTGAGGGTCACAACGGTTCTCATCCTGTTACAACATGCAGCAGGACAAAGGCCACCACACGGCGAGGACGCTAACCAAAAATGTCCGGCGACATAACTTCCCCTACAGAAAAGGGAGATAACCTCTACTTGCACATAAACATTGCATAATGTGCAGTAGCTACTGACGTCCTGTCACACTCACCCCCTCCGGAAGTGTATCATGTCCTCATGAAACGACAATAAAAAGAAGTACCTAAAAATGCCTATTATCTGGTAAGAAACTTTACAATGTCTTAATGCAACACTGAACGAGGTAAACCATAAGGGTTGGAGTGTTGCCCTGCATTTGCCCGTGGGGACCTTCGTAAACAGGTTGGTTCTAATGATAATCCTTCTCTCGATGTGTCACACAAGTTTGTCGGTAACTGATTGTCCAAGAAGTAGTACTGCTGAACCTGATGAATTGGTTCATATTCTTCTCGTTGGTGCTGTCCGCTGTACTGCTGTTCCACCTCCTCTTCTGCGACTGCAGGCTTTTGTTTTGACTGCATAGGTGAGTGTCGAGGGAGTTCAACTGGAGTTATTTCTGAACGGTTTACTCTCCTAATGTCCCCAGTTGAATCAGCTAGCTCTACAGTGTATACGCCATCCTGGAAATCTAAAACCTTGTAGACTTGAGATCCAAACCGCTCTGTGATTTTAGAACGTCCGGCAGGGTGTTGGCGCAGATAAACTTGCGTACCGACAGCAAGTGGAGGACTAGTTGGCTTTCTGTTGTGCCTCTGTCTCCTAGTGTCATAGTTGGATTGCAATCGTTTCTGTACATGTTGCCTTGCCTTCCATAAGCGCGCTTGATGTGCTGAGACCCAATTGCCGTACAGATCACTTGTATCCTGAAGCTCACTGATATATGTGTCCTGGTCTCGCCCAAGGAACTGGTCAATAGGAAGAGTCACGGTTCGACCAAACAGAAGATAGAACTGTGAGTATCCTGTACTTGAATGTCTGGTAGCATTGTAGGCAAAACACAGCTCTGTCAAATGATCTGGCCAACGGCGTTTCTGCTGTTCAGGAAGAGTCCGAAGCAAATCATGGAATGTTCTGTTACACCGCTCTACTTGTCCGTTCCCTTGAGGGTGGTAAGGTGTAGTTCGGCTTTTTCGAATTCCATGCAATTTGCAGAGTTCTGTTATCAGTGCGGCTTCGAATGATCTGCCCTGATCGCTGTGAATTCGCTGGGGTATGCCGTACTTAGTGAACCACTCACGTACTAACACCTTAGCAACAGTTGTTGCTTTCTGGTCACGAGTGGGTATGGCTACAGTGAATTTCGAAAACCAATCTGTGATCACAAGAACATCTTCCATACCATTGCTAGCCTTATCCATAAGAGTGAAATCCACGGATAACACTTCCATAGGACGTGTGGCTGACAGTTTTCCAATGGCTGTCCTTACAGGTCTATAAGGGCCTTTACCACGTACACATCTCTGGCAGCTCGCAATGTAAGTCTGCACATGCTTTGGAATATCTGGGAACCATTATCGTTCCCTAGTAAGAGATTCCATGCGTTCAGCGGCCTGATGTCCAGCTGCATCATGTAAATCAGGTAAAACCTTATCCATGAGGCAGAGAGGTAGCACCAATTGGAGAATGACGTCACCTGTATTGGACTTCACTTGTCGATACAACACTCCTTTCTTATCGACAATCTTGTCCCACTGCTTCAATAGGGACAGTGCAGGGGCTGATTCTTTCCTCCTTTCCGTTCGAGTTGGACATCTATTCATCTGTCTGTAGTGTATAAGCCGTCTGATGATGGGATCCTCTTGTTGAAATTTCTGTATTACCTGCGGGTTCCATTCTGGCAGACAGGTTGATTCTGGGACAGTCTCTATCCTATTCATTCCTACACACGTCATCTGTATTGCGGCATCTTGCAACTGATCTGGTAGAGGGCTACCCTGTATGATACAAGACACTTGGCACTCACTGTCCCAAAGTTCAGAATCGTCATCAGAATGCTCACATGTATCTGCAGGCAAGCGGGAGAGTGCATCCGCACCAACGTTTAGCCTTCCCTGTCGGTAGCGGAACTTGAACTGAAAACTTCCAATTCATTAACCCACCTTTGTTCAAGGGCTGGAACTTTGTCCTTTGTCATGACATAAGTTAAAGGGTTACTGCCAGTAATGACGGTGAAAGTGGATCCTATCAGATACGATCTAAACTTATTACATACGGCCCACTTTAAAGCCAACAGTTCTATCCTGGCACTTGAGTATCCAGCCTTTCGCTCTGGATGACGCAGTCCTCTAGATGCAAAAGCTATCACACGATACTTCCCGTCCTGTACCTGTCCTAGAACAGCACCTAACCCTTGGTTGCTGGCATCCACCTCAAGCACAAATGGTTCATGAAAATCCGGAAAAGCCAACAAGGGAGGGTTAGTGAGTCTTTCTTTGAGGCTCTCAAAACTCTCCTGGCACTGTGGATTCCAGTGATCAGTTATACTACAGTTCATACTTAATCTCTGTTTCCTGCCCTTCGGAACACCACATTTGCTTATTATATCACACATTGGTGCTGCAATGGATGCAAACTTCTCTATGAATCTTCGATAGAAGGATGCAAAACCAAGAAATGATCTCAGTTGCTTCAGGGTACCTGGCACAGGCCAATCAGCAACAACAGCGGTTTTGTCTGGATCTGTGCCAATTCCTTCCGCAGATATAATATGGCCCAGGTAATGAACTTGCTTCTGAAAGAAGTGACACTTCTCTAATTCTACCTTAAGTCCATGCTGTTTCAACTTTACCAAAACCGATTCAAGTCGTTCGAGATGTTCCGGAACGTCAGCTGACCACACAATAATATCATCAAGGTACACAAACAATCTTTCCATGAGATCTTCACAGAAAATAAAACTCATGAGTCGCTGAAAAGTTGCAGGGGCGTTGGTTAACCCAAATGGCATCCTGTTGAACTCAAAGAGTCCAAAGGGTGTGGAGAAAGCAGTCTTGTGCTTGTCTGTCTCAGCCACTTCTATCTGATTGTACGCTGATTTGAGATCCAAAGTTGAGAAGTAAGAAGCACCTGCCATGAGATCAAGAGACTCCTAAATTCGCGGGAGGGGATACACATCTCTGACCACCTTAGAGTTCAGTTTCCTGTAATCACAACACATCCGCAATTCTCCATTCTTCTTACGCACAAGTAAAATGGGAGATCCATAGTTCGAAGAACTGTGTCGAATTATTCCTTTCTGCAACAGATCTTGTAGATGGGCTTTAACTTCTGGAATCAAGTGTGGCGGAATCCTTCGATGTGGAACAGAAACTGGTGTTTCATCACTAGTATGGATATGGTGTCGAATTGACTGAGTTTTACCAAGACCCGGTTCAAAGACTTCACTGTACCTACTTATCAAGTCAGTCACTTGTTGAAGTTCTTCAGTAGTGCCATCGAAGTTGTCAATGACTTTGATTGGTTCTCTGCCTACCTGGTAATGCATTTCGACAATAGATACAATCACCTGATCAATATTCACAGTCAAGGACAATTCTGGTAAAGAAAACTCTTGGGCTATGCCCAGTCTTGTTTTTGGTGGCAGCCAAATGTCACTTTCAGTTAAATTCGCAACCTCAACAAAACCATTGGAGACAGTACGGGCAACAAGCAGCTGGCCCCCTTGCAGGTGTTGTTGCAGTGGCTCCACAAGTAAAGGGCTATCTTTACGGATTCCTGTACACTGAATACGAGATATTGAAGCTGCTGGTATTAACACTTCCCGGTTTCCTGCAACACGCACAAACCTTGTCTGCACTTTCTCTGTAGTTGAACCTGAAACTGAGAGAACATGAGCAGACAAACATGCGAAATCAGGCACATGGCCAATTACATTCATGCCCAAAATACCGGGCCTAGCCTTTATGTCACCATCAAAATTGCTGGGGTCCTTTATAACCAATATACCAACATCTTTCAAAACAGTGTTCAGTACGTTTACATCAGTTATGATACAACCTATGTATGGAATTTCTAAACCATTAGCACCTTTCAAACTCAGAGACACACTTTCAAGGTTACTGTCACTTAGATGCTCATTATAAAAACTTTCAGTCACTGTACTGACTTGTGAGCCAGTGTCAATGAGACACTTTGTCCAATACTGTCCACCAAGACACACGTCTATAACTGGAGTACCACCCACAATCTGGCGTCAGGATTGTTGTCCTGGATAGTTAGTCTGTCTGAATGACTGTGCCGCATTGAAATTCTGTACATTTCCATTACTTGGACCACTATACAAATTTGCACCACTTGGTACACCATGGGAACCACTGACACCATCCCGCTGAAACAATGTCGAATATCCGTAACCAGGATTATTGGAAGCCACATGATTCGCGCCAACACCCGTGCTGTTGACCTGAGCTTCATTTTTCTTCTGCTGGTTGGCTAACCATTTTCTGCAATCACGCTTCACATGGCCAAATTTCTTGCAATAGAAACACTTCACATTATGTGATCTGTCAGATTGGGAGATCTGGTTAACAGCAACTTGACTTGTTCGCTGTTCAATCAGCTGTCTGGCCACCTCCAGAAATTCACGTGCCCACGGTGGGGGATGTGCTTCCGGTTGTCGGGAAACATCAGCTTCTGGATTCTGGTTATTAGCAACAACCTCGTGAACGCACGATTTTGGAGTTGGTCCATCCTCAGACTCTTCTAAGGCAACCTTGCGCAACTGAAGGAATGTCAGTTGGTTGTTAGCTCGCGCGCGTCTCTTTAACAACTTTTGCAGGGAGACCGGCCTAACACCTTCAACAAATTGTTCTTTTAACAACTTTGATTTTTCAGCTGGTTCTAACTTCATTTTATCCACCAGAGAGACCAGAGCATGGGAGTATTCTGTCACCGTCTCAGAAGAAATCTGCATTCGGTTGTAAAATTCCCTAAGCTGTTGTGCTCGGCTAGCGCGAATACCAAATGTGTCACGCAGATTTTCAAACAGTTCATCGGCGGTTTTAGGAGACTGATGACGTATTTCATCCTCCGCAACGCCAGACAGAAAATCCCTCAGAAATAACACTGCTGCCTCGCCCTCCAGCTGATGTGTTGCCACTGCCCTATTCGCTCTCTCAATCCACGCATCAAGGTCACCCTTGCCACAGTACACTGGTAATTTAACAGGTGGAGGTATTACAACTCGAGTTGGTTGTCTGTTCACAGCACCCAATTCTGTACGGAGCCTGGCAATCTCATCCTTAAGGTGAGCAATATCTGCCTCCTCCATCTCCAGACAGTACACTCACGGACTGATACTGTTGTCGTTCTGTCTCTATCCCACTTCTGACACCAGCTGTAACGAGGGCGGGTTGGGCCCGACGGATAGAGACGACACAAAGTGGACTGCCGTTCGAACACTTTATTGGAGACCACCATCAATGTGTGGTGCAGTTATCCAGCGAGGGGAGAGAAAAACCCTCAAGGTGCCTGAGGGTCACAACGGTGCTCATCCTGTTACAACATGCAGCAGGACAAAGGCCACCACACGGCGAGGACGCTAACCAAAAATGTCCGGCGACATAACTTCCCCTACAGAAAAGGGAGATAACCTCTACTTGCACATAAACATTGCATAATGTGCAGTAGCTACTGACGTCCTGTCACATACATGTAGCTGTTTTCCCAATTCCATTGTCAGGATTTAATAAATAATGCTAAATCATACTGACTTACTCGGTAATACGCACGGAAATTTCTTGTTGAATAAGTTTTCATTAGATGGTCAGATGTACGTGTAGCTTAGGTGTAGTACTCTAGGTAAGCCCTAGATTTGGTAATGTTGATTTCAGTTGATGGTGCTGATGGTTCTGAACCACACAGAAATGTCACTCCTCAACCCAAACACCTACAGGTAAAAATCATCATTTACAAGTTCACATGTGAATATAGTTATTAAAGTCCAAATTTGTCCATGGAAATACTTGCAGATTGTCAGATTGGGGTAGGTGGGTGTGTTGCATGGGAAAATTTTAATTTTAATTTTTACACTTTCGCTTTACAAACAAAAGAAATGCATCACATGTAGCTCCATTGGTGTTTCATGGTTTTGATTGCTCACCTGGCTGTTGACCCACAGTCATGAATCCATGCAAGTTGTAACTGGACCGAACACGAGGCATGTGGCTTGTACATGCATGTTGTGGATATTGTAGATTTGACATTCATGTTCCCTTGTGTTTAAAATTTGTTCATACATTAAAAATAACAATGAAGTGTATATAAGTGTGGTGTAGATGTGAAGTTACAGGACTGTATGCCAAACGAACTGAATGAATATCAACGGAATAAATAATTTATTTTGTACTAATAACAATAAGCGTTGTCTTAGACTCTGCATTTCTAACTCAGGGTGTCACTCATGTCATGTCATTCATGTCAGTGAGCGAAGTTGCAAGATAAAGCTGTTCTGTTGGCTTCTCTTGGCTTAAACAAATCATGTGACCAAGAAATTCTCATTCAGTGTATGTTACAGGATGTGCGTAGAGCCAATAACTAATTCAGCTGGAGACACCAAGTCAGTGTATCCCATATCCTCAACAAACCTGACCACTGAACTTCAGACGCAATTTGAAAGCATAATTCATAGTGACCTAGGTTTATTTTTTGCGTATATACATTTCTAACATATGAACTTCACAATAATTGTAAAATAACCAAAATCAAAGTATGCTATAACATGCAGTTCAGGATTTGTGGTATGCCCCTTTGAGCAAAAACAACATACCTTAATTTTTCAACCTTTCCAACCACCTCTGCAACCAATATTTTGAAACATTCTGACAGAATTATTGGTTATAGAGAAATAACTTGCACTTTTATGAAGCTCAGATCTTTAGTCACACAAACAAATCATTTTTAGCAGTATTTTCATAATCATTGTGTGCATGAATTCCACAGAAAAAGATGCTTTAGTGTATAAGGCCGAAGCTTTACAGATATAAACAATTTTACTGGAAGAAGACTGGGTCCGCCAGCAACCGGTAATGCTGATTACAAATGTATAAGTGAGATATTCTTGAGAATAGGACACAACATCAAATAAATAAATGAAAAAATTTTTTAAAAATGCTTGTGAGACAATTAAGTAAATAAATGGAAGAAGACTGGTTTCCTAGGAAAAAACATGCTTGTTAGGGTCAGATTCATATTGAGAAGAGCTGTGGCACAATACACATGTATGAAGCCAGCATACCATTGTCTCATACCTGTAAAGCAAGTACAGACTGTTCTGCACCAGACTTTGGAGGTGTACCATGACCTTCTGCATCTCCGTGACCTTCAGAGCAATACAGAAGGACTCGTTGAATCCAGAGCCTTGAATGATAGATAGCATTAGCAGCTACATGTTTCCTCTTCTTAGACTGAGGGACACCATGCTCGAGAATGTTTCACTCGTGCAGTATTTATTTATTTGTTTGATTGTTGTTTTACACCATTCCCAAGAATATTTCACTTAAAGTATGGTGGGAGAAAACCCGGCATACCCCAGGGTAACATTCTTGCAAATACCCGTCAGTTTTATGGGTGGAGGAGAGGAGTGTCAAACGCTGATCTCTCGCCGGTTAGTGGCAAAGTTGAAGCTGGGCTTGGATCTACACCTCTGAGGGCTAAACGATTGAAGGACAAGTGCATGACTACATAACACGGCCAAGATCTGCACTGACAGTCTGGGAAAGGCAGTGATCAGCTCCATAATCAATGAATGAAACAAAAGACTAAACTGATTCAGTTCACTTGCAACCAGTAACATACAACTGACCAAGTCCATCCCACACACTCCCCTATAATCATCGTAGAGGAAAGTGGTGTCTCTGCTCCGACTGCCATCAAAATATTTATTTATTTATTTGATTCGTGTTTTATGCCATACTCAAGAACATTTCATTTATAGGACGGCGGTCAGAATTATGCTCGGAGGAAACCGGGCAAAGCCCAGGGGAAACCCACGACCATCCACAGATTGCTGGCAGACCTTTCCACGCACAGCCGAAGAGAAAGCCAGCATGAAATGGACTTGACCTCACCAATGTGGTCGCTGTGAGAGGCACCTGGTTCATTACACCGCGCTGGCGTTCTAACCTCCTTCGCCACAGAGGCCTCCCCGCCATCAAAGTACAAATGAACTTCCCACACAAGTGAAGTTAGAGAGATGATGTTTTTTACTAAAACCAATGTACAGAGTAAACCATGCAATAAAACATCTTGAAGAGTAGCCTTTGTTACAGCATTATGACCTATTATTAAAATGACAACGATATGAGATCTAAATGAGAGGTGAATGATGGTGATACACACACATGATACTGTGATACACACAGTTGATACACAGTGATACAAACAAATGATACTGTAATACACAAATATGATACACAATGATACAAACAAGTGATACTGTGATACACGCAGGTCCAAGAGTGCAGAACTAATCTGACATTGTCAGTTCATCTATTCCTCAGTCTTTATAACTGCCATCGGGGAGATATCTTCTGATGATTATAGAGATTTGTCATGAACTGAAATCCAAATGATTTCTTCTCAATTCATTTTATCTTTATATTTCTTAATGAGAAAAAGAACTTCAGGTTGAGATTTGCACAAAATCAGACATAAAAAATTCATCTCCTGTTCTCTGTCTTATCATTAGAAGAAATTTCGTGTTGATGAATGGGATTTCCCATATCACAATATTCCAAATATTTTAGTTCTATGACCTGGGGCCAACTCCACATTCGTGACATCAGTCACAATTTGAAGCATAATTTTACAGCTTATTTTTGGGTAACAGGAAATAAAGTGTTGACCACCTCATGAACGACACCTCAAAGCCAATGCGTAAAAATTCACATTCCAATACAAAAAAAAATAAACACTGGGATGAGGTTTTAATTTTTAGTTAAATCAAAAATGGCTTTGTGGAATCAACATCGGACACCCAACGACCTGTCATCAAAACATCACTACACCTATGTATTTTCCACAGTCATGAAAATGTTTTCCCTTATATTAGTCTTGGCCATACATAATCTGAACTAGAAACTTATCCAGGAGGTTAACTAGCCATTGTTTCGTTGTGGAAAAATATCGAAAAATATCAGAAAATTGAGTTTTAGACACATTTTGTATTCAGTTTTCATGAAATAAATTTAGCTTTTGATAAATTGGGGACTGAGTTTTCTGATTTGTTCAAACTGAGATCCTAAAAAGGAATTGGCTAGGAAAATCCCTGTAAACATGTAAAAAATTAAAATAAAACCATTCAAAGTGTTTTTCATGGTGTTGGGAAAGTGAACTTATTGTTCAAGGTGAAACAACACATACCCCGATACAAGACATTTTAACTCCTTCATAGCAACCTGAAGAGGGTCTGTTTCACTTTCGAGCTCCACCCTGACTGGAGCACACATCCTAAAACAAAACCATCCATTGCTGATAAATAAAGAGCACAGTCTGTCACCTAAAGCTTAGCACTTTTCAAGTGACACACCTTACTTGATTCTGATTGATCCCTCCGCTTTATAGGGAGCTTCGTGTTGAATAATTCATTTCATTATCATCAAAACTAAAACAATGGCATCTGAAGTGTTATTTTAATGCCTTTATGTGCTCCTGAAATTGCATGCTAAACTGCAGGTCAAATAGAGTAATATAGTTTTGGACTGATAGAATACATGTATGTGAGTGTATTATGAAGAAATCTGAAGTAAAAACGACTCCAAGCAATTTCAGCTCAAGAAAACTCATGTCATTATGATTGAAAGTTTGCGTATCCAGTTAAATGCAGGCTCGGTAGAGATGTCTTCACTTGTTCCATACCAAGTCTGAATTTCAAGAGTAGCTTGCTCCCCGCTGAAATTTAATGCTCAAGATAATGATGTTTCAAATCATTAATTTCCTAAGTCATTTTACAAGTCAATGCCTTTTCATAATAGAATTTTGTGGTTCCTGTGCTGTTGAAGGCTCCTCCGTAAAGAGTAAATAGACATCCCGAGTTGCACAGGCAACATCGATGCTAGGCAAGTGGTCTTCAACAAATGAATTACTGCTCAAATGACCCAACAGGCACGTTTGATTGGTTTTGACACCAAAGCACAAGAACAAAAAGGATGGGGAAATATATGACTTGCACATAACCGAACAATGCACACCTAACCACATCCCACATGTTGCGACCGATAATGTAGTAAGAACCGATACTGTCGTAACCAATCGATGTTGTATCACTTTCTGACCGATAATGTTACAACAACCGATACTGTTGTAAAAAAAAAAAGATAATGTTAAAGCTTTTCCACTCGATACTGTCATAAATTTTACTGATAATGTAGTAACATCATTTTTAATAGATGCTGTGGTAAATTTTTACCGTCATAGTAAAAATCGCAACATCACATTCAACCAGAAATGAAGTTTTATAAGAATACGTAAGACCACAATAATTCATTACCTCTTCAAATAAAAAAAAAGCCTCCACAGTTGAATGAGTACTAAACCTACGCTTTTTGCAAAGCTCTTGCACCCAGCAGTCTGGCTCATTCGTATTTGGTCATGTATTTTGTTGTAATCCTCTTCTGCGGCTCCACAGCTTTTGGTACATCTGACGCCGGTAGGATTTCCACGGCCTCAGCTCCCACCTGAAACAGACACGACCACCCCACACTGTACTACCTTGACTCTGGTGTGTGTGAATCATTGCATAATACCTTACACTTGTTATGACAACAGAGTCAAGGTTGGCTGTTATGTAAAATTGTTGCTTTATGGCATGATAGGTTCATTCCGGTGGTATATTTGACTGTTTGATTTGATTGGTGCTTTACGCCGTACTCAAGAACATTTCACTTACACAATGGCAGCCAGCATCACGGTGGGAGGAACCAGGCAGAACCCGGTGGAAATCCATGATCATTCGCAGGTTGCTGGCGGACCTTACCATCCACTAGATACACAATACAACTAGTTTGGATTATTCTCCAATAATTATGCTTTAAGATGGGTTGTTGATATCACGTATTGCAAAAGTAATGATCTTGCTCAAACAGCATGAACACGGCCAAAGGCATGTAGCCCTATCCTGCCATAAACTGGTGACCGGAATCTGCGCTGAAATGTTACCCTGTCGCCTCTGTCGGCGACAGCCCAGTATAGAGCTCTAAAAATTTTTTCTGTGTTTTTCACTAACTTTTCCACTCGAATCAGTCCTTGAGCCCATGTGTAGTCTCAAATGTCACAGAGACACACAAAATGCAAGAAATGGGTTGAATTGTGTGACTGTCTACGGTTATAATGCTTTCGAAAAGCCCACGAGGCATTGTTTATCCACCAGCGAAGGAATTCTGTTCATGCGCAGTCGAAACAACTATCTGGCTTATTGCCCGACACGACACTCGGCAGTTTCCCATAGGAATCTCTCCATTCTGGATTAACTCCAAGTCTACCGTTAATGAAGTGTACACTCATATCCTCTGCAGTCTTGCTAAAACATCGTCCCTTTCATAAGATATCTCATATAAGCACGTTTATCAGCTTATTTCACGGTGGTCAAATTACTGTCATATCAAGACGGTGTCTTCTTGCAGCTGGGCTGACAAACTTCCAACACACATGGACTATATCGTGGCATTCCATTGAATCATCTTGTCGAAATCAGGCACGCAGCCGTACGCAGTCACATGGTACAAGACAGGGGCGACAAGTTCTTGGCCCCAAACGCTGAGCACCAGACGAGGTAGTACTAAAATTACTCATGTTAAAGTGTTAGGAATGACTCGATTCGGGATTGAACGCCACACCTACCCTTTTACGAGGTAGACTAAACTACACCACTGCAGCACTGCAGCTGCACGAAGAAGTATATAAACTAAACCCACGATAACCACACACACATAATAATCGTCCAGAATGTCGAAGCATTGAATGGAGGGCCGATAAGCCTCGTAGGATATTACTTTACATGTATGTTTATCTAGAAGTTATAAAACTCACCAAGCAGTGTCAGTGACAATTACACATCAATTTTGAAGGTACAGATTTCTACGATTATTTGGAAATGAGCTAGAAGCCCGAGGAAAACCACTCTCCATGATTTTTCAAGATTTGATGTGGCAATTCATTGTCAATATGTAATCAGGCAGTCACAATATATATACTGTAACAATTAACAATTTCAATGATTCATCGATAAACACACAATATGTAAGTGGTAACAGTTAACATCATTTATTAACTGTATTTGTATCCAAAAAACAAAAGTCAAACAGTGGTTTTAATATGTGCACTGTATTCTGGGCCTTAAGTCCACACCCACATTAAAAACCAGAAAAAATGTCACTAGATGGCATTTTAAAAAAATCTGGAAAAGCTTGGGTGTCTTACATACAACTACATGTATTCATTTTTACATGTTCTATGTACACAACCATGCAACAGTTAAATCTGCAGATTCTGTAAGCTCTTATTGCACAAACAACAGAGACATTTATACATTCTGATTTATTAACTATGATGATATCTACAAAAGTCAAACAGTGGTTTTCATATGTAAACTGTGCAGAAGGCCTTAAGCTCACACCCGCATTAAAAAGCAGAAAAAAAAATGCCTTTAGGTTGTATTCCAAAAAAAAAATCTGGAAGATCTTGGGTGTCTTGTATGCAACTACATGAATTCGTTTTTACATATTCTACGTACA